>BSBN01001037.1:17377500-17893405 GCA_027924645.1 Cunninghamia lanceolata | reverse complement strand
GTGTGTGTGTGTGTGTTTAATTATAATACTATCAAAATTAACCTATAAGACATCTAATAACTTTCCAATCTTCCATGAGAGAGAGTAGAGAGAGAGCTAGATTAATGTAGAAAGAGATAGAGAGGGGGAGATATATAGAGATAAAGAGAGAGAGAGAGAGAGAGAGAGAGAGAGAGAGAGATGTCTCTATCTCCCCCTCTCTCTCTCTCTATAATGAATAAAACATGTTGATATAGTTTCAAATAAACAATGGATAAAATAAAACTATTATATTAAAAAATATAATCAAATTACATTTTTGTGCATAATAAAAAATTATAAAAAATAAAAATTTAGACATATAATTACAATCTAAATAAAAAATAAAAAATAAAATATAATTTAAAAATCTTAAACCAAAACAAATAATAATTAAATTAAAGATAAGAATAAATTTATCATCCTAACACTAGCTCACTATATAATGGCTTCTTGAAATCATTTAATATTATTTGGAATCATTGTTTTGATTTACTATTTTTAACTTTTAGTACTCTAGAATAATTTCTTTGAATCGGATGTCAAAAATTAGACAATAGCAATATAAAACCTAATAATAATGACAATAGATAAATAAAATTAAACAATAATAGAAAGACTATTGTGTGGGAAAGAATTGCTAGAATAAATGACAAGAAAGAGTTGTTATAACTTATGTCTTCAGTAACCACTACAAGCTATTTTTGAGTTTTTATGTACACAAGCTCCTGCTTCCACTCCTATTATGACTGTAGAAGGTCTTTTGGACCATTGATCTCATCTAATATAATGATTACCATTGCTTTCCTAGAGCTCAAATGCACCTGCACTTTCAAATGTTCACCGAGCTTGGAATTGCTTTTGAACCGTTGATCTCCATTTTAGCTCCTGAAAAGCAATGGTAATTGTTAGATTAGATGAGATCAATGGTCCAAAAAGAATTTTGGGCATGATGAATATTGAAATGAAATGAAAGTTCTTAATAATGTCCACGAGACTAGGTAGTCTATGGGACCCAATAGTAAAATTGATCGCATATACTAAGTATGTTATATTAATTATATATTTTATATATTAATTACATATATATTATATATTATATATATTAATTATATATAGATTATATTATTATATAATTATATACTATACTTTATTTATATTTAATAATGTATAATATATATATTGTATATAAATTATAATAATATTTTATATATCATACATTAATTATATATAGATTATAATATTATATATTATATATTATATATTATAACTATAATATAGAATCATAGATTTCATAGTCTATATTATATTATTGTGAGGTTTTATAAGAAATTTCTACCATTCAATGAATGAAGATGGATAGTTGTAGTTGAATTCTAGAAAGAAATGTCCAAAAATGCAAACTCGTAAACTCAACTCCCAAAATCAGTCCAGGAGTCATTAGATTGGGTTAGGTCAATGGCTGAGAACTTATAATATTTAAATGTTTTATTAATGTCACCTGCCCCATAGATATAGTGAATTTAATGAAGCTGCAAACTTGCGGGCCATCTTTTAATTTTGTTTGAAGTGAAAGTATAAAATTGTAATATTATGTACGTAACATGTTACACTTGTTGTTCATATACTTGGCACTTGTTTGAGAATAACAAGAAACTTAGGAAGTTAGGTCGTAGTATTGCACACAAGTAATTCAAGAATTAACTTTCAACTACTAAGTGGTGTTGGTTGGAAGTGTGTAATGAGCTGCCCTATTTGTAATAACTTTTTTTAAAATTTATTTGTGTTATTTTATTATAAATTTGTGGTCTTTCAGATCTAGACAGAGGTAGCAGAAGGGGGTTTTTTTTTGTTTGCATGTAATTGTTTGTGTAAATACAATGAAATATGAAACATGCAATAATAACCATAAAAGATGTAACAAATATGGATAAAATAACTTTACCCAATTCATAAAATCACCCAAAATGAATTATCAATGCATACACATTTCAATTCTTGACTTTGCATTGTTGTTGTAGGTGAACCAGCCACATATATGTTGGGAAATCACCTCCAATACATCCATAAATAAAGAGTCTTTGACATTAAAACAATATCAATAACTTCAATGGACCAAATTGACCTCAAACATCAGAAAAAGCTGCTCAAAGGATGGGCGTTTTGGATTGGTAGTAAACCCACATCCATGGCAGCTATTGTACGGCCTGGAACTAGTAATATCAACAAAGATAACCTCTCAAATGCCTTTAATTGATCACAGTAATCCTCTAATTTTTTATCTGTAGTTAGTATGATGATCCCAACGTCCAAGGTTATGCACAAAAAAAACCATTAAGAACCCTTTATTCTTGTGCTATAAGTTGTACGGCCTAGTTCAAGGATGATATAGCCAATAAGGATGTACAATAACAGTCCCAAAAAACACCACAAAATCCTTCTTGAAATCTACAATTTATTCACCAATATTCTTCATAGAATCTACATGTAAAACTATGTAAAATCCTCATGAAACTATCAATCTAAAGCACAAGTGAAGCCTCCGTATGAATCCTCCAACAACCCTCTTGATGTTATCTCTCAAGCATGAAGAGAGTGATCTTACAGAGGTTTCTATCTCTTCAAAACCCTTGTTCAACCTCCAAAGCCAATCTTCAAAGTTTGCACGACAATATCAAATTTTCCAAATGCATAATCCTAAATTGATCTTACAAATGCCTTTTTATACAAACTTGGCTTCCAACACCCAAGAAGAGGGTATTTTAATATTTTATTTGTTTGATTTTTAACCCCCATATCTCCACATGAAGTGTCCACCTCCTAGCACAATAACTTAAGTCACAACTTAAGTCTTCATTTAAGTCACTTTTATAATTAACTGACTTAGGCTATCAACTAGTGTAAATTAAATATTTAATTTAATTTACATTTTGACCATTACCCTTATCCTTCTAGAAACCAACTGTAAAGTGCTAGGTGCTCCAACACTATGACTATAGTGACTCATTAATATTTCATTTTTGACACTTAACCATTATAACCCAAAGTCAATATAAATATACATTAATTATTTACAAACTTTAAAATGAAGGCCCAAATGATCTCAAAATCTAGTGATCTATAGACCGTTGGAAAGGTCTCACCAGACGCTTCATCTCCATCACTAAAAAATCTTGAAACAGACAGAAACCCTAATTGTCAAAAATAGCAAGTCGGGCCTAAGCAACCAAATCCACCACAGAAGTGGTCAAACTGAAGATCACACCAAAACCATGCTAATATCCACTCAAATACTGACAAACCCATCCAAGTCAATGCCAACAGTGGTTCCCTAACCAGGTTGGTTAGTCTACAGGAACTCAATATAGACTAACTCTCCATCTATCAGCATGGGCTAAAAAGGGGATATTACAAAGCGAGAGGACACTTCACTAGAAATTTATCTCTCTAGGTAAGTGAAAGACAAAAATTTTACATTCCTTCAAATTTTCCATTACTATAACTTATAAGCCTTCAATTTTAAAAGTTTCAATCTTGGGGTTTAGGTTGAGGGTCACAAGAATTATTATCGCAATAGAAGGGAAAGGAAAAGTCATAAATAAATGAACTATGTCAAATTGGTTAAAACCCTAGGTTTTAATGATGAATACCATGATATTTATTATCATGTAATCACTGGTAGGTTTACCTCATAACTTAGATATACTTGTGAGAATAAGGCAACAAGTAAATGCAAGTTAACAAACCAATACTAATTAATAGTGACTACACCATGGGTGGTTGAATTGGAATGCATTTCCTTGCCCAAAATTTATCATGGTAAATGTGCCCAAAATTATGATGAAAATAGAAAATCAATTGTTAACAAACATAGGCAAGAAGAAATCATTTTCATTACTATCTAGAATAAGTTGATCATGGGTTGGGTTTTCCACCTAAAGATTTTGGAACCATCCGCATTAACCTAGAACAAATTGCTCATGATTATGAAGTAGCCCTCCAAGTTCCAAACAATATTTTCTCACAAAAATAACATATGATGGTAACGTACCCAATATGAAGCCTCCTTATATGATTAAAAATCTTAAATCGTGGTTTAGGATACTATTTCTATGCTAGTATCTTGTCTTTGATTAGATAGTAATAGGAAAGTGGATGCAACCATCCTTGAAATGGTATGCAACATCCATTATGTTCCTCCACTTGTTAAATAAAAATTTGTTGAGCACATTACAAAATCCATGCATAAACAATTGTTAATTATTAAAGGAGGTTCCACTTCCAACACTAATACCTTTAGATTCACAACCTACTTGTGCTATTTATTTCTAGGGTGGCTTAGTGAATGTTTTTGGCCAACAAGCTTCAAATCTAGACTTATTCAAATGATTAGGTGATAAGTTTGGTTCCACTATCTAAGTGGACCCCTAAGATAAGGATGTATGATAATTGAAGGAGCTACAATCATTTTATGAACCACTTTTTGGCTCTAATTTATAATGCAATTACAAATACTCTAATGCCTAGATTGTCTGAGTCTTGAAAAGATTACATTCAACTAGGAGAAAAAATATAATTGGCTGACTAGTACTTCATGGAGGAATATACTATGCTAAAATTTTATTGATCAAGAGTAAAGCCCCAAAAACTTCCAATACATGTGATAGAGAGGGTTTTTGCATTGGAATATATATGATGGATGGATAGTACCTATCAACTATACTTTGATAATTAATAAAAGAGGAACATATTGTTGAACACACCAGGATACTGAGAGGGGGGTGAATCAGTATCCATCCAAACTTAAAACTTAAACTTTATAGCATTAACATAAACATGAAAGATCGGCATAATGCACAATAACACATAACACCATATATACGTGGAAAACCCCAAAAGGGAAAAAAAACACAGTGAGGATTAACTCAAAATATATGAAGTTCACTGCAATAAAAGATTACAACTTTGTTTTTGGGCTACAAGCCAAGGAAGCTACTACTCCCTGCTGACTTTGTTTTAGGGCTACAACCCAAGGAAGCTACTACTGGACCTGAAAAAAGGTTTTAGGGTCACTCCCAAGGAAGCTGCAACTCCCTGCTAACTTTGTTTTAGGGCTACAACCCAAGGAAGCAACTACTCCTGAACTAAGAATAGACTCAAAAATGATTACAGCATGACAGTCCTTCTATTGCCTAAAGCTAACAATGAAGCTCACTCCTTTGATGATTGCAATTATGCCTCTTCACTCTTCTTTTGATGATTGGATTAATTAGGCACACTCTTCACTTTCCTCCTATCACAAAAATGTTGTCAAGATGAATCAGGATAGCCCTTATTGATTCTACTCTTTCTCCTTCAGTCGCACATCATAATGCATATCATATTCATACTCTACTCTTCATACACTCATATTCTCATCTTCACAATCATACCTTACTTAGATCAACTAGGTTTACAATATATATATGACATTACATTGATTACATTACAAGTTATCCAATACAACAAGAATATTAAAATTTACAAATCGGCTAGAGATCACACAACATGAAACATGTAGAGGGCAATCCCTAACATGAACTACACACGACTCCAGAAAGAGACACGCATATTGTAGATCCCAACACATGCTTAACCTGGTCCTAAACATCCTTCACAACATCATCCTTCAAAAAACAACATCTGCACGCTTCACAAAATTGAATTAGGTCACCCTTAAGCAAGAACACATGAATCTTGTAGCACATCGGTCTTTACAATCTTAGTGGTACTCATGAATGATTAAACATTACTTGTTCTTCTTCCAAATGAGTTGGCATGACCCATAAACCATCTCCAAACACTCCTTGAACTCTACACAACAAGAACTTTGTGGCGCATATCATCAATATTCTTCAGTCAGCCCCAACAGTAATAACTCTTCACAAACTGACTTGAAAACTTTGTGCGGTACTAGAAACTTGAAAGATTTGCATGTGCATCAAACTTGAGAAGCATAGAGACATGTAGAATGTCCACAAAAACCCATATAACTGATCTGTACATTCTCCAACTGGTGCAACACTCAATCATGTGTCCTGAGAACAATTAGGCATCCAGAACCATCTATAGTACACTATCATTTGAAAATTAAACTTGCAGACCTCCAAATCACCTGATACTACAAACCTTCACTTGTGGAGGAATGCAGAGCATTCCAATTAGCAAACCTTCACTTGCGGAGAATGCAGAGCATTCCAATTAGCATTCATCATCACATTATACTGCTAGGGCACAGACCAGAACTCTGTCACTTGTAACTTCCACTGCAGATGAGCAAATGATCTGAAACTTTGGATTCAACACCTTTACAATACCCTAAACTTAACTTCTAGATTGCATGACCATATCTTCAAATGCAGAGGAATGCGGAGCATTTTCCTAAGCAGTCTTCCAGGTAGCTTCCTAGAGCAAAAATCTTCACCAAAATCAGAAGGCCAAAGTCTTCTTATATCAACACATACTTCCTTAGGATCATCAGGAAAGAGCATACAACATGCTACAGTCATCAGCAACATCTTCTCAACCTCAGTATAGCTTCTAATTCCCATCTTAATATATCATCATTCATCTCAATGCTTGTAATTCCCATCTTAATATATCATCATTCATCTTAATGCTTCTAATTCCCATCTTAATATATCATCATGAAATCATCTTTGTTGACCACAAACATGCTCAATACAACTTTACTTGACATTAATCAATTCATGACATCCAACCATGAACATCAACAACCACTGCTAGCACACCATCAACATTGTTTATCATCATCATAATCATCCAAGCATAGTGTTGACATCAATGACAACCACATCAGTGACAACCATACAGAGTGTTGACATCAATGACAACCATACAGAGTGTTGACATCAATGACAACCATACAGAGTGTTGACATCAATGACAACCACACAACCAAATGTGCAACACATATTTCCTTCCTTACCTTTTTCATGTGGATGGTTCACATTCGAGAGAAAAGAATTCATTCTGGCACATGTAATTTTATAATTTTTTAAATTTGATCTTGACTCTCACTGACAATATGACCCATGTGAGGTGATTAAATCAAGGGTTGTGGACAATAAGAACACTATAAGTAGAACTCAACATGAAATTAAACCCTATTAGAAAGATTGAAAAACAAGAATTCTTGGGATGAGGTCAAAAAAGTAATAGAAGAAATTGGTATTGAGAAAGGTATTACTTTTGAACAATTTTCAATAGAAATAATGGTATTACATCCACATAGAGAGACAAAGATGCCAATCAAGAGGTACAATAATTTTTATAAAAGAGCTATTAAAAAATCTAGTTTAAAAACATGCCAGAGTCTCTAAAAAATGCTTGTATAGAGGCTCAATGGACACGATAAAAAAAACTACCTTTTGGTCTATGAGGAAGGATCTAGGTGATTCAAAAACTATTGTAGACTTTGAGAAGATCTCAGAAGATGAAGATTTTAGTGAATTGTGTAATAGAGAGCATCCCTTTAAAGTAGTTAATGCTAAACCTAATGGTGAGAGGGAAGAGAAACTCTTGGATCCTAGTGTAGACTATTCATACAAACTTGGTTTGAGTGAAACCAAAAAATAAATATATACTTCAAGGGAAGCCATAGCCCCAAAAATGGGTTATGAAGGTGGTGGTTTGGGGCCCATAGGACAAAGAATTGGAGCTAATAATAAAGGTAGACCCTAGAAAACCTCATGATGTGCAAGACATTGGAGCTAATAAACAAGCCCAAGGGCATACAAGGATAGGTAGTACATTTGAATTTGTTCCAAATTCAAATCCTTAGAGTCAAATATAATCATAACCAATACCACAAGGGTCTTTAGATCTTCAATATTTAATTCATAAAGGAGATGGTGGAGAATATAGTGCTACTAGTGGTGATGGTACAAGTAGTAGTAGTGGTCAACAAGTGCTACAACAATGTAATATTTAAAATAAGTCAATAGAAATAGATACTATAGAGAATGCCAATGAACAAGGTCATAAGAAGAGGCAAAATATTATGACAGTTCTAAATATGTCCACTTCCACCTCAAAGGAATTGTTTCTAGCACATAGCCCTCATATTGTTAGTGTGACTGCCTGATAGGAATGGCTAATCCTTATCCTTAGACAATTACAAATGCCCCCAACATTACAACTACTATTTCACCATTCAAGCATTCGATTGTGTTAATAGTCCTAGGTTTTGATTACAAAGTTGAGTTTAACAAGAAAGTAGAAAAATCTAAAAGACACAAGAAGTAAGAGCCTGTAACTTTAACTTTAGAGAGTACAACTATTGTAACTTTAGAGCCTACAACAACCAAAATATTGCCTACATATGACCTAGATACAAAAACTATGGAGTACATGATTGTTGTGCCCAAAGTTCAAAATAAATTAGAGGATAAAATGCATCACTCTAAGTATGAAGTAAGAACCATTTCAATGGATTTTACTACAATGAAAATTTGTGATAAAGTTAATTTATAAAAAAGGAACAATGATTTGGTAGACACATCATTGCTAAAGGTAGATAGAGAAAAATAGGGTGCAAAATCAAATAGAAAAGTTATAGGTAGACTTAGAAAATGAGAAAACGAGGAGGAAAGTAGTAGATAACAAGAGTCATGAATTACAAAAAAGGATAAAAATATTTGCCTTTACGCCTACAAGCAATGTGAATGAATAGACAAAGGTGGAATTGAATTAACTAAAGCAAAGGTTAGTTGAAAGCACAAATAATTGTGATAACAAAAGAGCCAATTCAGAAAAATTAGAACAAAACCTAACAAAAGCCAATGTCAAATTGGACAAAGAGTAATAAAAAGCACAAGTGTGGGAACAAAAAGTAGAGGAAGAGAGAAGAAATAGTGAAAAATTGCAGTTAGAGCTAAGGAAAGAAAAAAATAAAATAAAGTCTTCCCAAAACAAAGTATCTAAATTTTATAGAAAAATAATCATTCATATAAAACATAACATTTGGGAGGAAATAATATAGAGGACTAATGATTTGTATAAATTATTTGAATTCGTTGATGGTTTGCTAGTACAGAATAAGAAGCCCAAATAATACGTTGTTGAAAATAGAAATGTGATGACTTCAAGAGAGACAAAAGAAAAGAAAAATTTACAAACAATCTACAAAATCAGTGACAATGAATTAGCATCCAAAGGAATTCACAACCAAATTGATGCTTCAATAAAGGCATAATCTATCATTTGGAAATGTATGAAGCTAGGTGAAGTGTGGGAATTTCTAGATTAGGCTACAATAATGTTATGGAAGTTGTATAAAAAGGTAGAATACTTCAAAGAGATTGGTTTGTTGATGGATTTTGACAAATTATATGGATACATTGGAAAGGGTGCTTTGAAAAATAAGATGGAGGATACAATGAAGTTGGATAAGGACCAATTTCCTCATAATCTAGGTGAAGCAAACTTTTTGGATTCCATCAAACCATTGATAATGTTGAATGCAACTTTGATTGATACATTCAAGGAAAACTCCACTATCAGTTATGAATTGTTAACAAATTTACAAGTCAATTACTATGAGTTATAGCAAATTGCACTTCATTAGATGAATAGTGGAGCATGCCAAGAAGTTGATAGAATGATTTGGTAAATTTTTATGTCAGTTTGTAATTTTGTGTGTTTTGAACCAATTACTTTTGGCCTCTTGATCTATCTTTCTATTGTCACTACTAAATCTATTTGTTTTGTGTAATGTATATTTTTTTTTATATTAATACAATCTATAGGTGGATTATATATATATTCTTGATAATGGGATAGTACAATAAATAATCAATCATTATGAAGGAAGGTGACATGCATGCCTTGGCATGTGTGAGAGGTCAGCTGACGTTCTTTTAATAAGTGTTTGACGTGGCATCCAACAAAAGGTAACATGCCTTTTTGATGTTCGACATCCCTTGTTTCCTCTCACTTTTCTTGGTCAGCATTCTATTTTTGAAGGGGCTACAATGGAAGGTGGTGTGGCTAAAGGATCAGACTCGGGAGGTATGGGAAAATGACATTCTGCCCCCCACGAATGCTCGGGCATGAACAAATCAATAGGTGGGTGGATGAAGAGAAATTATATGCCATGTAAGAGGATGCAGAAGCTCTCGACTGAGGTAGCCATGGTGGGGTTTGTTAAGGGTATTGAGAAGGAAATTAGAAATCCTATTCTGCATGAATGGCTCTTCTACTTACTGAAGGTGGCGAAGGAAGTGGATGGCCAGGAAGGAGTCAATGTTAGGGAATCCATGGCACATCTTCTCTTAGACCCAGGGACTTCCAAAAAGTACTGGAATGTATTTGGCATGGCCCAATCTATTGTAGTGGTGACCATGCTTTCGATTGCGGCAGTGTTGGTGTTCACTCATGAGGACTTAGGGGAATCATCCCAGCATGAGGTGGAGAATCACGAAGAGACGATGGGTCATTGATAGGGAGGACTCTAGGCTGCCTGCTCTGCATCCCATAGGTGTAAAAGACTGTTTGACAACACTAGCCTTCCTACCAATTCAAAGTGCTAAAAGACATACTCTTTGCAGAGATGGAAAACTCTACTCCTCTATTTGGTGTGGGACACATACCTTGTCCTCACTGCTTCCAAGATACTGCCTAAATGGCACATAACTTTTTGAGCCCGTTGCCCACCCTTCTCACTCTGTTCAAGGGTCTGGACTGCTTGGTGCTCACTTTCCTTCCCTCTATTTTTCCACCCTGGCAAATCTATTTTTCCTACTTGTTTATCTAGCTGGACTCCTCACTGAGCTCGCCTAGAACAAGCATGCATTGCCTCTAACCGGCGATCCGACCACCCCACAAAAGAAAAACAAACAAAGAGCATGGCTCTGTTTGATGACCTCCATACTGTACAATGGGATTTGAAGAATCATCAAAACAGAGTCATGGCTGGCAAAAGAAAACAAAATAGCAGAAACAGAAAAGACTAATCTACTTCAGAATGATAAAGTGAAAACAGAACAGAAAATACTAATGATCGAACTGCTGTATTTTATTTCTGTTCAAAAATTCTGATTACATCAAAATGCTTCACACATCAAAATTTACTTCTTCGATTCTCCTTCTCCCCTCCTTACAGAAAGAATGCTACATCTTATGTATTTGCTCATGTCTGTTACAGGACGGTTCAACTTCCATACCGGTTGGTATTCCAACTGTCCAGCAATTCGGTTATGCTCTATCCAACTACCACTTGACAGTTCGCATTCATGAGAACTTTTAGTCCCACATGCACCTGTTCAAGTCAGCCACTGCAGTTTATATATCTGATGGCTTAGTAAACTATTGTCGGCACTTTTGCCGCTGACGACCCCTGTCTACCCCCATTGGCACAACCCCAACCATGCACTCTGATAGTCCCTTGTCTCACCGATACCAAGTCTTCACCCTTCGTCGGCATGATCACTATGCATCAGCCTAAAGCCTTAAAGCTACGCCGATAGAAGTCCTTGCACCGACGTCCAACTCCATCGGAGTAACACATCGCTATCGGAGTGACTTTCACAGCCATCGCCGATAGCAAGCCTCATACCGATGACAAGCTTCGGCAACACTTCATCGGACAGACCAGTAATATCGGAGTGACACCCACATCCTTCACCGATAGTGATTCGCATGCCGATGGCCTTCACCAACCTTTACCACTCCATCGGGGTAACACTAAGTGATCGGAGACACAACCACAGGCTTCGCCAATGACCACCCTCATGCCGATGGACATCACACATCGGTAAGACCTTGGAGATTGGCACAAGACACTGAACTCCTGCCGATAGTAAACCTCAAGCCGATAGCTAGCCCTCCATCGGTATAACATGAAGTATCAGGAATACATCTTCCATCTACGCCGATATCAATACTCACTCCGATGGGTTTACTTTGCACATGTATAAACTTCTTCCCGCTCTACCCTATTTTGAAAATTCAAAACATCACAACAAAATGCAAACTATATACACATGGGCTCCAAGCCCTTGGTGCTCCTGCACCAGTCATCTGCATGACATTCTTCAAAATGTCCTAGATATCAGAAGGATGGTTGAAGGGGTGGCATCAAAGCTTGACGTACTGGTCCCAGAATGGGTTAAAGCGCTATACACTTGTGCCTACGACGAGGAAGGATTTGTGGAGTTGGAGGGTAAAGATAAGTAGCCTAGTCTGGGTGATTGTTGTTCTATAATAGTTTTTTGTTTTTTGTTTATGTTAATAGGACCGGTTTAGAGTGCGGGCCATGGTAATTTTCCCCTCCCTAGACTGTTAAGTATGTAGTAAGATAGAGTTTAAGTTTATGTTAAGACTGTTATGGACTGTTGTTAATGACTGGCGGGGATGGCCCTATTTTTGATGGGTCCCTAGTCCCTAACCAGGGTATATATATCAAATATATATATATATATATGTTAATTGTTAAATGGAAATTAAAAAATGTTTGAAATTTAGATTTTAAAATAAAATAAATTTTGAGTTTAATAATATTTAAAATTTAGATTCTAAAATGAAACATTGGAAAATAATAATATGTTAATTTTTTAATTTTTAAATGGAAATTAAAAAATAGTATCAATGATAGACAAATAAAATATCATAACCAATAGTTTGAAATATGAAATATAGTATAAATACCTAGTAAGTTCTAAATCTCTTCCGATTGCCAAATCTTCTCCTCACTCTAACCATGAGATTAAGGGTCATCCTAATCCTGGTCTTCATTTTCTTTTGCCTACATACATCCACTTAAGTGCATTTATCACTGTCACTACATGTGTTATGATTTATGTGATATGTGCTAGTATTGTTTGAAGTGTTTCACAGCCCTCTTCTTTCACAGATGAACCTCCAGATTCCTAGTGCCCTTTTAGAAGGAAAACTTTAGATATCATATCTAGTTGTATACATCCTCAAGCAATTTTCTAAATTCTTATCAAGATTATTTCTTATCTTTGATTTCAAGAACCCCAATTGACTAAAAACTCTCTCATCCTCCACTAACCCCAATATCATGGTTTGACATAGATCGACAAGTTTGAAATATTTCAATACTGAATCATGCAATATTTCACTCTAACTTAAGGTTGCCTAAAGATTTGTTATCAACCCATCTTGGAAGAGACTCTCCATGAGTTTAAATTGTTCCATCATTGATGCTGCAAAATGGGTTGATTTCTCTATAAGTTTAGATTTATTTATAATTCCTTCTATATGTTTTCCATTGAATTCTAAACTTTTGGAAAATTGACTGGCTAAGATTTTTATCTTGTTATGAAAATTAGTTGGTTAACAGTTGATCCAATATTGAGGATACACAAAAAACATGACTTCAAGTAGTTCATCTTGAGGGAATCATTCTCTAATCTCTAAGGAAAGATATCTTGCAATATCCTTTAAATTAGTACTTACAAAATTAACAAGCTTTTCAGAATCTTCCCTTGTAATAGGTTCTTCTTTGGCAGTGCACTTGAACTTGGAAAAATAATACATTGGTATCTCATATCCCTGTACAAAGACACATAACTCCCTTCTTGCATTAAATTGTAAAAAATTAGCAATACTGTTAACACTTGTCATCAAATTCCAAGTACTAAATTTTGGACTTATGAATGACTATTCTGATATATATAAATTATCAAGGTTCATGCATATTATTTTACATAGCTTTGTATATTCTAAAATATACATAGTTCTTTCTTGGGCCTTTTTCACAAGAATGTTCATTTCCTTCAACATGGGAAGATTACCAAATAAAGTTAGAAGTGTCTCTATGTCACTTAACCTATACAAGAGGTCAAGAGCTTTGTTTATTATGAAGTGATGTTCATACATTACTCTAATCAAGGATTGATATTCTACAAAAGCTCTTTGCACTTGCACATGCAAAGAGATCCATTTGGTATCAACATCCTTAAGAAGCTTGTTTCTTACAGTTATTCCCTCAAGAAAATGTTGAAATTCCAAAAACCATTTGGGACTTTGGCAGAAGTATGAGTGAAGCTTACAGACTAGATTTTCAACTTTTGATACTACAAAAAATTTGCTCACAATTTTCAAAGCAAAATTCATTCTATGGGCCAATAGTGAAAATAAATCATGTATGGTGAACAAGAAGTTTGTAGCTTTACACAAAGACCATTCCTATGACCTTGCATTACAAAAGCTCCATCCACCCCTTCAAACATCAACTTTTTAGCAATTGTGTTGTCATCCATACCTTCAATTTCATTTAAAGATTTCTTAACTAGTTCAAATAGATTTTGTGATGTTGCATTCTCCTTCATTTTATGAATTTAGAGAGTAGATGAGGTTGATGGACATGATTTTCTACAATATACATATACATACATACCCAAGACATATTATCTACTATTGTAACTTTAATTAAAGATAATGCAATAAAAGTTGACTCTCTTATTTTTTCCTATACATCTTATTTTTCCACCTCAACAAGACAACTTGCCCATTCCCATCCATTGTTTATTAAGCAATGTGTTAGGAAAGTTGGACTGCCTATAAAAGACAATAAACTATTATATTTTGGGCAGTCTATCATAGGATGCCCTCTAGTCAAAATATGAAAAGCAACACTAAACTGAACAATTTTTTTTCATTTGTGCTTCTCCCATCATCTTTCCAAATTAAGATTCAATTAAAACCTCCACATGCACCAAGCTTCACCTTTCTTTGAATAAATGCATCATATTCTAGGCTATAATTAACATGAAGACATTCTTCCTTTGTTTTCTATCATATCACTAATTTTTCCTTTCCATCTATTATTTATTTTCCATAAACTTTACCAACATGTTTTTCAATGGTGTCAATTTTTAGCTACAATTTCTTGTCCCTACCATAGTTTTAATTGCAAATCTTACACCAGTATTCTATGGGAGGTTCATCTTTGTTTACATTCTCCACTAGTTCAATGAATGGGTACTTTTGCATCCATTCAATCTAAAATTCCTTGTTAGAACCCACTCACACCCCATTTTTTATTTGACTTTTCTTTTCCCCTTCCATGTAGAATCTACATTTTTGTTATCACTTGTTGAGGTCAATTTATTAATATTATCATTCTCTCTACCCTAGGACTTCTCTAGAACATCATATATGGCATTTTCATCCAACTCATTCTAATCTTCCTCTAAGGTATTAGCTTGTTCATTATTAGATGGTATAAATCCTGATGTTATAGTTTGATCTAATGGATCATAAACATTGCCAAAGTACAACATTATTCTTCTACATTTTGATGAACTCCCTTTACCACTTTCAAAAAACTTGTCCTTTCTTGACATCTCTCATGAATTAAAATTTGCAAAAAAGTGTCCTTTTATTTAAGCTCACAACTCACCATCAAAGACTCAACACTAACAATTTTTTGTGTCATCTATATTATGTAACAATGAAACTAAATACTAAATAAACAAAATCAACAAGAAGGAATCATAGAATATATATCCATGGGATCTAGATGTCTCCCTACTCAATATCATCTGTAACAATGAAACCAAAATGGAAAAGAGATAAATAAATAGGAGGAATATTATATTATAAAATAATAAAGAAATTATCATTTCACTAACTCGCTAATACCTATAGTTGTAACTTGTCTATGTTATAAATTAAGAGAATAATAAATTCGTAAAAGATTAATTCATATTTTCAATTGTATTTATATGAATTCATATTTGGAGAATTTTGCGAGATTGTAAAATGGTGGAGTAAAAATTTGGCAAATCCCACGTGATTGTAAAATGGTCCATATATATGTTGGGTGAATAGAACCATAATAAAAAACATATGTTGTAATAATCAAGGCAATTATGGACCTATGATTATCATGGTGTTATAATGGTATTGAAAAAATTGGTCCTCATACATGGCGAACTTTTAATGTTATTGGCAAATATGTTGGTAAATTAAAACATGCCTCTAAAATTCTAGGTGATTCCCCATTAGAAATGCATAGGTTATTGTGGAAAAATATTAATTATAAATGCCTCATAAATAAATTGGTGGTGAATTAAAATGCATTTGACTAATAATTCATAAAATCTAGACAATTTGGCCCCTACAATTTGCAATATATTAACCAAATCCAATTTAGCGAATATGAACTATTCACCAGTTGGCAAAGATTCACCACTAAAAAAATTACTAATTATAATTATTAAAATAGAAATAACAACATGCAAAAAGAATACATTCAAATTAAACATAGAGAATGGTAGAAGTATGATTATATTCATGCATCAAATACAAAGTATTGCAGACCTCTTAAAGGGAGAAACCTCCTTAAGATCGTATCTTTGATACAAAATATGATGCAAGATGGTCACCTCTTCATTACAACACCAATATATAAGAGTGACCTATGATGTACAACCATGTGAGATAAATCCACATAATTAATGTTATGAATTCATTGTAATGATTAACTAACTAAACTATGATTATTATTATTATGCTCATAAAATAATAATAGAAGTTTAGGATTTAAGGGTCATAACATACCCTTACCCTTCAAAAAGTGTTGTTATCAATACTTAAGTTGTGGAAACTATTGTTGAAGTTGGTGGAGAGGATCCCAAGTTACATCATTTGGTTGCAAGCCTTGCCACTAGACCAAAACATATATGATGGTGTATTTATGGAGGTGGAAAAAATGTTTATCCAGAATAGCCCTGTTGATGGTGTTTTTAGTACACAACAACACAGGTAAGATATGAGATATCTCACCTCTTTTGAAAGCTATCCTATCCTAGATAAGACTTGATGAAAGTGGGAGACTCTCCCTTTCAAATTCGATCACAAACACACATACAACACTATGCAAGAAGGCAGAAAATTAATTTGAAACACATAAAATGGAAAAGAAATATGTATTATGTATTATATTGAAAATATGAAAATGAGATACATAAACATGGAGCTCATATGCTCTTATACAACATGGGCTTCAAACATACAAAAATCTATAACTCAACATTCTAGCTTCATTCCGACAACATCTAGATATGCAACCACAACTTCTCCAAAATCCCCCTTCACCAAATGAGAAAGCATCAATATATAGAAATTGCATGAGAAGAAACCACTATTGGTTTCACAAAACAACCTCCACTAAACCACCAAGACAACCCGTCACTTTCTGCCTATCCTTGCTCACTCATTTTTCAAATTTTCTAAAATCATTTCTGGGTTTTGTGCATCGCCTTCCCATATTTCCAGAACATTTTGAATTTTTCTATTTTGATCAAAAATGTGAAAGTTATGCCCATTTTACTGAGACTAGATCTCACAATTATGATCCAGACATGCAACAACATGCAAAGCTTGTGGCCAACATGCAAAGAATGCAATTGAACATGCATACCAAGTGGTCCCACCTATAAATTGGATGCCCAAATAGAATATTCCACCTTTTATGCCTTTGAAACATTTACGAGAGCATAATTCCTCAAAAATTACATTTACAATTTTTACCACAAGGAATATTACAAAGTTGCAAATCAAAATATTTATTATCCTATCCCCTAAGCCCTTATTGAAAATAAACCAAATTAAAATAACAATATTTGTTTGGTTGACATAGGATTTCTCATACACCTTGGATGCTCCTGCATCAAACACCCATGGTAAGAAGTTTGTGAGCATATACTCACAAATATGTGCACAAAAATGCTCTTTTTCCTCTTTTTCCAACATCTTGCTTGAACAAGCTTCATGTTCCTCCAACAAATCTACACTTCATTCTTCTCTCCTCTCATGGACTTGCATCCACCATGCACTATCTTCCTCTGCCAAATTATTTCTCCTCTCTTCTCCTTCTTCGTGGGATTTAGCCCACCACAAACCAAACACCTCCACCAGATCTCTCCTGTAGCTTCCTCTACAACCTCTACCTGGAAGTATACATCTATATACAAATCTGCATCTACACAATCCTCTTTCTTCTCTAACTCTTTGCTCATCTCAAAATGCAAATCATTTTCAAATTCAACATCACAAAACTCATTAAAATTAGATTTTACCTCAATGACTTCCTCTATCACAATATCCTCTTCCTCAAGAAACTCTTGGTCTTCATCAGTTTCCTCATCGAACACTTGATCCTCATACATCACTACATACTGTGTTTCAACTGCAACATCCTCAACTGCTACAATTTTAGTCACAATCTCCTCAATGTTCATTTATGGAACTCCTCCATCTTTAGCCAATGCTGCAATAAATTTCATTTCTTCACTTTTCTCCTCTTCTTCCATGCTTTCATCCAAGCATATCGTTGCAACTTCTTCAGCTTCCTCATGAATAACTTCTTCATCTTTATCTTCCTTACCTGCGCACAAAGAATCATCTACAAAATAAAATAATGTTAGCATAATCATGGGACTTATCTTCTCCCATATGCATCTTCTCCATTTCCTTATCACATTCATCTGATATTTTCCCTTCAAATAAGATATCTATCTTTCTCATCTCCTCTTTGAGTAGGAGATCTTCTTCATCTTTCCCAAATTCTTCATCAAATATAGGACCTTCGAAGTCCATCATCTCATCTTTCACATCTTGAGTATCTTCTTGAATTGTCATAGAAACTTCCATGTCTTCTATACCTTCACCTTCTTTAAGCATGTCTTAAATCACATCTCCATCCTTAATATCTTCCTCTTTAACATAACTCTCACTTTCCTCAATCATAGCTACACACGATTCTTCATCTTGTTTGACCAATTCCTTTCACTGCCTTGCTTCCCATCTATCCACTCTTGCTTTAATGTTTGCCATCATCTCAAGGATCTTCCTCTTTTCATACTATATCCATCCATCCCATACCACAGGCTTCTTCCTCAACAATGTCCTCATCCTATCGGCTCCAATCTATCACACATCACACTCTTAATCTACACACACAAACATTTAGATCCAACACTCTTGGCAATCATAGGTTCTCCCTGCAACAAAAATCTGACAACTATCCTCTACCCAACGAGATTCTAGAAGATGCACCTCTCTAAGACCTCTTCTACCCACTTCCTTTTAGTGGAAAAAGTCTACACACCTTCTACCTAGCTTCATCTCTATTGGAGGACAGCCAACATGATTCTCACATAATCAACTCTCTCTTGTGCCTTCACCACTTTGCTCTTCACCACTCTTCACTCCTCTTCACCTATAGGTCCTGGTGCATACTATGCACTCTCAAGATCTTGTGGCTCTGATACCACTGATGAAAGTGGGAGACTCTCCATTTAAAATCCGATCACAAACACACATACAACACTATGCAAGAAGGTGGCAAATTAATTTGAAACACATAAAATGGAAAAGAAATCTGCAATATGTATTATATTGAAAATCTAAAAATAAGATGCATAAACATGAAGCTCATATGCTCTCATACAACATGGGCTTCAAACATACAAAAATTTGTAACTCAACATTCTAACTTCATTCCAGCAGCATCTAGATATGCAACCACAACTTCTCCAAAATGCCCCTTCACCAAATGATGATGCAGGAGCATCCAGTGGTGTAAAGGCAATCTTGCATCACCCAAAAAGAAGTTAATTCAAAATCATTGTAGTTGTTTTCATTTCTTTCCATAATTAGTGTTTTTGGTTCCATAATATCCTGAGTAATGATGTAGGACTTTCAGTTTTTCCAAAACTGCTAAAAATAGCAAACTACCAGTTTTGGAAAGTTTACCTGCTATTTTAGGAAAGTTTGCATTTGGGCACAGATTGAGGTGAAAAGCTATAGAAATCTTCATAACTAAAATATCAGACCTTTGGCGAAGGAATCAGGCAAAGATCATTTGTGAGTTGAAAGATATTAAAGTTTTTAAGATAGTTCTAAGTCTGCAATGTATCACTTTTGTTCTCTTGCTCTCTTTTTCTCCTGATGATGGATCATGGAGTGTGATCCAAAATGTTGAGAGAAAAAACTCTAACACAGTTTAATCCTAAAACACTACATTCAATTAAAGTTTTTGTTTTCCAAAAGCCCCTGAAAATTTTTGAAATGAGATATGAAGCTCTAAAACATCCCATAACTTCCTAAAAAGTTTATGAAATCCATTTATGGATTTCAAGCATGATAGTTCACATCACGAGATTTTCGGCACTTAAAATAGTTCGTCAATCGGACACCGGAATCAAAAGTTATGCTTCCCAAAAGTTGACCTACTTTTGGAGGGAGTTGCAAATTTTGAAATTTAGCTAGAGGCCGCCAAAAAGTGTTATTTATGACTATTTTGGGAACCCTGGGCGGTAGTAGAGTTAAGGGGGAAAGTGCAGAGTCAAGAATAGGTGGGAAAATAGAAACCCTAGCTGATTTGGGGTTACAAAAGGCTGAAGATTCCAGAGTCTTGAGGTTAGGAAAGCTGTAATGTGGTAGCCTGAGGAGGATTGATTCCTCTGATTGTAATTAAGCTTTTATAATGTAATGAGTTACCCAAATCAATAAAGAAATATTCTATTTTATGTGTTCCATTTATGTTGTTGTGTGTTTTATGATTTACCCCCTTCAACAAGTGGTATCAAAGCAAGGGTTCCTGAGTGTGTAGACAGATCACCGACCGTGAGGTAGTTTACACCAAGACCTGAGGTTGTGGGTTTGCTGTGGAGATCAAGATGCCTCCACAAAGAAATCGTATTGGGAGGAATGCTTTGATGCAAGAGGAGCTATGAAGACGGTTTGAGCCGACAACAAGAGAAGAAAGTGAGGATGAAGCTGAAGAAGAGTTATCTGAGGAAGAACAAGCTACAGGAGATCCTGTAGAAGTTAGGTTGTTGAGGGCCATTGAGAAGACCAGAAATAGGCCCAAGATCAAAGTTTTTACATATTTTGGAGATTTGAATCCAGAACAGATTATTGATTAGATCAATGACATGGAGGAGTATTTCGAGTATGAAGATGTGGAGGACCCAGATTGGATCAAGTTTACAAAAACAAAGTTGAAGGGCCACGTCAATAAAAAGGTGGAAGGAGGTCAAATTAGAGAGGAACAGAAGAGGAAAAGGAAAGATCACCTGATGGGATCAGATGGTGGAGAAACTGAAGAAGTAGTTCATTGATGTAGACTATGAGAAGGAGTTGCTGAAGAAGTTGCAAGTACTGAAGCAATGTAACAAGTCTATTAAGGAGTATACATAAGAGTTTTACAAGATTACTATCAAAACCGGTCACACAGAGGCCAACAAGGAGAAGGTATCCTGTTATATTAATGGGTTGAGGCCAAGTATTCAAGAGGAGCTGAGCCTAGTCAGGATGACCACTATAGAAGATGCATACCAATTTTTCCTAAAGGTGGAAGAGAAGCTGAATAAAAGATTCGACAACAAGCAAAGGGGAAGAGGTCAAGGCAGAAGGACTAGTGGAAGACCCTATGGGGGCTAAAATGAAGATTCAAAGAAAAGTGAAGAAGTCGGCACCAGTCGAAATTAGAGAGGGGATAATGTCTACCGCCCTTGTGACCAGAATAATGGTGAACAAAGAGGAAGAGGAAGAGGTTGACCTGGGCAAGGACCCGGAAGAGGAGGTTTCAGAGGAACCCGTTCCCAATGTGGAGAAGAAGGGCATTGAGCATACGAGTGTCCACAACATCACGGAAGGACAAATAGAAGACCTGAAGGTAATGCACGAGTTGCACATGTAGATGAAGATGTGCAGTCTGAGCATTCTAAAGATGCTAAAAGGGGAGAAACCCTAGTTATCAGAAGAACTTTGTTGAAAGAGGAGAAAGAACCCAATCAGAGGAAGAGTTTATTCCGCAAAGGGTGCAAATGTGAAGGTAAGTGTTGTGATATTACTATTGACAATGGAAGTACTAACAATCTTGTTTCAAAGGAGATGGTTGATAAGTTGAAGTTGAAAAGAAGAAAGCATCCACATCCATATCAGATTGCATGGTTACAGGACCACAGAGCTTTGGTCAATGAGAAGTGTTTAGTGAAGTTCAAGATTGGGGACTACCATGATGAGGTGATGTGTGATATCATACCGATGGATACATGTCATATGTTGTTGGGGAGGTTGTGGCAGTATGATAGGAATATTGTCCATGATGGTCGTGCAAACACATATTCCCTAACAAAGGATGGAGTTTGTCATAAGTTGAAGCCCTTGAAGGAGGTGGAAGAAAAGGCATGTATTACTGCCAGAATTTGCTTGGTAGATGGTAGAAAATTTTTACAGGGTATGAAGCATGAGCATCATTGCTATGCATTGATTCCTAAGATTAGTCAAGAGAAATGTGAAGATGTAATAGCCAAAGTCTCAGAGATGCTAGAAGAATTTCAAGATATTGTCTCTAATAATATACCAGAAGGTTTACCACCAGTAAGGAACATAAGTCATCAAATGGATTTGATACTAGGAGCTAGTTTGTCGAATAAGGCAGCCCATAGAATGACCCCTATAGATAACGAAGACATGAACAGACAAGTTTAGGAGTTGTTGAGGAAGGGATTGATAAGAGAGAGCCTAAGTCCATGTGTGGTACCTGCAGTACTAGCACTAAAGAAAGATGGAGAATGGAGAATGTCTACAGACTCTCGAGCCATCAATAAGATCACGATCAAGTATAGATTTCTATTGCAGAGAATGGATGACATAATGGATTGTTTGAGTGGAGCCAAATACTTCACAAAGATTGACCTGAAGAGTGCATATCACCAGATCCGTATCAGAGAAGGAGACAAATGGAAGATAGCCTTCAAGACAAAGGAAGGTTTGTATGTGTGGTTAGTCATGCCATTTGGGCTAACCAATGCACCAAGCACATTGATGCGGCTCATGAACGAGGTACTGAAAGAATTTTTGGGAAGTTTTGTTATTATTTATTTGGATGATATTTTGATTTTCAGTAAGACTTGGGATGAGCATCTGATGCATATCAGAAGAGTTCTAGAGAAGCTAAGGGAGGAGAAGTTGTTGATTAATTTGAAGAAATTAAGTTTTGCAAAGAAGGAGTTGGTATACCTGGGATTTGTTGTCTTAGAGGAAGGTCTTAAGATGGAGCCAGAGAAGGTGAGGGTTATCATTGAATGGCCTACACCAAGGAGTGCTTCCGAGGTAAGATCTTTTCATGGTTTGGCAAGTTTTTACAGAAAGTTTATCAAGAATTTTAGTGGCATTTGTGCACCCCTAACTGAGACAATGAGAGGGGATAGAAAAGAGTTTAGATGGACTAAAGGAGCAGACAAAAGCTTTGATACATTAAAGCAAAAATTCACAGAGCAACCTATTTTGGCACTTCCAGATTTTAGTAAGGTATTTCAGGTAGATTGTGATGCTAGTGGCAGTGCTATAGGAGTTGTTTTGAGCCAAGAAGGTAAGCCCATTACCTATTTTAGTGAGAGGCTTAATGATGCCAAGAAAAAGTATTTTATTTATGATCAGGAGTTTTATGCAATAGTTCAAGCTTTGAATAAATGGAGACATTATTTCTTTCCAAAGGAGTTTGTTTTATATACTGATCATCAGGCTTTGCAATACCTTAATAGTCAGGGAAAGTTGAACCAGAGGCACTTAAAATGGGTTGAGTTTTTGTAGAGTTATACCTTTCTTTTGAAGCACAGGAGTGGGAAGTCCAACAGAGTTGCGGATGCCTTAAGCAGAAGGCAAAATTTGTTGACATAAATGAAGATAGAGGTTGTTGGGTTCGATGAGCTCACAAGTTTGTATCTTGAAGATCCACATTTTGCAGAGGCCTGGAAAGCTTGTCTAGAACCTGTTACTTTGGATAGGACAAAATGGTTGGATTTCATAATCCAAGATGGCATGTTGTTTAGAGGAATCCAGTTGTGCATTTTGAAGAGTTCCATGAGAGAGAACCTGATAAAGGAGAAGCATAGTGGGGGATTAGTAGGACACTTTGGTCAAGATAAGGCCATTTCTATTATAGGTGAAAATTATTATTGGCCACAGTTGCAGCAGGATGTGAGGAAATTTGTGCAGAGTTGCCAAGTGTGTCAGATGGAAAAAGGAACAAGATATGGGGTTGTATCAGCCACTACCTGTACCTAAGAAGCCATGGGATGATATTAGTATGGATTTTGTTCTTGGTTTACCAAGGACACAGAGAGGACTTGATTCTATTTTTGTGGTGGTGGACAAATTCTCGAAGATGGCACATTTCATTCCTTGCAAGAAGACTAATGATCCTATTCATATTGCTAAATTATTTTTCAGGGAGGTGGTGAGATTACACGGTCTACCAAAGAGCATAGTTTTAGATCGAGATACCAAGTTTGTTGGTTATTTCTAGAGGACATTGTAGAAGAAGTTGAAGATAGATTTGAAGTTCAGTTCTGCACACCATCCATAGACTGATGGACAGACGGAAGTGGTGAATAGGAGTTTTGGTAACCTGCTACAATGCTTAGTAGGAGATAATCCCAAGGGATGGGATTTGATTTTACCATAGGTAGAATTTGCTTACAACATTATGTTAATAAGAATACTGGTAAATCACCATTCCAGATTGTATATGGAAATAGCCCAAGAAATACTTCTGAGTTAAGGAAGCTAGACAAAGGAGAAACGACAAGTGCTGAAGCCGAAGACTTTGCAGAACATCTGAAGAATTTGCATGAAGAGGTGAGAATGCACATTAATAAGATGAATATTCAATACAAGGCTAAGGCAGATCAGAAGAGGAGGTATAAGGAGTTCTATGTAGGAGATGAAATCACGGTTCACTTGAGAAATAAAAGGTTCCCAATTGGAACATATAATAAGTTCAAAATGAAGAAATTTAGATCGTGTAGAATCCTGAAGAAGCATGATTCAAGAAATACATATGAGGTAGAGCTATCGAGTGGGATCAATATTTCCCATGTGTTCAACATTACTGATTTCACATAACATTATGAAGGTGGCACAGAGGATGGACCAAAAGAAGAATAGTGGAGTATTCTGGCATCTACTTCAACAGAGGAGATGGAAGAGATCTTGGATAGCTATGTGGGAAGAAGTACTCAGAATAGGCAATATGAAGAATATCTGGTGAAATGGAAAGGAAGGCTTATTGAAGATTCTTCTTGGTTGTCTAAGGGAGAGGTTGACCGTTTGGGTTTTCCTCACACAAACATCTGAGATGTGACAGGGTCACTTCTCAAATTACCCTGGGTGTCTGATGCAGGAGCATCCAATGGTGTAAGGGCAATCTTGCATCACTCAAAAAGAATTTAATTCAAAATCATTGTATTTGTTTTTATTTCTTTCCATAATTAGTGTTTTTGGTTCCATAATATCCTGAATAATGATGTAGGACTTTCAGTTTTTCCAAAACTGCTAAAAATAGTAAACTACCAGTTTTAGAAAGTTTACCTACCATTTTAGGAAAGTTTGCATTTGGGAACAGATTGAGGCAAAAAGTTACAGAAAGTTTCATGACTAAAATATAAGACCTTTGGCGAAGAATTAGGCAAAGATCATTTGTGAGCTAAAAGATATTAAAGTTTTTGTTTTTTGAAAAGCCCTTGAAAATTTCTAAAATGAGATATGAGGAAATAAAACATCTTATAATGTCCTAAAAAGTTGACAAAAATCTATTTATGTATTTCCAGTATGATAGTTCACATCGCAAACTTTTCGGTGCTTAAAACGGTTCGTCAATCAGACACCCGGATCAAACGTTATGCTTCCCAGAAGTTGACCTACTTTTGGAGGGAGTTGCAAATTTCAAAACTTAGCTGGAGGCCACCAAAAAGTGCTATTTATGACTATGTTGGGAACCCTAGGTGGTAGTAGAGTTAAGGGGGAAAGTGTAGAGTCAAGAATAGGTGAGAAAATAGAAACTCTAGCTGATTTAGGGTTATAGAAGGCTAAAGATTCCAGAGTCTTGAGGTTAAGAAAGCTATAATGTGGCAGCCTCAGGAGGATTGATTCCTCTTATTGTAATTGAGCTACTATAATGTAATGAGTTGCCCAGATCAATAAAGAAATATTCTATTTTCTATGTTCCATTTATGTTGTGTTTTATGATTTACCCCCTTCAACAAGTGATATCAAAGCAAGGGTTCCTGAGTGTGTAGACAGATTGCCGATCATGAGGCAGTTTGCACCAGGACCTAAGGTTGTGGGTTTTCTATGGAGATCAAGATGCCTCCATGAAGAAATTGTATTGGGAGGAATGCTTTGATGGAAGAGGGTTTTAGAGCCCTGCAAACGCAAATCAATGCATTGCAAGAGGAGCTGCGAAGAGGGTTTGAGCCGAGAACAAGAGAAGAAAGCGAGGATGAAGCTGAAGAAGAGCTATCTGAGGAAGAACAAGAAGTTGTAGGAGATCCTATAGAAGTTAGGTTGTTGAGGGCCATTTCAAAGATCAGAAACAGGCCCAGGATCGAAGTTTCTACATATTCTAGAGATTTGAATCCGAAACAGCTTATTGATTGGATCAATGACATGGAGGAGTATTTTGAGTATGAAGATGTGGAGGACCCAGATCAGGTCAAGTTTGCAAAAACACAGTTGAAAGGCCATGCCAATAAAAAGGTTGAAGGAGGTCCAATTAGAGAGGAACAGAAGAGGAAAAGGAAAGATCACCCGATGGGATCGGATGGTGGAGAAACTGAAGAAGCAGTTCATTCCTGTGGACTATGAGATGGAATTGCTGAAGAAGTTGCAAGGACTGAAGCAAGGTAACAAGTCTGTTAAGGAGAATGCATAAGAGTTTTACAATATTACTATCAGAACTGGTCATACAGAGGCCAACAAGGAGAAGGTAGCCCTTTACATTAATGGGTTAATGCCAAGTATTCAAGAGGAGCTAAGCCTAGTCAGGATGACCACCATAGAAGATGTGTACCAGTTTTCCCTAAAGGTGGAAGAGAAGCTAAATAAAAGATTCGACAGCAAGCAAAGGGGAAGAGCTCAAGGCAGAAGGACTGGTGGAAGAACCTATGGAGGCTAAAATGAAGATTCAAAGAAAAGTGAAGAAGCTGGCACCAGTGGAAATCAGAGAGGGGATAATGCCTACCGCCCTTGTGACCAGAATAGTGGTGAGCAAAGAGGAAGAGGAAGAGGTCAACCTAGGCAAGGACATGGAAGAGGAGGTTTCAGAGGAACCTATTTCCAATATGGAGAAGAAGGGCATCGAGCATACGAGTGTCCGCAACATCAAGGAAGGATAAATAGAAGACCTGAAGGTAATGCACAAGTTGCACATGTAGATGGAGATGTGCAGTCTGAGCATTCTAAAGATGCTGAAAGGGGAGAAACCCTCGTTGTCAGAAGAACTTTGTTGAATGAGGAGAAAGAACCCAATCAGAGGAAGAGTTTATTCCATACAAAGTGCAAATGTGAAGGTAAGTGTTGTGATATTATTATTGACAGTGGAAGTACTGACAATCTTGTTTTAGAGGAGATGGTTGGCAAGTTGAAGTTGACCATATCAAATTGCATGGTTGCAGATGGACCACAGAGCTTTGGTCAATGAGCAATGTTTAGTGAAGTTCAAGATTGGGGACTACCATGATGAGGTGTTGTGTGATATCATACCAATGGATGCATGTCATATGTTGTTGGGAAGGCCATGGCAGTATGATAGGAGTGTTGTCCATGATGGTCGTGCAAACACATATTCCCTAACAAAGGATGGAGTTCATCATAAGTTGAAGCCCTTGAAGGAGGTGGAAGAAAAGGTATGTGGTACTACCAGAATTTGCTTGGTAGATGGTAGAAATTTTTGGGAGGGTATGAAGCATGAGTGTCATTTCTATGCATTGATTCCTAAGATTAGTCAAGAGAAATGTGAAGATGTACCAGCTGAAGTCTCAAAGATGCTAGAAGATTTTCAAGATATTGTCTCTAATAATGTACCAGAAGGTTTACCACCAATAAGGAAGATAAGTCATCAAATGGATTTGATACCAGGAGCCAGTTTGCTGAATAAGGCAGCCCACAAAATGACCCCTGCAGAGAATGAAGAACTGAACAGACAAGTTCAGGAGTTCTTGAGGAAGGGACTGATAAGGGAGAGCCTAAGTCCATATGCAGTACCTGTAGTACTAGCACCAAAGATAGATGGAGAATGGAGGATATATATAGACTCTCAAGCCATCAATAAGATCACTATCAAGTATAGGTTTCTGTTGCCGAGAATGGATGACATAATGGATTATTTGAGTGGAGCCAAATACTTCATGAAGATTGACCTGAAGAGTGGGTATCACTAGATCTATATCAGAGAAGGAGATGAATGGAAGACAGCCTTCAAGAGAAAGGAAGGTTTGTATGAGTGGTTAGTCATGTCGTTTGGGCTAACCAATACACCAAGCACATTCATACGGCTCATGAACGAGGTACTAAAAGAATTTTTGGGAAGTTTTACTATTGTTTGTTTGGATGATATTTTGATTTTCAGTAAGACTTGGGATGAGCATCTGATGCATATCAAAAGAGTTCTAGAGAAGCTGGGGGAGGATAAGTTGATTAATTTGAAGAAATTTAGTTTTGCAAAGGAGTTGGTATACTTGGGATTTGTTGTCTCAGAGGAAGGTCTTAAGATGGACCCAGAGAAGGTGAGGGCTATCATTGAATGGCCTACACTAAGGAGTGCTTCTGAGGTAAGATCTTTTCATGGTTTGACAAGTTTTTACAAAAAATTTATCAGGAATTTACTAGCATTTGTGCACCCCTAACTGAGAGAATGAGAGGGGATAGAAAAGAGTTTATATGGACTAAAGGAGTAGACAAAAGCTTTGATACATTGAAGCAAAAAGTCACAGAGCAACCTATTTTGGCACTTCCAGATTTCAATAACGTATTTCAGGTATATTGTAATGCTAGTGACAGTGTTATAGGAGTTATTTTGAGCCAAGAAGGTAAGCCCATTGCCTATTTTAGTGAGAAGCTTAATGATGCCAAGAAAAAATATTTTGTTTATGATCAAGCATTTTATGCAATAGTTCAGGCTTTGAAGAAAGGGAGACATTATTTATTGCCAAAGGAGTTTGTTTTATATACTAGTCATCAGGTTTTGCAGTATCTTAATAGTCAGGGAAAGTTGAACTAGAGGCACTTAAAATAGGTTGACTTTTTACAGAGTTATACCTTTATTTTGAAGCATAGGAGTGGGAAGTCCAATTGAGTTGTGGATGCCTTAAGCAGAAGGCAAAATTTGTTGACAAAAATGAAGATAGAGGTTGTTGGGTTTGATGAGCTTAAAAGTTTGTATCCTGAAGATCCAGATTTTGCAGAGGCCTGGAAATCTTGTCTGGAACCTATTACTTTGGATAGGACAAAATGGTTGGATTTCATAATCCAAGATGGCATGTTGTTTAGAGGAAGCCAGTTGTGCATTCTGAGGAGTTCCATGAGAGAGACCTTGATAAAGGAGAAGCATAGTGGGGGATTAGCTTGAGACTTTGGTCAAGATAAGACCATTGCTATTGTTGGTAAAAATTATTACTGGCCACAGTTGTAGCATGATGTGAAGAAATTTGTGCAGAGTTGTCGAGTGTTTTAGATGGCAAAAGGAACAATTCAGAATACGGGGTTGTATCAGCCACTACCTATACCCGAGAAGCCATGGGATGATATTAGTATAGATTTTATTCTTGGTTTACCAAGGATACAAGGAGGACATGATTCTATTTTTGTGGTGGTGGGCAGATTATCAAAGATGGCACATTTCAGTCCTTGCAAGAAGACTAATGATCCTGTTCATATTACTGAATTATTTTTCAGGGAGGTGGTGAGATTACACGATCTACCAAAGAGCATAGTTTCAGATCAAGATACCAAGTTTGATGGTTATTTCTGGAGGACATTGTGAAAGAAGTTGAAGACAAATTTGAAGTTTAGTTCTACACACCATCCACAGACTGATGGACAGACGGAATTGGTGAATAGGAGTTTTAGTAACCTGCTACGATGCTTAGTAGGAGATAAGCCCAAGGGATGGGATTTGATTTTACCATAGGTAGAATTTGCTTACAATAATTCTGTCAATAGGAGTACTCGTAAATCACCATTTCAGATTGTATATGGCAATAGCCCAAGAAATTCTTCTGAGTTAAGGAAGCTGGACAAAGGAGAAAATACAAGTGCCGAAGCTGAAGGCTTTGCAGAACATCTGAAGAATTTGCATGAAGAGGTGAGAAAATACTTTAATAAGATGAATATTCAGTACAAGGCTAAGGCAGATCAGAAGAGGAGGTATAAGGAGTTCCGTGTAGGAGATGAAGCCATGGTTCATTTAAGAAAAGAAAGGTTCCCAATTGGAACATACAATAAGTTGAAAATGAAGAAATTTGGATCGTGCAGAATCTTGAAGAAGCATGATTCAGGAAATGCATATGATGTAGAGCTACCGACTGGGATCAATATTTCCCATGTGTTCAACATTGTTGATTTCACATAATATCATGAAGGTGGCACAGAGGATGGACCAACAGAAGAACAGTGGAGTATTCCAGCATCTACTTCAATAGAGGAGATAGAAGAGATCTTGGATAGCCATGTGGGAAGAAGTACTTAGAATAGGCAATATGAAGAATATTTGGTAAAATGGAAAGGAAGGCCTATTGAATATTCTTCTTGGTTGTCTAAGGCAAAGGTTGACCATTTGGGTTTTCCTCACACAAACATCTGAGATGTGACAGGGTCACTTCTCAAATTACCCTGGGTGTTTGATGTAGGAGCATCCAGTGGTGTAAGGGCAATCCTGCATCACCCAAAAAGAATTTAATTCAAAATTATTGTAGTTCTTTTCATTTCTTTCCATAATTATTGTTTTTGGTTCCATAATATCCTGAATAATGATGTAGGACTTTCAGTTTTTCCAAAACTGCTAAAAATGGCAAACTATCAGTTTTGGAAAGTTTACCTGTCATTTTAGGAAAGTTTGTATTTGGGCACAGATTGAGGTGAAAAGTTATAAAAATCTTCATAACTAAAATATAAGACCTTTGGCGAAGGAATCAGGCAAAGATCATTTGTGAGCTAAAAGATATTAAAGTTTTTGTTTTCTGAAAAGCCCTTGTAAATTTTTGAAATGAGATATGAGGCACTAAAACATCCCATAACATCCCAAAAAGTTGATGGAGTGTGATAGTTCACATCACAAGATTTCTAATGCTTAAAACATTTTATCAATCGGACACCCAGATCAAAAGTTATGCTTCCCAGAAGTTGACCTACTTTTGGAGGGAGTTGTAAATTTTGAAATTTAGCTGGAGGCCGCCAAAAAATGCTATTTATGACTATTTTTGGAGCCCTGGGTGGTATTAGAGTTAAGAGGGAAAGTGTAGAGTCAAGAATAGGTAGGAAAATAGAAATCCTAGCTGATTTAGGGTTACAGAATGCTGAAGATTCCAGAGTCTTGAGGTTAGGAAAGTTGTAATGCGGAACCCTGAGGAGGATTGATTCCTCTGATTGTAATTGAGCTTCTGTAATGCAATGAGTTGCCCAGATCAATAAAGAAATATTCTATTTTCTGTGTTCAATTTTTTTTGTTGTGTGTTTTATGATTTACCCCCTTCATCAAATGAGCAAGCATCAATATATAGAAAATGTGTGAGAAGAAACCACTATTGGTTTCACAAAACAACCTCCACTAAACCACCAATATAACCTGTCACTTTCTGCCTATCCCTACTCCCTCATTTTTTTGAATTTTCTAAAATCATTTCTGGGTTTTGTGCATCTCCTTCCTAGATTTCCAAAACATTTTGAATTTTTCTATTTCAATCAGAAATGAGAAAGTTATGCCCATTTTACCAAGAATGGGTCTCACAATTATGACCCAGACATGCAACAACATGCAAAGTTGTGGCCAACATGCAAATGCATGCAAAGAATTCAATTGAACATGCAATAACATGCATATCAAGTGGTCCCACCTAAAAATGGGATGCCCAAATGGAATATTCCACCATTTATGCCTTTGAAACATTTACAAGAGCATAATTCCTCAAAAATTACATTCACAATTTTTTCCACAAGGAATATTACAAAGTTGCAAATCAAAATATTGATTCTCCTCTCCCCTAAGCCCTTATTGAAAATAAACCAAATTAAAATAAAATATTTGTTTGGTTGACACAGGATTGCCTATACACCTTGGATGCTCCTACATCAGGACTACCCCAAGGTTTATATAGCTAGGTCTTAGCTTGCAGGAATAACTTCAATTGAATGTTTTAGCTATACCAACAAAGGGGACTTACATGCAATGGTAGTGTTTATAAAACTATGAAAATAAAGTGTGCAAAACCCTATGAAGATGCAGACTTATTAAGTCTGAAATTTCTAGCAGATTGTCAATGTGGATGCTGCATTGAAACCTAACTCTAACAAATGGATTTAAAGAAAATGCAAAAGGTGAAGGGTTAAGAGAAGTATTGAAACCTAAGTGACAATCACAATCTAGATAAAATGTTGCAGATAGACAAACACCTTCAATAAACCATTCTCTATTTCACCAAATTAAGAAACCCACAATGTTGCAAGAAATGATGCAATCTTCCAAGGATTCTTATGATTTTCAAACTTCATTCATTCATTAAACACCCAGATAATTGCATAGGTTAACAACTGAAATGCAGTCAAACTTAACTTATCAAGAGGTTTAGGTTAACTATGCACAGTAACTTACAATCAGCAAGGACCAATAGTATGAACCAAAGCATCCATCAAATATCTTAGCATTTACCCATCATTGCAAAAGCACATTTAACTAACTTTAGATTGATATGAACCATGAAATCCAAAAGAAATAACACAAAAATACAAATTATGTAATGTCCTCTATTGGAACAATACTAATTTTACCCAAAAAATTCAAATACCACAAGTTTAGGGTTAGGGTTTCAGAACCATCATGTAATTAAATCCATTTATTCACTCAACTCCATTATAGTGGTGATGATAAGACATTCCTTGGCACATGATGCCTCCATGCAGCCCTTATGGGGGGCATGGAAGATCACATGTTTAGTTCCTCCATACAAGCCCTACGGGGGTTTGGCAGGATCAAGATGTCATACAAAGCCTCCATACAGGCCCTTACGGGGGTATGGCATGGATGTAGATCAGATTTGCCCCCAAACAAGCCTTAGGGGGGTATGGCAGGACTGCTTGCCTCTGGTCTGTTTATCATTTGCCTCACGTGTTGGGTGATCATATTAAAGATAACAAGAAATATTTATATGGATTCAAAGCTAACCTGTCACGCAATATTCTTTATGATGCTCAATAATATAATTGCCTTGTATGAATATATCCTTGCAGATCCAAAGTCTATGATTTTATGAATGAGACTAGTTTTCTTGTTATGCCCATATATATATATATATATATATATATATATATATAATCAGAAAATGTTTCCTATGTATTGTACCCTTTTATTTTTTGCCTTATATTATTGCTTTATTTCTGCCTATTCACATCCCAGATACTTCTTTAGATCTTCTCCCTTAGTAGAGATAATATTCCTTTTTTATTGATATCAATTTGACTGATTGCTGGTTCCAACTCAGACCCACGTCTAACTTGACCTTCTCCCTCTGTAGATTCAGTATTGATTATATCTTATTTTGTTCTCCTCCTCTTTCTCTTCCCTTACTAGTTCTACCTTTTATACTTAATGATAGTGCCTAGGGGATCGGTGGCACATGGGATCGCATCCCTTTGGAGGTGTTTGTTGCCTTTCTTAATAGTTCCCTGACTTTTTAGCGCCTTTTGTCATTTGGTTATAATTTGTATTTAATAATAATATGCATTCGATTATATTTATAACAATAATAATGTTATTTACTCACTTATATTTATAATAATAAGATATATATTAATAAATATTAATTGAATATTTATATCTATATTTACTATTATATTATTTACTTCTCTGCAATACTGATTAATAATATTATTACTATTAATTTATAATTAAAACATCATCCTTAAGGAATATAATAATAATAAAATTACAATTTTATATTTGTCATTTATAATATAAATATATTATATTAAAATATTCATATAATATTATTTATTAAATAATATAATAATAATATATGTCTATATGTAATTATCATTTGAGTTGATATTTTTATGAAAATGACTTCATCGTCTTACCATTACGTTTAAATCTTTAATTTAAATAATGTCTTAATATCAGGACATCACAAATTCTCAGCAACCTACAAAATCTACTTTGTATTAATCAAAATTTGGTAGTCTTAGCAATTTAGTATCAAGTCTTTCTTACAAATGAGAGAAAGTGATGGCCCCTTTATATACAAGGCACCATACTGAGTTTTTCATGAACGGTGGAGATTAACTCAACACCAAGGGTCCAGATTACATGACATTTAATTTTGGTTGGTTGGTAGTTACAATCCCAGATTTGCATTTGTCTTGTAGGAAAAAGATGAAATTACAACATTTAGGTCATGAGAACATGATGAAATAGCAACTTTTTGAGTTGTGCAATTGGAGAAATGACTTTTCTAATGTGTTGAATGGTCAAGAGGAGTATGTGGCATATTTTTGATGAAGGCATATCCAACTGGGTGCTTGCTAGATCAACATTGCATGACTGGATTGTTGGAACAAGTGTAGACAGCTGTCAACAAGTCCTGGACATTGAACAGGATCTGCAGAAACATTAGTGATGTAGGTTTGATTTCACATGTCTTTTAGCTCTTGAGACTCATCCACATCACCTTTGACATCATACTAACTTTCCCTTGCAGGTGTAGCATCAATTTGGTTGACAAAATGATGATTTTGCATGTTCAAGTCAGCAAGGTACTTTTGGGTTCTCATCCTTCTAAGACAGCTCCAACAAGCTCCTTTGTCCTCCTGGACCTGTAATTGACAATGCCAAGCATAAATTTCATCATAACAAGTCATTTTCCATCAATTTGAATCAAACTATCTCCATTTGCAGCCTTGGATCACTCAGAGACAGCTCAAAATCAATCTTGTTGCTTTATGACCAACTTCACAAATCTAGTGGTTTTCACATGATTTTCTGAGTTTTTCAAGATTTTCAAGTACTCACTTGGCATGTATAATCATCTAGGATGTTTTTATTCTCATTTGGGTCCATTTGGAGACATTTATTTTGCATTTTTAGCCCCATTTTTGCAAAAAGTAGGATTTTTGGAGGTCACTGGATATCAATGTGCGGTGACATTAATTGATGCAAAACATGTCCAAAATCCACAAAAACCTAATAAAAGTGTTCATCATGATGTAATAGATTGGTATGCAGATCAAGTTCATCAATAAAATCTAGTTTGTACCTTTGAAAATTGAGTTTTCCAGGCCAAATTGTCAAAAAGCGGGGTTTTGGCTCTCACTGGATATATCCAGTGGAGGTCATTTTTAGTGTTAGCTTTCACAAATGCTCTTGGTGGGGATTTTGGTATCAACATGATCGGCGGGGATTTGGGTCATGACTAGACATATGCAGTGAAGCTCCAAATTAGTGCTAGTTTGTCATAACACTTCGGCAGGGAATCGGTTACCAACAGGATATGCACATATTTTGGGCATTGTCAGATATTTCCGGTTGAAGCCCTTTTTAGCGTTGATCCTGTGAGGGTAACTTTTAGCGCTAACACTACGCTAACCTTCATCGGTAGGAATTTTCAATGGAAGTGGATTGCGGGGATTCTGAAGGCAAGTGGATATGTCCAGTTGCAGCCCATTTTAGTGCAAATCTTGTTGGTTGAGATTTTAGCCCAAAGTGCAGAAAGGGGTCCAATCTTGATATCCAGTGACATAGGATATTAGCGCTAGCTGCAGTAGAAGGCATTTCTAGCGCCATATTTTGAAAGTCCCTACTTGACAGTATATTTAAAAATATATTTAAGTATATGTTTATAAACATATACTTTGAATATTTTGAAATATCCTGTCAGGATGTTTGAGATAGGTCCCAGAAGAATGGGATTTAACATGCAAATTCTAGATTTTTGAGGATCCACCAGATTTTAGACTTTTCAATTTTTTACGGTTTTAGGACATTAGACTTAGCCCATTTTAGGGCTTCAGGAACATGCGTCAGGATGAAAGTATATGGACCCCTTAGTGAAGCCTTGTGGAATTTGACATGATTTTGCAATTATAAGTCATGAAAACTAGGAATTTCAACATGACACATCCTACAGTAGCAGTTTTAAGCATTATGTCCAGTGACATGCAGTTTTAGCATAAAATGCAGTAACACCCACTTTCAGTACAAAAGGCAACAAATGTCTATTTCCCAAGCACAAACCCAATCAAGACACCTCCAAATTCAATCATGAAAGACATCAAATCATTCCAAACATACCAAATGCCTAAATTTGGAACAAATCCTGCATTCTAAGCACCATTTCACTTTCTCATTATCATAAAGAGGAAAGGTTGAAACTCTGAGCCAAAGCAAAAAGAGGGGGTCTCCATTTGATAAAATGGGGCATGTGTGCAAGGCACAACAAATGGCGACTCTACTAGGGAAATGCTCTAGAGTATTTCCAAGACAAACATTAGTTTAGAACCCAAAATCTCTATGTTTCCCACTTATTAAACTAGACAACATGATACAAGATCAAAGGAGCAGAGATCACTAACCCAGTACAACTATATGTATCCTGAAAGTCTAAGTGCGTGCAATTGCATTCATTCCCATCCTTCTGCAACCAAGATCATCAAGGATTACTTGCATTAAGCTATGTAAAGATACACACCTTTTGAACTATCTTGGACATTACCTCGCTTCCAGCAAGCGTCTATAGCCCGACGAGGTTGTCTCTATGATTCCGCTCAAGCATTGATCTACTGCCTGTTAGGCGTCCATAGCCCCTGATAGAGTTACTTGAATCCTCTAGCTGATTAAATGATTTATAAAGAAAAATTAGGAAGTATTATTTTAGAAGAGTATTCATTTGAAATTTCATTGAGCTTAGCTCTTGATATGAGTACATTGAGCAAGTGGGTAAAAGTTCAAAGTTGTGTCACACTTTGGGCCAACTTAACAACATAAACAAATTTAAGTATTTCCAACTAAAATTCAATTATGGTGAAACTTATATTCTATCTAGATTCATTCTAGCTAAATTAGATCTAGGCCGCAACTTTTCCAATTGGAACCATCCACTAAAAACATATGTAGCATCACTTTGGGGCTCATTTACCAATAAATGAAATTATTTGAAAATTTTGATGCTCTAACAACTCCTACTCGTGCAAATAATCATTTTAAAAGAATCTAAAAATACCCTTTTGTAGATCAATCAATCTACTTTGTAAAAATATAATTTTTAAAACATTTCAATTAGTGTTTATATTTTTTTTTTATTTCTACTAAAAGTAGGTTATCAGCACCAAAATATGGTGTCAATTGTCCTCTCAAGAGAAAATAGTAAAGTTTATCAAAAAAAAAAAATTAAAATGATGCACTAGACAAGAGATTCCTTGTCAAGATGACATAATGTTTTTCCTATTTTGGATAAATAATGAAGACAAAAGTTGATGTCCCATCGAATAATTGTGTTTCATTACACACAACTTCCAAGATTTATTTAAAAATATATATTTATGAAATTGGGGAAGAAAATAGTCCATGCACTAAAGTTTTGAGCTATGAATACACAAAAAAATATAGAAGGAAAAAATATGGAATTTACTATATAAAGTGTGATGTCCCATTCAACCTTATTTTTCAGCATTTTATCAACAACTAAATTATAGTATCAATTTTACAAAATACTTCATATAAATAATTTTCAATTTTTTAAAAAATATAGAAAATAAAATACACTAAAAAATCTACATTTTATTAGTTTACATCATTTTAAAATCAGAACATATATGTCACTTTGTAGTTATTCAAGTTAAAAAGTTAGATTAGTGTTGGTTGTTTCCTTTATAAAAGTGTGACACATGTTTGTGCTTTTACCCAGGCACAAGAAACAAAAATAAAGCAAGCAAAGCAACTAACCTAAACAAAGCAAACTACCTTAACCAAAGCAAAACAAAGAAAAAGAGAACAACTAACAACTAAAGAAAATAGAAAAGACAGAAAGCAGAAACTAAACCAAAACAACAACTAAAGAAAATAGAAAAGACAAAAAGCGGAAACTAAACCAAAACAACAACAACTAACTGAAACCTAACTAAAAACCAGCAAAGCTATGTACAAAATCTTTGGACAACAAGTATTTACACTTCCCTGTGATTTATTTCTCAGGACATGTAGAAGTAACAAGGTGTGGGTTAATGTCCTTAGTTTGATAAATTTATCCTTATACTCTGAAAAAGAAGGCATGGGCATGCTGGGTTCATGTTCAGGGCACCAGTTATACAAGATCAGCAATTGGGGTAGCTCATTAGGGCCATGATTAATCCAAATACAAGTTGTCTTACCCAAGCTACCATAATCAAATTGATAACTATTGAAACTGACTGAAGAGAGGGAAGATACAACCTGATTTGCAGTACCATCAGTTAGAGACGTAAGTTCATCACCTTGTTGCATTGTGCCACCTACTTTCACACCTTTGAGAGATTTTAGCTTGTGTTGGGTCATATCATGTGCATCCAATACCTCTAGGTTACTGAATGTTGCAGCAACCTCCTGTTGTGTGGTTACACAACACGCCCCATTTTAACTTGGCAAAACAGGGACCCAACTTTTGGCTTGGCTTGTGTTGTCTGTTTTCTGGCGGTTTGGTAAAAATGAGTCAGGTGCATCATCATCATGATATTCGGTGAGGTAGGTCATCATCATGAGGTCAGTTTGTCAAAGTTCATATTTTGTTTCTATGACCTCATATTTAGAAAGAGCTTGAAATTCCATGCAGGTTTGCCTTTTACATCACCTGAAAATTCGTCCATATGAGGGAGTTATGCACAGTCAAAGTTTTGGTCAAACCTGATAATCGCAAGTGATCATCATATTTTTTATCCTCAGTCATGTTGTCAGGGTCATCCTGATCTTGATCTATCACCCGATAAAAATCATGCAGTTGCAATATCCGGACGTCAATCTTAGGTGATAGTGCCCTTTACCCGTCAAATGACCTTATGCGCATCGTGAGCATCATGTTTTGGGTGTAACCCGATATTTCAAATAACAACGAGCATCATGATATTTTTAACATCACCTGATATTATAATATCATGCTGATATTGCAATATCACCCTGCTTAGAAAGTCCACCATCTGCATATTTGCATGCGCATGTCAAAGTCCTATCGGAGGGTCATCATCCTGATCTTTCAAGAGAGGGTCATATTTGCTGATATTCGCTAATATGATGATGACATCATCATATCCTCCTGATCTCCTTTTGCATGATCACGATGATCACCCTATCTTAAAAGAGGGTGATATTCCATTCCTCAGCATGATCATATTTTAAATATCACCCTAGCGCTAACCTGATGATGACCTCAACTCATCCTCATGCTCCGAAGACGGAATATGATGGTTACGTCATCATAGTATTCGATGACAAGGATCATCATATTTTTGTCCTGTCATGTTGTCAAGATCATCATGATCTTGTTTGTCTACCCGATATTTCGTAATGTCCTCCTGCCGAGAAATATGACCTTTTGCAAATATCCTGATGACGTCATCCCGATCTGATAAACGAAGAAGCAAATATCAGGAGGACATCATCATCACATTTCCCTTCGGCAGGATATTTTCCAAAACATGATCCGGTTCACGAATATGACGATGACGTCATGTTCTAAGTTTAACAAAAGCCCCGGATATCCTGATGATCATCATCATCCTGATCTTTCGAGAGGGTTACCTTGGCCGCAAAGGGGTCATATCACATTCACCACCTGATCATCTTCCTTAGGTGACCCGATATTACATTTATCCCCTGATCTTAACTAAACATGACGGTGACGTCATCTTTTGCATTTTAATGAAGCCCGGATATGACGATGACGTCACCATCATATTCCTTTCCTCAGCAGCAGGATCATATTTCATATCCTATTTTTCCTTCGACATGATGATGATGATGATGTCATTCTTTTCCCCAATATACAGAAGCGAAACATGACGGTGACATCATCTGGACATTCGAAAGGGGGAGCATCATATTTCCAAAATATCATGCAGACGAAAGTTTTAAGTCTTGCTGTCGGCCTTATCTTGAGTTATCATGCCGATAGAACATGTCTTCCCGATGGATTATCATCATCATGATTTTTGGCGTCGGTATAAGTTTAGCCGTCGGCCTAATGTAAAATTGTCATTCCAACAATGTGTAGTCACGCCGATACATACATGATCATATTTGAACCCGATATACATGAAAATGGGCGGGAAAATGAAGCGATAGAAATTTGGAGCCCGATTGCCTGTAGCTGCACATTTTGAGGCATGTTTAATAAAATGTTTAACTTCCTGTTGTTTATCCACATGATGATGAACTTAATGTTTGTTTGTTTATTTGCAGGAAGTCATGATGCTGTTAGAGCTGTTGCTGAGCATTGTATGGTTGCACATGGAGGCAACAATGAACCAGAAATGAGGAGGATATTGTCAAATATACTGTTTGCCAGCTGGAGACCTATAATGAGACACTGCAGGACAGAAAGAATAAGCTGGACAACAGCAGGGATAAGTATGAAGCGCACAAACACGCCATCATCAAGGCAAAGATTCAAGATGGCGGAGGAATAGATCAGGTTGTGCAGGCATACAAACAGATCCAAAGCAGCATGCAACCCCATATGCAACAGCGTCATCATCCGGATAGCGAAAGTTCAGAAAGCGATACACATGATGATGACCCGCATGCATCAGATGAAGAGCATGATGAAGATACATCATGAGGGGGGGAGTATCTTGCATATGCAGTATAGATAGTTGCCAGCTGGCAACTTGTGCCTTTTTGTAAAATTGACAAGTCATGAAGTGATGACCGTTGATTTGTATTGACATATCTGATCCGTGGATCTTTTGTAGCGGATTCCTCACCTTATTCTATAAAAGGTGGTGGAATGCCTTGTTTATATTCATTCGAAACTTAATTGAAATTTGATTGCTGAAGTATTCAGGACTTATTTCAAAGCTGCTGTATATGTACATGTCTTTTGCATACTTAATGAAAGGGAAGAGTATTTTGATTACAAATCTTCGTAAATCTTGAGTAATCTGTGTCTGAATTCTGGATATGTGCTTTGATTTTCTGCGTCCCTTGGAGTGCTCATCATGTTGCATGTATTGTTTTCATTCATTATCCTCTGAAGTTTGCATCAACTGTATCTAGCTGTGGAATGTCCTGGTGAACATATGGTTTGATTTCTTCTCCTCATGACAGTATCAAGCATGTATGTGGATCAAAAGCTAAAGGTTCAACTTAATTAGAAGTATTTCCTTTAAATTCTTTCAATTTCAGAGCATCTCACTATCACAATTGCAAATAAACTGATAATCTTAAGCAGAACAGAGAAATATGCTGACATCCCGTAGGTAACTGAAAATCCTTAGCATATTTGAGTTAAATGCATGTAGTATTGAAAATATCATGCAAAGAATTGCAAATAATGGTAGAAATCATGCAAATATCAGCCTGTAGGCACATTATCTGACTAAATTCACAGTGCAGAGGTAGAATTATTGGAGATTTATGCAGAGCAGACATACAGAGCAGGATATTTGAAGAAATAATGATGAACTTTGCAGAAATACGTAAGGCCCCTGAATGGAAAACAGCAACACACATCAACCACTGAGTAACGTCAGTAGATTAAGACCTAATCAACAGAGACTTGGGATCATGAATTCTCTGAATTCATCGTATCTTTCAAGATGAGTAAAGGTTGTTGTGTAACTTTTATTCTATGTTTGTGAATGACCAACATCATCATCAACACCTCCCAAGCAAACAGAAAGTCTGGACAACTTTCTTCAGAATGTGGATCATGTGGATGAATTCTGCATGAATCAGCCAAAGCAAAGTTTGTCATGTGTGGTGAATTCCCATGCAGTAGCATATCCTTACTCATTCTTGATACCAACTCAATAATGTGATCAAGTGCCTGACATGAAAAAAATTCCAAGCCATCACTCTGCATAACTATTTGATTTTTATTCTCATATTGTATACTTATGTTCCCCTTTGCTCCATCAAAATCAATGACATTCTTTGAAAAATCATCACCTAAGTTACTCAGTAACCCTCCTGTTTCAATTAATGGCTAATATGGGACTGAAAATTCATTATCTGCTACAACAATAGGCTCTCCTTCCTGCATAACTGGATTCATGATGTCAATATTGCCTGGAAGTGGTGCATCACCTTGATCTTCTTCATCTGACTCAGCTTGAGACTCTATTGGAGTAACTACATTGGGATGGCATGATAGATCATTGTAATGTACTATGCTAATACAGTCAAGACCTTGATCACTTTTCACCAAATAATCTAATTGTGGCTCAGATATGTCAACTAGAACAACTTCTTGTATCTCTGTCAATGATTTTTCTTCATTTGGAGGACTAATCTTCTCTTGTTCTTGCTATTGTTCACACTTGGTTTCCAACTCAGAATCATCAGTAGTCTAAAGTGAATAGGTGTTTTCCACTTCTACATCAGAAAACTCAGGTTTAGAACTTGATATTTGTGAAGCATCTTATTGCTTATCTGCATGACTATTCAACATGCCTGATTCATCATCTATCTTATCAACTTCCTCAATAGCAGAAATGTGGTCTTGTATATTACTCTGTTTGTTGGCTTGTGACTAAGAACTAGGTTGTATCCATGCTAGGACAGGATATCCTATGGTTGGCTTGCCTAGATCCAATGGCTAAAAACCAAGCTTTAACCAGGCAGGGATCTCATATTCATTAGTTGGGTGACCTACAAACCACATGCATTGTCTTCCATCCTCATCTAGATATGCATTATGATGAAAAACTTGAGGGACTTCATTTTTTTCCATGTGCAGATTACCCTTTTGACTGTGATCAATTATGAGTGGATTTATAGCTCTTGCAACCTCAACTATTTGGGTGCTTTCAACTGAGACATGATTGTATGCATGTGCATCCATCAGTACTACAATTCCTTACATTTTCTTGCTTTGAATATGTCTATCATACCTATATCCCACTTCAGGCTTGTACACCTCAAAAATAGGAAGCAATCCCTTTAAATGCAGATCCAACCTTTGGAGAAGAGTTAAACAGTCAATTTTATTATGTAGCTCTCCAAGATGTATAGTGCAGACCTGAGGTGAGATAAAATCAAGCAAATGTCAATGGAGGATACTTCACCCTGATCTACCGATCTAATACTTCTTTGAAAAGTGGGATATCTACTTGGAAGTTCTCTTCATGATATGATTGTTGAGATAGTCCCCTAAAGAATGAAGGAATCTCATGACTGAAACCCTCACAAGTATCCATTGGAGCTGAATCTCCTGAGCATTTAATTCATTTCAATAAGTGCAATGAACCAAAAAAACTAAAAGCTTGCATCAAAATCTTCCTTCAAGCCCTCCTTCTAGCGCCAATCCTGTTGATGGTATTTTTAGCACACAACAATGCAGGTGAGATATGAGATATCTCACCTCTCTTGAAAGGTATTCTATCCTAGATAGGACTGCCCCAAGGTTTATTCAGCTAGGTCTTAGCTTGCAGGAATAACTTCAGTGGAATGTTTTAGCTGTGTAGACACCCAAATTTGTCCCAACTTTGTCCATGTCTTGCAACACCTTGATAAAAACATCACTTAGACATCATGTAGCATTTTGTCTTAATCCCACTCTTAATCCCATTTATCCATTAGCCAATTAATTAAATAAATTTTATTTATTTAATTAATTTCCCCATCTTAATCCCATCCTTATCCCACTTAGCCAATTAATTAAATAAATTTTATTTATTTAATTAATTTCCCAATCATATCCTAATCCCATTAGCCAATTAATTAAATAAATTTTATTTATTTAATTAATATCCAACTCATATCCCAGCTAATTCAAATATTTTATTTGAATTAAGTTCTCATTATAAGCCAACTTTCTAATTAATTAAATAAATTTTATTTATTTAATTAATTTATCTTATCATTTAGCCGACATGTGTGCCTCTTTCATTTAAAAAGATAAGTGGTACTACAGCCTTTTATTTAATATCTTTCATATGTAGTACTTTTTATGTACACAAGCACACATGAGCCCTATTCTCCTTGACACTTGTTAAATGACTACAACTCCCTTGAAGAGTGAGATAACTGAATCAATCCTAGCCATCCACATCAATCATTTAATTTTTTAATCTCAACCATCCATTTGAACCAAGCCTTTTCTATAAATCAACTCCCTCATAAGCCATTAGCATGCATTGAGCCTCAAGTACCCTTATTTTGCCAAATTTTATAAAATGCATTGATCATCAAGTATCCACATGCTATCAAAATATCATTAGAGCCTTTGCATCCTTCATCTATCATTCATTCTATCATCTTCATCTTAATGTTATGCTGCAGAAGTGAGCACCCAACATTCTTCCAACAATAATCCTTCAAAATCTTGCATGCTCATGCGAGGTAGAGAAGAGCAATGGAGATAAATTGAGCATAGCGTGGAGATCGGTTTGCATTTATATTTGTTATTTTGATTTTCATGTTGTCTTGTGCTTCATTATGCATTGCTAGGGTCTTTATCATTGTCGTTTATTCATTTGCCCTGATTTGCAATTTTACCCTAACTACATTTGGCACGCCCGGTGGGACTCACTTCGCTTGATCTTTTTTGTAGGTTTTTGTAGTAAAAATTTGCATTTATCTAATCCCCATTGTCAAGTTTTTGCAGGTTTAATTAACTTTTTGTTGCAGATCTGCTAGTTTTTGGACAAAACCCTAGGTTTTAAAGATTTCATCATATCTTCCAAACGGCTATGAATTTTTCTACAAGATTTTAGCATAAGTTTGTCCATAATATAAGGAAGCTACAGCAGAAAAAGTTTGGGTTTATCGTGATTTTTGCGGGATTTATCATGTTTTTAGGTTTTTTCATAAAATCACAATTATGGGTGCAAATCAATGAATTTTTTAGAAATGTTTACATTTCTGGAAAGCTCTCAAAATTTTAATAGGGGTCTATGTTTTAAAAATTTAATTTGGAGGTCTTTTACAATGTGAAAAAATCAGATCTTTGCCGACTATACTATTTTCATTAATCCGCATTTCTGGGCGCAAATCAGGTAATTTTTCTGATTTCTTTACATTTTCGAAAAGCTCTCTAAAAATTAATAGGGGTCTCTTCTTTGATTTTTTAGTTTTTGAACTAAAAATGTATCAAAATAATTAAATCTAATTCAGCTATGCATCTAAAATTACAATTTTCCTTGCCTGATGAGCCTATTTTTTATGCCTGCATTATAATATCATTTTTTTTATATTGTAGGTGATCATAAGGAGCTGGAGAAACATTGACATCAACATCTATAGCAATTTGGATAGTGAATTAATTAGGTGCAATCATTTCATTTCTCATCTTCTAATCATTGTTTGCAAACACATTTGGATTTTGGGCATAAAATGAACAATTGTTTGCAAATTCACATCAAAAAATTGGGCTAAAACAAACCATTGTCTTTCATCACATTTAGATTTGGGCTTTAAAATAAACAAGTGCTTGCATTGTCTTCCACACATTGAATTTCTAAGGTTAATGAACCCCATGCGAGTGTGACCAAGTAAATGTGTATGCTCTCTCCTCGCGTCCCAACATGAACTTGGAGATCAAAAACATTTACTTGTGTTGCTTTTGTTTAGCCTTAGAGAGGCCTGCCTTAGTATCCACCCCAAAGGAATGACCTCAAGCGGTACTTTCATCTGGTCCGCTATAAAAATCAGAGGATAAGGTGAAAGCCAAGTCTAACCGGTATTAGCGCTCACCATACAGTGCTAACTCGAAAGGAGGTGTACCTTTGTGTATATTAAAACTCCTAGTAGGGTTAGTTAAAGTCTTAAGTGGCTTGCTAGATGCTCATGGGGTGCCGGTCCCCTAGATTTTCATTAGAACCTCCTTGTGATAGTGGCCTTGCCTTGACTAGGACTTGTTGAAGTGTCTTCACGTGCTTGCTTAACCATCATCACATTCTTCCAAACTAAAACTTGCTTATGTGTCTTGCGTGAGTGATTCATGTGTGTATATGCATAATCATTTGTTTGAATATTGCCACATCAAACTATAAACACCCAAACACATAAAGACAAGTCATCCTACATATTCTTCCAATAACATTCAAACCCAATCACTTTCATCCCAAACATAGCCTAGTCATCATCCAACCCTTCATAGCCAAATCACTTCCACATCATCATCCAAATCCCTAAACAAGCACTTGCTAAAAGGACCTAAGACAAACACTTGGTGACAACATGTTTACACCAGAGGACCTAAAAATTAAATTCCAAAGATTCCTCCAAAATCTTTATCAAGGATCACAACCCCTCAACCAAGATGCCATTGAAATATTACAATTCTTCATTCAAGAAGCTCAACCCCATTCAAGCCAATCACCTCAACTACAACACTCCATAGCCCAAGTCCAACACCTTTTAGCCACTGGTCAAGCCCAACAAGTACAACAATCCCTAGCCATTCACTATCAACATAATCCACCTCATAGCCACATGTCATATCCGTCCACTTCCTACCAACCTAATCCATCTTGCCACATGTCATATCCATCCACTTCATATCAACCTAATCAACCTCATAGCCACATGTCATATCCATCCACTTCCTATCAAATTAATCCACCTATCCACCAAGTCAATGCCACATCAACCTATGAATATCCACCTCAAGCTTATCCAATCCCTCATGCCACCATGCCAATGCACTACCAAGCCCATCCACAAGGCAATCAAGTGATATCACAAGAACAACATTCAAGTCCAAATGGCCTTTTGTATATAAATCAAGTGAGCACAAGTCAACCTTGCCAACAAGATCAAATGCCCGCATCTTTGGGTCCACCTCAAGATATTTTGTCTACATGTCCTACCATTACACCTAGCTACCAAGACTATCAATGGCCTCCACAACAAGCACAAGTGAGCCTAAGTCCACATTTGCCACAAGAAGCATATGCAATTCCAAGTGGTCCCTTGTACATAAATCAAACAAGCCCAAGTTATCCTATGCAACAAGACTTAATTACCTTTGACAAGGGAGATACCAATCTAGAGTGGCCTTCACCATCCAATCACATGCCAACACATGAGCCAACAAGTCCTATCCCAACACCACCATGTGATCCTACCCCTAGTCCATTAATCCCTCCATCTTCCAAACCACCAAGCCCTCCATTACCTTCATCACCAAGTCATTCTAATCCTTCACCAAAGGATGCGGCTGAGATAGTTTTACAAAGAATGCTTGAAGCAAAACTCATTGAACTTCCTGAAGTCAAACCATGTGAAGAAAGTCCATATGATGAACATGATTATTGTGCATACCATAGGACCAAAGGCCATAATACAAATCAATGCCCAATATTTGTCTCAATTGTTTACAAGGTGTACCTACCTACAATAAGAAATCATGCCACATCATCCCAATCCCATGTGTCACACCCATCTAGTCCACATCCTAATCCATCAAACTCCATTATCCCTCCATCTAATCAAAATCCTAGTCCTACACTTACAACATCATCCTCTATTATTGCTCATCCATTATATTTCCCATCCACTCATACCCTTGCAAAGGATGTGATCCATTGGCTACTAGCTAGGAATAAACTATCTCCATGTCAAACACCCATTCATGAGCCTACCAAAGAACTTCCAAAGGTCATGTCCAATCATATATCCCCATGCCAAACACCTATCCTTGAGCCTAACCAAGAGCCCTCAATTAACATGCCTAATCCTTCAAGCCCATCATGTGACATACAAGCCATCAAGCCTATTCAAGAGTCTCCTATCATTAATCTAAGTCAAGAGTCATCATGTTCTCATGTTGTTGACCAAGAGCCTATCCAAGAGTCATCTACTTCCATTCAAGCAACCCAAGAGGTATGTCAAAGGTTTAATCCTAAGCATGTGGAAACATTAAGCCCTAGTCCAACTCAAGATCAAATTACTTTCATGCAACCCATCCATAACATTTACTTTCTTTATCATCAAGATGATACCTATGAAGAAGCTATCCATGAGCACCTTGATCCTATCCATAATCTTATATCCATCCATGAGCAAGATATCCAAATTGCTCCTAGTCATCCGCCATCTAGCCCTATCCACAATGAGAAAACATCCACTTATCATGATGAGATACTTGTCCCCCAAGTAAGCACAGAAGATCAAACAAATAACTTGGATCTTAGTGAACACAATACTAATCAAGATCCTAATGATCCTCCTTCCACATCCACCATCGATTCCACTTCAAGTCCACCATCATGTCCTATTGGTCTTACCACCCTTATACATGAGTGTTCTTCCTTAGGGAAACAACACCCTCTATCCACTTCATCTTATCCATCCAATAATAAAATCAAGTCTAGTGTTCAAAGCACACCAAGTCCTATAGTCCATCGCATACTCCAAAACATGAACTACAAAGGTAAAGGCCTAGGCCTTTATGAACAAGGTATTTTGGAGCCAAACCATGTCAAGATCCCTCCATGCTCATATGGCCTTGGATACACACCCCAAGGTAAACAAGGCCAAGATGCTGGTAATCCCTTCATGCATCCTAAACCTACCACTTTCCATCACAAACCCCATCATCTACCCAAAACATATGTAGCCAATCTACCTCCATCATCCTATAAATGTCAAAAGCATGTGACCATACACCTTCCGCCATCCACTTTGCCTCCACTTTTACCAACTCTAAATATCCCTCCATCCACCTTGCCACCATTGTTATCAACACCTAATTATCCACTTATCCACAAGTATCCTTACATCCCTAATCATGGCCAACAAATGCACACATCACCTAAGCATAAAGCTTCTAATCATTCCATCCACTCCACCCACCCCATGGGATTCAAAAGTAAAAATTTTGATGCCTCTACCTATAAAGCTAAAAATCTTACCAAAAATCCTAAAGGTCTTCATACCTTAGGACATAAAGAATCAAACTCAAAGCAAAGTTCATCTAAGTAGCCATCTGAGCCCATACCTCCAAATGCAAAGCCCACAAGCAAAATGGTCTGGGTTCCTAAGCAAATAGCTAGTAAGTCAAATGAGGCATCCTCATCCACATCTCAAGAATCCCAACCACCTATATCCATCCAAAAGCCTACTTCCATCCAAAACTTCCATTCCCTTCAAAAATCCCACAAGCAAAGCAAAAGCACTAAAAATACCAAGTATATGTGGGTTCCTAAATCACTTCATCAACCATCCCCTAAGCAAACATCTCCATTGCTTCCTACACCACCATCTCATCAAAAGCTTCAATGTTTATCATGGTGTGTGCAACCATTGGTCATGGTTCCCTTCCACTCTACAGCACCTCCACATAACTACATCTCCCCATATTCCATCCATTATCCTACATATCTCCCCCATGCTATCCCTATGGTCCATGCTTTGGCATAAACTTTTCATCCATCTTCATTCTATAAGCCTATATAAATCCACACCATAAGCCACTAGCCTACCCTACCATAATTCCACATCTTATTCCACTATCTACCTAATCCATCTCTCATCCATGCAATCCCTTTACCAACATCTATGAGCATAACAACATGGTCCATGTGATAAGATCCATCTCCAATGGGACTGCCAACACTCATAGCACTAAACACTTGAGTCCCTCCTATCTATTACCATGGTGAAAACCTGGCAAACAGGTGCCATGTGTAATTGTCATCCCATCAAAAAAAAAAAGAAGAAAAAAAAAAGTAAAGAGAAATCCCTTCGTCCAATGGTGAAAACCTGATAAATAGGCACCTTGGATAAGTACCATGATGAAAACCTGCCAAACAGGCGTCATGTGTAGGTTGATCTTCTATGTCACTTACACTTGGGGGCACATTGTCTCATCCAACCTATCCATTCCCAAACTATCTATCCCAAACTATCTTTTTCCATCCTATCCTGTCCTACCATTACCATACCATCCTACCATCGTTCGCCATTACATAAATATGTCTATCCTATTGAGTCTATTTATCCATCCTTCTACCTTTTGATTTTGATGAAGACATAGGGGAAAAATGTTGAAACATGTTTGGATATTTCTTGACATACCTTCTTTCCAAACCAAGGCCTATCCATTGACCATTTATCCATCCCATTTAAACCAATCCATCATGTCATCCTATCATCATAAGTGCCATGTAAAATCCAATCATGTCATCCCTTGGTCATGAACTTTGTCATGTAAAATCCTAAGCATTACCACCAACAATGGGGCAAGTTATTCTTCTTATGCAACATAGCCTTTAGAGATCACATCCTAGCTCCCTTATGATCCATCCACTATGGCATATCCTTATCATGAGCTTTCCATCTTATAGCTTATCCCCATCTGTTTATCATGAGCTTTCCACTATAGCCTACCTATCCGTTTATCATGAGGCATGCATCCATCCCTTATATGGCCTATCCTCTTATCTATCCATCCAACTCTCATGAACCTTCCATCCCATCCAACTTTCATGAACCTTCCATCCCATTTACTATGAGCCCATCCTTTTATCCATCCCTTGCACTTAGACTTGGTTTTCTCCCTTGTCATTCGTATCTAGCACAAAGGCTACCCAAATTGTAAATCCATTGGCATTTTCCAAAACTTGTCAAAAAATTCAAAAAAAACAAAAAAAATAAAAATATTCAAAAAATCCAAAAAATTCAAATATCCAACAAAAAATCCAAGCAATAAAACCAATCACATCAATCCAAAACAATCCGCTCCATCAACACTCAATCAAAATCAAATAATCATCATCATCAATTCTTCCTATCAATAACATTCATTCATCCATTTCAATCAATCACTTCTTCCAATCATATCAATCAAATCAATCTAAGCAATGATCTTAAATCCAAGTCACACTAATCCATATCAAGCAAGCCAATCAATCAAGGAACATTATCCAATCAAATCAATAGGTTTTGATCCAAATCTTGTCATGAGCCAAATCAATCATCATCAAACATCATCAATGGGATATAGCGTTCCCACATCCTTGTGTTGATCTAGGGATATAGCTTTCCCCACAATGACAACACTATCTATCATTATCAATCAAACAATCAATTATTGGTTTATGACTTGACAAGGGCAATACCTTGTTCATTTTACATCCTTTGAGTATACTGAGAACACTTGCTTATGCTTAGATTGAGTGGACACTCTAATCATCACACTATCACTATCATCATTCAAAACAATCCAATCATCAAAACAATCAACCCAACAATAACAAAGCAAATCAACTCAAGCACATCAAGCCAACCATCAAAACAAATCTAATCACTTCAACAAATCAAAAGTAGCTCAATCCACCACATATCATCAATCTAATCAGCATTTCATCATCTTCCAACCATTCCAAACAAAGATCCAAATGCAAGTCATCATTAAGCTATACCAATCAAGTTAATTAATCAAGCTAAGTTATCCAATCATAATCAATGGTCTTGATCCTAGTCTTGTTGTAAGCCAAATCAAGCAATCAGTCAATCAACCAACTAAATCAGCAAACAACCTTGTGTTGATCTAGGGATATAGCTTTCCCCGCTATGACAACACTCTCAACAACAAAACAATCAAATAATTAATCATTGGTTTACAACTTGATACGGGCAATACCTTGTTTGTTTTTGAATCATTTGTGCATGCTTGCTTGCTTGCTTGTGTCTGTTAACATTTTATCTTGCATTTGCATCACATCGGTATCAATCTAGCTAATATTCATATCTTGTATCCAGACAAGGTTGTATTACGCTGGGGCACGAGACACATCGTCACCCTGGTCCTTATACCTTGGTGCATAACGTCTAGTGCTATATCAAACAACATGGTTGCTCACATTCATTGAGCATAACGCATCTTCATTTCTTCTATCTATCCCCTTATCTTTCATAGTCTAAGCCATTTCTTTTCGAGAGCATACCCGTGCTTGTCCAACCCGCCTATCCTCTCGAGGGGGCATCATTATCCCATTTCATCCTTACATCATCATCACTATCATTTTCCTCTATCCATACCTTAGCTTCTTTGAAATGATGTTACTCAACATAAAGCTTATCATCTCGAACATCATCTCAAAGAGGGGCAAAATGTAGACACTCAAATTTGTCCCAACTTTGTCCATGTCTTGCAACACCTTGATAAAAACATCACTTAGACATCATGTAGCATTTTGTCTTAATCCCACTCTTAATCCCATTTATCCATTAGCCAATTAATTAAATAAATTTTATTTATTTAATTAATTTTCCCATCTTAATCCCATCCTTATCCCACTTAGCCAATTAATTAAATAAATTTTATTTATTTAATTAATTTCCCAATCATATCCTAATCCCATTAGCCAATTAATTAAATAAATTTTATTTATTTAATTAATATCCAACTCATATCCCAACTAATTCAAATATTTTATTTGAATTAAGTTCTCATTATAAGCCGACTTTCCAATTAATTAAATAAATTTTATTTATTTAATTAATTTATCTTATCATTTAGCCGACATGTGTGCCTCTTTCATTTAAAAAGATAAGTGGTACTACAGCCTTTTATTTAATATCTTTCATATGTAGTACTTTTTATGTACACAAGCACACATGAGCCCTATTCTCCTTGACACTTCTCAAATGACTACAACTCCCTTGAAGAGTGGGATAACTGAATCAATCCTAGCCATCCACATCAATCATTTAGCTTTTTAATCTCAACCATCCATTTGAACCAAGCCTTTTCTATAAATCAACCCCCTCACAAGCCATTAGCATGCATTGAGCCTCAAGTACCCTTATTCTGCCAAATTTTCTAAAATGCATTGATCCTCAAGTATCCACATGCTATCAAAATATCATTAGAGCCTTTGCATCCTTCATCTATCATTCATTCTATCATCTTCATCTTAATGTTATGCTGCAAAAGTGAGCACCCAACATTCTTCCAACAATAATCCTTCAAAATCTTGCATGCTCATGCGAGGTGGAGAAGAGCAATGGAGATAAATCAAGCATAGCGTGGAGATCGGTTTGCATTTATATTTGTTATTTTGATTTTCATGTTGTCTTGTGCTTCATTGTGCATTGCTAGGGTTTTTATCATTGCCGTTTATTCATTTGCCCTGATTTGTAATTTTACCCTAACTACAAGCTGTACCAACAAAGAGGACTTACATGCAATGGTAGGGTTCATAAAACTATGATAACAAAGTGTGCAAAAACCTATGAAGATGCAAACTTATTAAGTATAAAAATTTTTGTAGATTGTCAATGTGGATGTTGCTTTGAAACCTAACTCTAACAAATGGATTTAAATAAAATACAAAAGGTGAAGAGTTAAGAGAAGTATTGAAACCTAAGTGACAATCACAATCTGGATAAAATGTTGTAGATAGATAAACACCTTCAATAAACCATTCCCTGTTTCACCAGATTAAGAAACCCACAATGTTGCAAAAAATGATGCAATCTTTCAAGTATTCTTATGATTTTCAAACTACATTCATTCATTAAACACCCAGATAATGGCACATCTTAACAACTAAAATGCAATCGAACTTAACTTATCAAGAGTCTTAGGCTAACTATGCACAATAACTTACAATTAGCAAGCACCAATAGTATGAACCAAAGCATTCATCAAATATCTTAGCATTTACCCATCATTGCAAAAGCACATTTAACTAACTTCAGATTGATATGAACCATGAAATCCAAATGAGATAACACAAAAATGCAAATTCCTAGCAACCTACATAATCTGCTTTGTATTAATCAAAATTTGGCAGTCTCAACAATTCAGTATCAAGTCTTACTTACAAATGAGAGAAAATGATGGCCCTTTTATAAACAAGCCACCATATCAAGTTTTTCATGGATGGTGGAGACTAACTCAACACCAAGGGTCTAGATTACATGACATTTCATTTTGGTCGGTGGGTAGTTACAATCCTAGATTTCCTTTTGTCTTGTGGGAAAAAGATGAAATTACAACTTTTAGCTCATGAGAACAAGATGAAATAGCAACTTTTTGAGTTGTCCAATGGGACAAATGACTTTTACAATGTGTTGACTAGTCAAAAGGAGTATGTGGCATGTTTTTGATGAAGGCATATCCAAATGGATGCTTGTTGGATCAACATTACATGACTAGACTGTTGGAACAAGTGTAGGTAGTGGTGAACAAGTCCTGGACATTGAACAGGATCTACAGGAATAGCAGTGATGTAGGTCTGATTTCACATTATTTCAACTCCTAAGACTCATCCACATTACCTTTGATGTCATACTAACTTTCCCTTGCAGGTGCAGTAGTAATTTGGTTGACAAAATGATGATTCTACATGTTCAGGTCAGCAGGGTACTTTTGGGTTCTCATCCTTCCAAGACAGCTCCAACAAGCTCCTTTGTCCTCCTAGACCTACAATTGACAATTCCAAGCATCAATTTCATCATAACAAGTCATTTTACATCAATTTGAATCAAAATATCTCCATTTGTAGCCTTGGACCACTCAGAGACAACTCAAAATCAATCATGTTTCTTTATGACCAACTCCACAAATCTAGTGGTTTTCACATGATTTTCTAAATTTTTCATCATTTTCAAGTACCCACTTGGCATGTATAATGATCTGGGATGTTTTTATGCTCATTTGGGTCCATTTGGAGACATTTATTTTGCATTTTTAGCCCCTTTTTTGCAAAAAGGGAGATTTTTGGAGGTCACTGGTTATCAATGTATAGTGACATTAATTGATGCAAAACATGTCCAAAATCCACACAAACCTGATAAAAATGATCATCATGATGTAATAGATTGGTATGTAGATCAAATTCATCAATAAAATCTAGTTTGCACCTTTGAAAAATAAATTTTCCAAGCCAAATTGTCAAAAAGTGGGGTTTTTGGCTCTCACTGGATATATCCAATGGAGGTCATTTTTAGCGCTAGCTTTCACAAATGCTCTTGGTGGGGATTTTGGTATCAATGTGATTGGTGTGGATTTGGGTCATGACTAGACATATGCAACGAAGCTCCAAATTAGCACTAGTTTGTCATAACACTTCGGCGGGGAATCGGTTACCATTGGGATATGAGCAAATTTTGGGCATTGTCAGATATATCCAGTTGAAGCCCTTTTTAGTGCCGATCCTGTGAGGGCAAATTTTACTGCTAACACTACTTTAACCTTTGTCAGCAGGAATTTTCAATGGAAGCAGATTGCGGGGATTTTGAAGGCAAGTGGATATGTCTAGTTACAATCCAGTTTAGCACAAATCCTATTGGTCGAGATTTTAGTGCTAAGTGCAGAAAGGGGTCCAGTGCTAATATCTAGTGACACAGGATATTAGCGCTAACTACAGTAGGAGGCATTTTTAGTACCATATTTTGAAATTCCTTGCCTGACAGTATATTTAAAATTATATTTAAGTACATATGTTTATAAACATATACTTTAAATATTTTGAAATATACTGTCAGGATGTTTGAGATAGGTCTCAGATCCATGGGATTTAACATGCAGATTCTAGATTTTTGAGGATCCACCAGATTTCAAATTTAGTCAGTTTTTCAAGGTTTCAAGACATCAGACTTAGCCCATTTTAGGGCTTTAGGAACATGCGTCAGGATGAAAGTATATGGACCCCTTAGTAAAACCTTGTGGAATTTGACATGATTTTGCAATTCTAAGGCATGAAAACTAGGAATTTCAACATGACACATCTTGTAGTAGCAGTTTTAAGAATTATGTCCAGTGACATGCAGTTTTAGCACAAAATGTAGTAACACCCACTTTCAGTACAAAAGGCAACAAATTTCTATTTCCCAAGCACAAACCCAATCAAGACACCTCCAAATCAATCATGAAAGACATCAAATCATTCCAAACATACCAAATGCCTAAATTTGGAACAAATCCTACATTCTAAGCACCATTTCACTTTCTCATTGTCATAAAGAGGAAAGGTTGAAACTCTGAGCAGGGGTCTCCATTTGATAAAATGGGGCGTGTGTGTAAGGCACAACAAGCCCCAGGTTTGAGGATTATGGAACCTTCATCATTTGATTCAAGAAGTGTTGACTAAATATAAATGATTGTCCATGGAACTCCTTCAATTAGGACATGTGGAAAATAGAATGTATTTTACAAGTCAAAGGTAGGTATAATTTGTAAGTGCCTTTTCTAACTTGTTGTAGCACTCATAACATCCATAGAATTTTGGTGCTAACTTATGACTACTTATATTCTTCAAGGATATCTCCTTATATGACTAAAGGCATAGAAAAATCATGTCCCCTTTGATGAATGTGTGCTCAAAACAATGTTGATTTACATGTGGTTTTAAGCCAAGTTTAGTTTGTCCTTAAGAATTTGGAGTATTTCTTCCCAACAACTAAGAGTTGAATTAATGATAGATGTACCTTGGAAATGGTTGGAAGGTAGGATGTGAGAGATGGTAGAGGTTGGCCATAAATAAATTTAAATGGTGTCATCTTGGTCTATGAATGGTAAGAGGTGTTATACCACCATTGAACAATAGGTAGCAACTTAGCCTAGTGAGTCTACTATTCCAAAGCAAAGCAATTTACATAGGTCTCCAAACATTTTAATTGGTTATTTTAGTTTGACCATCAATTTGAGGGTGATATATCAAGCTCATTTTTAGTTGTGTTCCCTGTAGTTTAAATAGTTCCAAGGATTGTTTCTAGTTTAGATTTGTTGTAAGCTACACCTTAGAGCAGTCATCACAGGTATGAAGGGAAAATCCATAAACACAAGGAGAATACAAAACAGTGAAGAGACTCAAGAAGACATGATGACAATCAAATCCTTGAGAGGCATATATAATGCTTGGAGGCTTGATAAGGAGACTACCGGCCATGTTTAATAGTGATATAGGGAGCCTTGGATGTCTTGTCAATGAGTAGGGCTAAATAGGAGCTCCAACATGAAATGGAGATAGTGGTGAGAATGATAAAGAAAAATAGATAGATATCCATAGTCAGCAACTCTTAAGGGACACTCATAAGGTCAAAAGAGCAGTGGCACTAGCAGAGAAACACAAGCATCATGGGGAGACCTAAGACTACATGCAAGGTTGTAAGAAAATGAGACAAAGGTACTTTTAATTCCATGAAAGTAGTTAAATTTTAAGCAATGGATAGATGCCCATATGATCTACATGCAAGACAAACTAAAGTTTCAAACAGAGATTTTAGATTAAAGGTTTCATATTTGAGAAGTCATGGTCAAGTTAAAGCAGATTTAGCAACAAAAATAGGTCAAATGGGTCTGTTTCTTTCACTGTAGGACATCATATGTTTCAATGGCATTTCTCCAAAGGAAACCATTCCCATTTTTATTGTGATAACAGTCATAAGGATTGTTTTAGAAGTAAAAATTAGTCATATTGAATGATTGTTATGATTGTTACAGTCACATGAATGATTGTTATAGTCATATGGATGACTCAAAAAGTGTAAAAATAGTCATATATATGACTGTTATAGTCCAAGTACAAAAAATAGTCATATATATGACTGTTACAGTCAAAAAAAGTGTAAAAATAGTCATATATATGACTATTACAGTCAAAAAAAGTGTAAAAAATAGTCATATATATTACTAGTACAGTTAAAAAAAAGTGTAAAAATAGTCATATATATGACTGTTACAGTCAAAAAAGTGTAAAAAACAGTCATGTATAATGACTATTACAGTCAAAAAAGTAAAAAAACAATCACATGGATGATTGTTGAGTCCATCAAATAGTAACAAGGCATGAAGAACAGTTCTATAAGGCATGCAAATTATCAGACAGTCATGAAAGAACAAAAATGACATGCGATCTTTGGAACATGGTATTGACATCCATGAAAGCATAAAGGATATGGGAATTTTGTCAGATCTTGTAGTTGCAACTATCCTAGTAGACATGTATGCAAAGTGTGGAAGCATAGACAAGATACGTGAACTGTTTGACATGATGCCTCAATGAAATGCCATCTCATGGAATGCAATGATTGCAAGATATGCTAAAAATGGATTTTTTTGATAATGCTTTATAAACTTTTAAGAAAATATAATTGCCTGGTGTAAAGCCAAATTCCACAACCTTATCCAGTATCCTCCTTGCCTATGCCAAAATGGGATCTTTGGAACATGGTATAGACATCCATCAAAGCATAAAAGATATGGAAATTTTGTTATATGTTGTAGTTGCAACTACCCTCAGAGACATGTATGCAAAGTGTGGAAGCATAGACAATGCATGTGAACTTTTTGGCATGATGCCTCAAAGAAATGTCATCACATGGAATGCAATGATTGCAAGATATGAAAAAAATAGATTTTTTTATAAGGCTTTAGAAACTTTCAAGCAAATGCAATTGGCAAGTGTAAAGACAAATTCTACAACCTTAGCCAACATCCTCCCTTCATATGGCAAAATAGGATCTTTAGAACATGGTATGGACATCCACCAAAGCATGAAGGATATGGGAATTTTGTCAAATCTTGTAGTTGCAACTGTCCTAGTAGATGTGTATGCAAAGTGTGGAAGCATAGACAAGATACGTGAACTGTTTGACATGATGCCTCAATGAAATGCCATCTCATGGAATGCAATGATTGCAAGATATGCTAAAAATAGATTTTTTTGATAACGCTTTATAACCTTTCAAGATAATACAATTGCCAAGTGTAAAGCCAAAATTTACAACCTTAGCTAGTATCCTCCTTGCCTATGCCAAAATGGGATATTTGGAACATGGTATGGGCATCCATCAAAGCATAAAAGATATGCAAATTTTGTTAGATGTTGTAGTTGCAACTGCCCTCAGAGACATGTATGCAAAGTGTGGAAGCATAGACAATGCACGTGAACTGTTTGGCATGATGCCTCAAAGAAATGTTGTCACATGGAATGCAATGATTGCAAGATATGAAAAAATGGATTTTTTGATAAGGCTTTAGAAAGTTTTAAGCAAATGCAATTGGCAGGTGTAAAGACAAATTCCACAACCTTATCCAACATCCTCCCTTCATATGGCAAAATAGGATCTTCGGAACATGGTATGGACATCCATTAAAGCATAAAGGATATAGGAATTTTGCCAGATCTTGTAGTTACAACTGTCCTAGTAGACGTGTATGCAAAGTGTGGAAGCATAGACAAGATATGTGAACTATTTGACATGATGCCTCAATGAAATGCCATCTCATAGAATGCAATGATTGCAAGATATGCTAAAAATAGATTTTTTTGATAACACTTTATAAACTTTCAAGAAAATACAATTGGCAAATGTAAAGCCAAATTCCACAACCTTATCCAGTATCCTCCTGGCCTATGCCAAAATGGGATCTTTGGAACACAGTATGGATATCCATCAAAGCATAAAAGATATGGAAATTATGTTAGATGTTGTAGTTATAACTACCCTCATAGACATGTATGCAAAGTGTGGAAGCATAGACAATGCACGTGAACTGTTTAGCATGATGCCTCAAAGAAATGTCGTCACATGGAATGCAATGATTGCAAGATATGAAAAAAATGGATGATTTGATAAGGCTTTAGAAACTTTCAATGATCCCATAGAGATTTAGAAGCATTAGGGTGGCATTTGTTCAGGCAACTATATTCTAGTTTTTCAGTATTTTTTTTCAGTTTTCTCTACATCCTAGTAATTGGCATTTTTGGAGGCCTTCGGAGTGGAATTTGGGATCAAGACTTTCATCAGTTGCTTTGAGCAGTAGCCATAGGCAGGGCTCGATGCAACTCAATCTATCTCTTCAGGAGATCTTTCCAACGAATCTGAAATGTCTAGATTTTGACTAGCTGGCTAGAAGTTATGACCCTGCCTAGTGGGTTCCAAAATTTAGTAGTTGTTTGAAATTTTGAAAAATTTGAAAATTTGAGTTTTAGCAGTTTTGTCACCTTCCAACTATCCATTTCAAATTCTATGGATAAGGTGACCTTTCACATTCTTTCTCATTGTATATATCCAACTTTTGATGCAATAAGAAATCCTCTTTGGTTGCCTACAACTTCTTACAAGTTCTACAGATTGAGCATTTTGTTTATTTTCACAATACCACAGGCTTAGCGCTAGGTATTGTTATCTAAATTCTCCATTAAAATTTAGATCAATGGTATTAGAGAGGTTCTCTCATGTATGTCACATCGTACATGGTCTATTTATGCAAGGTTGGGATTGCAAATAAGAGACCCATCAGATTACCTACCCTTGAGATGCACACAACTGAAGATGGGATAACAAGGAGATGGATCTGACCCTTTCAAGGAGCTGGTACAAGAAGCTTTGGCAAAGCAATGTGAGGATATGATGACTGAATTCTCCAATGAAATAATCAACCAGAAGGTGCAGCTGGAGCACCATTTCATGGTCACACCGCATTCAAGGTACAAGTAAATTTTGACATTCCAAATTTTGAAGGAAAAATTAATGCAGATGATGTTGATGATTGGCTATCAAAATTAGAGAAATATTTTTCTGTAAACCACTTCACATATGTTGAAAAAATAAACTTTGTATTCCTCAAAGCTGAGGAACATGTGAAACAATCTTGGGAGAATAGACTACTAGCTAGGGATGATGGCCTTGACAGCCAAGGATTTGAAATGTTGGAGGATGACAATCCCACATGGGGAGAATTTGTGGAATACATCAAGGAGGAATACTACCCTGAAGATTCATATGAGGAGAAGTACATACAGTGGTAATTACTTCAACAAAAGAAGGACCAATCTGTTCAAGATTATACATATACATTTCATGCACTTTCTACAAAATTGGGAATCTGTGACACAGAAAAGCATCGGGTATTAAAGTATTGTAGTGGGCTTCATCGGTATATCTAGAAAGAAATGGATTTCTTACATATTAAGACCTTGGGTACCGCCTTCAAATATGTAGTAAAGATAGAAGAGAAATTCAAACAAAAGGGGAAGAAGGATTATCCCTCAAACAACAAATTCAAGGGTGAAGGTGATAACAAATTTGGTGGGAAACAAACAACCAAGGACTTCTCACAAACCTCATCAATAGAAAATAAGGGTAAACAAAAGATGTGTGAATTCCATAAGAGCCCTAGTCATAACACTAAAGACTATCATTCCATGAAGACTTTGTTGGCAGAAATTTGTTAAGGAGACACGGAACAGGAGTCGCTACCTACAAATCCTTGTGAACAAACTGATGGTGAACAAATCATTGAGGCTGACCCACATGCCATAGTTGCCACTACCAAAGTCATGCCCCGTGAAGACGATGAACACTTGTTCCACTCACAAATGTGGGTAAATAGAAAGGCTCTTCATTTCATTGTTAATAGTGGAAGCCAAAAGAAGTTGATCTTTGCTGAAAATGTGAAAAGATTGAATCTACAGACAACACGACATCCATAGCCATATCATATGGGATAGGTAAGTTGGGGACAAGACATCCTAGTGAATAAACAGTGTCACTTACCTTATTCTATCAAGCCATTCAAAGATGAAGTAATATGTGATGTGGCACCTTTGGATGTATGTGATGTATTATTGGGGCACCCATACATGTACAAGCGTTATGGAGTCTATGAGTCAAGGCCACACAATGTTACCATCAAGTTGGGAGAAAAGAGGTATTGAATACCTAAGGTAAGTCTTGCAGAACCATTATCTTTGATTACTACAAAACAATGTAAGCATTTGATTTCTCACAATGGAAAATTTGTCCTACTAATGGTTCGACCTAGGGACACAAGGTCTGTTGTGGCCAGCAATCATACCAAAGTGTCCACTACCATGGCTAAATAGAAACAGATGGAGAAAATATTGTAAACATATCAGGATGTATTCAATTCACCATCAAGGGTACCACTACACTGCCAAGTCAAGCATCAGATTGATCTAATTCCAGGGACACCATTACCAAATGGGCCACTGTACAAAAGGTTAGTTTTGGAGAATGAAGAAATCAAATGGCAGATTCAACAGTTGATCAAGAAAGGACACATTTGCCCAAGTGCTTCACCATGTGGAAGTCCAATTGTTTTGGCCAAAAAGAAGGATGGAACATGGAGACTTTGTATTGATTATTAGGTTCTCAACAAGATCACTGTGAAGAACCGATATCCACTCCCTCGCATTGATGATTTATTGGACCAGCTCAGGGGGCAAAATTTTTCACCAAAATTGACTTGAAATCTAGATATCACCAAGTCCCAGTTGAGCCATCAGATGTGTGGAAGACTGCTTTCAAATCCATGGAAGGGTCGTTTGAATGGCTAGTCATGCCTTTTGGATTGACCAATGCCCCTGCCACATTCATGAGATTGATGGATGATGTCCTCAGACCATTCATTGGTTCTTTTGTTGTCGTCTATTTAGATGACATACTCATCTTCAGTAAAACATGGGGTGACCATCTGCATCATGTTCAGTGAGTTCTTTCAACCTTGCAACAACACAAGCTATATGCTAACAAAGATAAGTGTTCTTTTGGTATGGAGAGTATTCAGTATTTGGGATACATTGTGGATAGAATGGGTGTTCGTGTGGACCCTAAAAAGATACAGGTTCTTAAAGATTGGCCATCTCCCAAAAGTCTCATAGAACTTCATAGCTTCTTGGGTCTAGCCAATTTCTATCAGAGATTTGTACTTGGTTTTTCAAATTTGACATGGCCTATGAATCGAGCACTGAGGGGAGGACCAAGGGAAAAATTTTGCTAGACAAAGGTGCAATAGAAAGAATTCATGGAGTTGAAGAGAAGGCTATGTTCTGCACCAGTACTAGCACTCCCAGATCTACAACAATCTTTTCAAATTGAAACAGATGCTTCAGACTATGCACTAGGGGCAGTTATCATGCAACACGGGCACCTAGTTGCTTACCAAAGTGAGACTTTCTCTGACATAGTGCGTAAGTATCCCACATATGATAAGGAGTTGTATGTTATTGTGCAAGCCTGCAAATAATGGAAACACTACATTCTGGGGAAGGAGACTATCATTCGCATGGATCATAAACCTCTGCAATTTCTACAAACACAAGGAAAGCTACAAAATGATAGGCATCAAAGATGGTCTGCCTACTTGCAACAATTTCATCTCAATATCTGCCACAAGAAGGGAGATACTAACAAAGTTGTAGATTGTTTGAGTAGACCTTCGATCAAAGCCCTAACAATGGTATTGGATTCTTCTGGCCACCACACACCAGATTGGCCTCATTTGTATGGCACAGATCCTGATTTTGTTGAAATCTACAACAATCTAGCAGAGGGAAAACAAGCCACTGATTTCTACTTGAAGGATGGAATTCTCTGTCACATGGGACACATATGTGTTCCAACCAAGGAGCGGCAAAGGATGATATGGGAGGCACACTACATCCATGTTGTAGGACACTTCAAGGTGGAGAAGACTATTGCTATACTTAAGAGGTATTTTTATTGGCCCAAATTGAGACATGATGTCATTTTATACATCCGAGCTTGTACTGCTTGTGCCATTGCAAAGTCTGCCAATCATAAACAAGGATTGTACACACCTCTTCCAGTCCCTGACCAACCTTGGCATTGAGTTTCAATGGATTTCATGTCTAGACTACCTTCTACCAGATGTGGGCATGATTGTGTATATGTGGTGGTAGACAGGTTTTCAAAAATGGCTATCATAGTGGCTTGCAAGAAAGGAGTCTCTGTGGAAGAAACTACCAAGCTTTTCTTTGAGAATGTTTGGGTACACTTTGGATTGCCACAACCATCATATCTGACAAGAATAGTAGATTTCTTAGCAATTTTTGGTTAGCACTTTGGGCCTTGATGGACACAAAGTTGATAAAATCCACTGCCTTCCATCCCCAAACAGATGGGCAGACTGAGGTGGTGAATCAGATGATCATTCACATTTTTTGGATGTACCATTCCAAACATCCTCAGACTTGGGATGAAAGCTTGCCATATGTACAACATAGTTACAATCGAGCACTACATGGTTCCACAGGGCATAGTCCATTTGAGGTATGTCTTGGTTACCAACCATTGGCTCCAATTGATGTAGCATTGCCAACTATGTTGAGTGACCCATCAACACATTTAGAAAAAGAGGTAGATAGGGAAACTAAGTTTGTAGAGAAGATACGCCATGTTCAGCAACAAGTCCATGAGATACTACAATATAGTAATCAGAAATACAAGGACGGACATGATCAGCATCATACACCTCATCAGTTTAAGGTTGGGGATAAGGTTTGGCTTCATATTCAAAAAGAAAGACTTCAAGGGCTTCGTAAGAAACTTCATCCTATTCGATATGGTCCATACACCATCATCAAACAAGTTGGTGAAAATGCTTTTGAACTCAATTTGCCATCTTTTCTTGGACTACATCTTGTTTTCAATGTTGAATTGTTGCGGCCATATTTTCCACCATTGTTGGACACTTCAGATGTTGCAGAACATATAAGTTGCTCAGAGTTGAATCCAAACACTACTGCCCCTCTCATATGTGATCAAATTACTGATGTTGTGATGAAAACATTGAAGAAACAATAGATAGAGTGGTACAGGCAGGACAACTTCCACATCAAGGAAAATGGTTCACTAAGGACCAGATTGAGAAGAAATTTCCTCAACTGCTGCAATACACAGGTGCAATGGGGCCCATTGCCTCTCAAGGGGGAAGCAATGATCTTGTAGAGATTTAGAAGCATTAGGGTGGCATTTTTTCAGGCAACTATATTCTAGTTTTTCAGTATTTTTTTCCTAGTTTTGTCTACATCCTAATAATTGGCATTTTCGGAGGCCTTCGGAGTGGAATGTGGGGTCAAGACTTTCATCAATTTCTTTGAGCGATAGTTGTAGGCACGACTTGATGCAACTCAATCTATCTCTTCAGGAGATCTTTCCAACAAGTCTGAAAAGTCTAGATTTCAACTAGATGGCTAGAAGTTATGACCCTGCCTAGTGGGGTCCAAAATTTAGTAGTTTTTTGAAATTTTGAAAAATTTCAAAATTTGAGTTTTAGTAGTTTTGTCACCTTCCAACTATCCATTTCAAATTCTATGGATAATGTGACCTTTCACATTCTTTCTCATTGTATATATCCAACTTTTGATGCAATAAGAAATCCTCTTTGGTTGCCTGCAACTTCTTACAAGTTTTGCACATTGAGCATTTTGTTTATTTTCACAACACAGGCTCAGCACTAGGTATTGTTATCTGAATTCTCCATTAAAATTTAGATCATTCAAGAAAATACAATTAGCAGGTGTAAAGACAAATTCCACAACCTTGGCCAACATCCTCCCTTCTATGGCAAAATAGGATCTTTGGAACATGGTATGGACATCCATCAAAGCATAAAGGATATGGGAATTTTGTCAGATCTTGTAGTTGCAACTATCCTAGTAGATGTGTATGCAAAGTCTGGAAGCATAGACAAGATACGTGAATTATTTGACATGATGCCTCAATGAAATGACATCTCATGGAATGCAATGATTGCAAGATATGCTAAAAATAGATTTTTTTGATAACACTTTATAAACTTTCAAGAAAATATAATTGGTAGGTGTAAAGCCAAATTCCACAACCTTAGCCAGTATCCTCCTTGCCTATGCCAAAATGGGATCTTTGGAACACGGTATGGACATCCATCAAAGCATAAAAGATATGGAAATTTCATTAGATGTTGTAGTTGCAACTGCCCTCAAAGACATGTATGCAAAGTGTGGAAGCATAGACAATGCACGTGATTTGTTTGGCATGATGCCTCAAATAAATGTCATCACATGGAATGCAATGATTGAAAGATATGAAAAAAATTGATTTTTTGATAAGGCTTTAGAAACTTTCAAGCAAATGCAATTGGCGGGTGTAAAGACAAATTCCACAACCTTAGCCAACATCCTCCCTTCATATGGCAAAATGGGATCTTTGGAACATGGTATGGACATCCATCAAAGCATAAAGGATATGAAAATTTTGTTAGATCTTGTAGTTGCAACTACCCTAGTAGACATGTATGCAAAGTGTGGAAGCATAAACAAGGTACATGAACTGTTTGGCATTATGCCTTGAAATGAAATGCCATTTCATGAAATGCAATTATTGCAAGATATGCAAAAAATGGATTTTTTTTATAAGGCTTTATAAACTTTCAAGATAATACAATTGGTGGGTGTAAAGCGAAATTCCACAACCTTATCTAGTATCCTCCTTTCCTGTGCCAAAATGGACATCCATAAGAGGATAAAAGATACTGGAACGTTGTTAGATGTTGTAGTTGCAACTGCCCTCGAAGACATGTATGTAAAGTGTGGAAGCATAGACAAGGCACGTGAACTGTTTGGCATGATGCCTCAAAGAAATGTCACCTCATGGAATGCAATGATTGCAAGATATGAACAAAATGGATTTTTTGATAAGGCTTTAGAAACTTTCAAGAAAAAGCAATTGGCAAGTGTAAATCCAAATTCCAAAACCTTAGAAATGGTATCTTTGGAACAGGGTATAGACATCCATCAAAGCATAAAGGATATGGGAATTTTGTCAAATGTTGTAGTTACAACTACCCTATGAGACATGTATGCAAAGTGTGGAAGCATATACAAGGAACGTGAACTGTTTGACATGATGCCTCAAAGAAATATTGTCTCATGGAATGCAACGATTGCAAGATATGCATGAAATGGATTTTTCATAAGGCTTTAGAAACTTTCAAGAAAATGCACAAAATAAACTTTCAACCAAATGTAATTGGCACATCTAAAACCAAATTGCACAACCTTATCCAGCATCCTCCTTACCTATGCCAAAATGGGATCTAGGGAACATGGTGTAGACAACCATCAAAGCATAAAGGATATAGGAGTTTTATCACATATTATATTTATAGCTGCCCTTGTATACATGTATGGAAAGTGTGGAAGAATAGACAAGGCGCGTGAATTGTTTGACATTCAATGCCTCAAAGAAATGCACAGTCTCATGGAATGCAATGATTGCAAGATATGCACAAAATGGATTATTTGAAAATGATTTATAAACTTTCAAGAAAATGCAATTGGCACGTGTAAAACCAAATTCCTATAATGATAATTGATCATCCTATTAAATATTTAATATAAACTGTCATATACATAATTTCATGAACATAACATCTATTCTATATATAAAGCCATATAGGCATGTCCAAACAAAGCCATACAGGCATATACAAAAATATACATCGGTAACATACAAAAGTATTTATACAAATCCATCTAGGCATACAAAAATATGCCAAAATCTAGTTTCCTATGGACTTCTATCAAATAATCAGCGGCTCTTTCTTGGCCGTGAAGATGAAGAGACAACCAATAACTCATCCTCTATCTCCCGTCGAGTAGACCACTTCTAAAAAGATTTATGTAGCTCCACCTATTAATACAATCAAACAATGTGCACATTAATATAGAAAACATGAAATATATAACATCACATATATAATTGATCACTTATTGCTATCCGATGATCACTCTTGATCATCTTTTCTCTCTCTTTGTCTGTAGTTGGACGGGTTGGAGTTGTGACCTCCTATGAGAAGCATCAAGAAGCAAAATTAACTAAAGATAAATATCATGTATGTACATCAAATGACATGAGATAAAACAAGAAATACCAAATTATGACAGTTTCATGTTATTGGCTCATACCTCGGTCAAAGTATTTGAAGACATCATGGTTGTAGTAATGCCTACCTATGCTGAGTCACAAAGATGAGGAGTCTCCATTTTCAGCATCTGAAAATAGAGTTCAAGATTATTTGACCAAAATAAATACATAACATTATTTAAATGCATAATGATTAGAAATGGTTAAATTTACCTCGGTATAAGTGGTTTTGCATCCAGGGGACCAAGGAAACATTAGAGGTGTTGGTGAAGCTCCCTATTGAAATCATAAAATTGTTACAAAATAATACTACCATTGATATATGTACAATAATTACGATCATGTGATAAATTACATACCTACTGACTTGACCTCCTCTCATAACCTACCATATTAATTACAAATTTCAAATAAGAATATATTAAATCAAGATGAAACTTGTAAAAATTTACCTGAGAGTCAATACCAAATGTACACTGTAATACATCATCAGTGAGAACAATATCATCCAATATGGATGTGTCCATCAATGGATGTTGCCCCTACATCGCAGCATCCTTTTGAGAGTCCTGTCGTGAGTCTTGTGTCCCATAATTGCACAGGTTCCCATTTGAACTACACAAATGTGGTGACAAATGACACCTACTACTATCACCCTCATCAGCCTAGGTGAGATCATCGGCATGTTGTGCTAGAGGCTACATGCGAGCAGTCAATGAATGTAGTGTCTCCACCTCAACACTCTCCTTAAAATTCAAAGGGAGTGACGCACGTTCTATCCTCAACAGTGGTCTAGATATGGTTTTGGTCTTGCTGAGCCCCCTCTCTATCTTGGACAGAGCCACCACCTCTGCCTTGGAACTCTCAAATGTCAAAATAATTACTAATCTTCTTGAGGATGAACTTGCAATGGAGTTTCCTCAAGAAATATTATGGCACCTCATTATTGTTGCATGGATGCTCATCAAAGACCATGTACCATATATGCCAAAAGTTTTGGGATATATCTTGATTCCTACACCAATGAATAGGGAACTATTTGCAAGTTTCTTCTAGTCTTTAGCTGGTTTTATGATTAATAAAGTGTACACATAATGCAGATTTTATAATTTTTCATTCTTCACTTGCTCATAAGACAATTTGTTGGCATAGTATTGCTGACACCTCTCCCTATAGTTATGAAATTCAGTGATTTGTTTTGTCACTAATTCTGTGTGAGAAACAATCATCTCTAATGACTTCGCAAGCGCTCTCCTACGATTGGTGCTTGCACTTGGATTGTTTAACATTTCAATTAGGGTTTGAAGATGTCTTTTGTTTTCTTCTATTTTCCCTAAATAGTTTTCTTGAGTATCTCTTACATTGTGAGGATGTGAAGGTGGGTTTTGAGGTTTTGGAGGGTTTTTGGGGTTGTTTTGACCCTCCTCAGCTGGATTTGTGTTTTCTCCTGCCTCATTAACTATAAATGCAATATAAAAAACTAATCAAACATTGCAAAAGTCAAAAATTCTTTTCAAACTCACAAAAATTAATCAAACCCTACCTTCTTCGGCTACTAGACCCTTGACATTTGCTTCACGATGTCTTCAGGAGTGGGTTTGGTGAGGTGGCATCATGAAAACATCGATCTCTCTCTTGCACTTGCTTGGTTTCACCTTCCTTGAATGTGCTTGCACTATAATGTCTAATTTTTCTCCAAACACAATCTTTTGGCTATGGGTAATGAAGCAAATGAGTGTTTTTTGTACTTTTAAGCAAAAAATAATGTGAACGCGTTATAATGCACTCACGTTTTTTTTGCATGGGACCGAAAAGTCATGTGGCAAATTTTTGGTCCCACAACTCCATGCACTTACCCCCTTCCAAAATTTAGTGATGAAGGTGGGATCATGATCACAAACGATAAAAGTGGGCAATACCATGGAGGTGGAATATTTGGTTAATGGTGTGTATAATAATAGAGGTTTTATAAGGATGGACCAATAAATATAAATGGGTGTACTTAGAGAGATGATTAACCACCACAAAAATAAATGATTTGTCACCCAACTTAGGCAACCCCTTAATGAAATCCATGGAGATGTCCACCCATACTCTAGTCAGAATGGGTAATGGTTATAGAGTGCCTACAATTTTGATGATTTCTCCTTTGTGTTTCTAACACATATCACTCTCCTCAAAAAAATTGATATAATATTTCATGCCAACCTAGAAGAAGCTTCTTTTTCTCTTTTTTATGTCTTTAAGAAGCTAAAATTCTTTGTGGATGGTGATGTATGTAATTTGTATAACAATTTGTCCTAAAAAGTAAACTTCACATAAAGCACAATACACTCTTTATAACACAAGAATTATCCATCCCAAGAGTACCTTAGCTTAGTTGAGGCATCAATTATTAGGTAATGAATGAGTTGTTGAACCTATGCATCTAACTGCCACTCTTGTTTGACCTTTTGTAACTAATCTAGAGTTGGTAAGAATAAAACACAAAATGCCCCGTGGTCTTCCAATTTTCAAGATAGGGCATCTACTATAGAATTTCCCTCATCCTTCTTGGAGATAATTTGATAATCATAACCTAATAATGTTGAACACGTTGAGATGTTGAGAGGGGGGTGAATCAACATATACAAAAACTTAACTACTTTATTTGCAAATCAGATTAAATTACTTAGAGAATAGAAAGTAAAACATGCACCACATTCATCAACACAATGACACCAAGTTTTTTACATGGAAAACCCAAAGTTGGGAAAAACCACGGTGAGTGTTAGCTCATAATATATAATTCTCACTGCTACAAAGGTTTACAACATTGTTTTAGGGCTACAACCCAAGGAAGCTACTACTCCCTGAAGAAAGCTCATTGCTATAAAAGATTACAATGATAACATAAACATGAACTACTATGGAAGAAGCATCTGACTTATGTTGATATTGCAGTCCCCTTTTCTTGCATAATTACTCCATCATACTAACTTCACACACTTCATCCTTCTCATTTTTTTCTATCACTTTCACACTTTCTCCACAAATTACTTTGTTCTTCTATATATATCCTCCGCAACATCTCAAAACTTTATTTAGGCAACACCAACATGACTTTCAAATGAAACGTGTATCTCTATATGAGTCGACATTAATCATATACAATATGAAGAGAAAATAGGTTGAAGATCACAACACATCATAACATGACCCAAAATATGTCACAACACATCTTTCAATGCTAAAACAGGTGATCAGGATCCACCACACATGAAGAAACCGGACTATTGGCCCAAACCATACTAACACTACTAACTGTCTATCTTTCCACCACTGGGGAGACATCAAAAACATGATGCAGACTGAGATATGAGAAATGTACCATGTTAACACTATCCATACACCCTTCTCCTAAAGTATCTAATCATTCTATGCATCCTCAAGACATGAAGCATATTGAATAGATGAAAACAAGGCACTCTGGACTGACCGTGACACATCAAAACTTAGGATATTGCATTACAGACCACCAAGTCAATGAAAATTATTATGAATGAGCTCATCCATCATTCTATACATATCATTATAACTGTACAACCATATATCTATCATTTCTGTAGGAATGCGAAGATATTTAACTCAGTTGCACTATTATCAACATTCATATGTATACATAACTCAAGGTGCATTTAACGCCTTGTGCGGTATTGGGAACAAGAAGGGATTGCTTGTACATCAAACTTGAGATGTATTGGGATATGTAGAGTCTCCACATACACTCATATTGTTGATCTATATACTCTCCATCTTCCGCAAGTACTCAAACATGTGCTTTGGGAATAACTTAGACATCCAGAAATATTTGTATCACTTCAATCATTTGAGAACTGACCTTGCGAGCCATAAAGGCACTTGATACATCAAGGAAGCATGTATTACACATCTCCAAACATATTCTCAAAACCACATGGGCACAACTTCTCTTTCAGAGGAATGTGGAGCATTCCAACATGTCTCCATCATTGCATTACTCTGTCAAAGCACTAACCAGAACCTATCACTGATAACTTTCTCTGTTGAAGGTGTAATGAGATAAAATTTTGGATAAAATACATTCATATTTCAATTAACTTATATTTAGAACCACAAGACTAAATCTTGATTTGTGGAGAATGCGGACCAAAATACTGTGACTCTACCTTAGGGTATGCACTGTAAATGCCTTAGCAAAATTTCTGCAACTTGTCGAGCTAAGTATGGCACTCCAAACTGATAGGATATCAATGTAGATATATAGAAAACATGTTATAATAGGTTTATCTTCCTTCACATCATACTTAGACACCAGACTGATCACTGTATCACACTTAGACATCTTTTCTCCATCTGCTAGAACTTCTGGACTGACTTGCCTTAAGCATGCTGACCCCATGTCTTCAACTATGTCAAACCATCTCTCTCAAATCTTCTATTATGTCAAACATTCTGACCCTGTGTCAAACCATCTCTCTCAAATCTTCCACTATCCATCAGTTTCATTATCTCTGACCTCATGTTGACACATATAGAGTTGACATCAATGACAATGCATATTGTCAACAAGTAATTTAGTGGCCCATTTTTTATTTGTGCAAAGGGACTTGTTCCAAGAAAAACTTAAGGCTATGATGATCTATCTTGATATATAAAGTTCAACCCAAAATATGTGGATGTGAATGAGTTAGAATATGAAGAATCACTAATATTTCCTTCTCATAGGTATATTTTACTAGATTTTTCCCACTAGTTCCTTTCTAGTGAATTCTAAGAGTCTTCTTTCTTGCATTAACATTCTACCAATTCCTATCCCTAAAGTGTCACTTTCAATGACAATTGGTTTGGAGAAATTAGGCATGGCAAGTATAGGTGTGGTACACATTGTGTGTTTAAGAAGAGCAAAGACACACTTTATTGATTCATACCACATGAATACATTTTTCTTAACATTACCATCAAAGGAGTTGTAATTTTACCATTCTTTGATGAAATTGTGATAATTACTAGTGAGATCTAACAATCCCTAAAGAATTCTAAGGGTTTTTAGTTTTGTACAATTTTGCATGTCCTCAATTTTCTTGAGATTTACCTTAACATAAGTTTTATTGAGACAATGTGGCTAAGGTATTCTACCTTTATTATACCAAAAGAACACTTTGAATGCTTCATACATAATTGATTTTTTGTTCAATAGCAATTACATGGTCTAGTCCAAGTGAATTAGATGATCTCCCCATGTATTTCTATAATGAAAATGTCATCTAAGAATACTAATACGAATTTATGAACACCTAAATTTTTTGGTTCATAAGACTCTAAAATGTGGATGGTGCATTTATGAAGCCAAATGGCATCACCAAAAATTCATAATGGCCCTCATGAGTTCAAAATTTTGTCTTGGGAATATCTATTTCCCATAAGCAAATCTAGTGATATTCAAACCATAGATATAACTTGGATAAGAAGAAATCTCCATGCAATTCATCTAACAATTCATCAATTACATGAATGGGGAACTTGTCCTTGATAGTAATTATGTTTAGTTCTTGAAAATCCACATGCAACTATCGTGATCCATATTTCTTTAAAACTAAGAGCACTAGGAGGAATAAGAGATAACACAATCAAATGACCCCTACATAAAGTAATTCTTGGACCATCTTCTTAATTTATATTTTTGGCATATAGGGGCATCAATATGGTCAAATGTTTAGTGGCTGACAATCTAAACTTAATTGCATTGTATGATCTTGTGAGTGTTGAGGTTGTAATCCTTGAGCTTTTGAAAATACCTAAGAGTGCCTATCAATAACTAATTACAATTCTAAGGGCTTAGCTAAGTCCATCATTTTGTCATTTATATAACAAAAAGTTAAGTGAAAACCCCATGAGGACCCTTTTTTAGTAAATTATCCATATGATGTGAACTAATAGTTTGGGTAGGTCTCATTTTCATGCCATTTAAGGTATCTTATTTTCCATTAGCCATGAATTGCATCTACATTTTAACAAAATTCCATAGGACATGGGTCCGAATCTGTGAATCCACTAAGATCCCAAAACTACTTTGTAACCAACAAAAGTGCAAACTTCTCTAATTGCATATTGTAATCACCCATTGAAACCTTGACATTCTAACATTCTCCCTTGCAAGCCAAGTACCTCCCTTAGTGACCATCACCTTAAATTTGTTACATGGATACACATAACAAGATACCTACTTGACCACTCAAGGGTTAATGAAAGTATAAGTGATACCAAAGTTGATGAGGATGATTAAGCAATGCCCCATTAAGTATCCCAACATATTTTTAGTTTGGACCATTGTGATCCTTGCTAATGCATAGACAAATTAGGGGTAGATTCACCACTTAAATCAATATCTTTGGGTCATTCCTCAAAATGACTTTCTTCTAAGGCATCCAATTGTAAAATAAAAAATTCCATACCTTGCAATTTCATTTGTCACTTTTCACACTCATTTAATTGTCTTCTCATGTGTGTTTTGACCTTTTTTTGACCCTTTCTTTGTTTCCATCCCTAGTCATATACTAGTTTTTCTTGTCTCCTAGACTCTTTTTAAGTGTTTGATTTGATTATTTATTTTTTGATTGTCGTATACCCCTTGGTCCTAGGTGTTGACACCTTACCCCCTTTACCTTCCACCTTTATATTCCCTTTAATCACACTATTTAATTAGAACTTGTGCCTCAGACCTAGTGCAACAACCACCTTTGAACTCTTCCAATCTCACTTTGTACAACTCTTCATGATTAGGATGTACCCATGCACAAAATGTCTCTCACAAATAGAGTAAAGGAGAAAAACCCATAGGAAAAAAACCCTCTCCAAAAGAGAGAAAGTATGTAAACAAACATGTACAAATGATGGAGTGATGGAAGGAGGACTCAACACCAAGACCCCCCAAAGGACTACATTCATCATAAATATACAATGAAAAGCCCCCCATAAGAAGAAAATAATGAGACTATATATCCCCCCATAAAGAAGTAGCTTCTTTGCCAATGGTGAATGCTCGAAGACAAAAAAACTATCCAATGCCTACAAACAACATTTCTCTCCTTGGGAAGAAACAAATCCACTAGTATATGTAGAAGAAACTCCAACTCTAAGATAAGAGATGAGGAAAGAAGTCTCATGAAGTATGATGTCTTTGAAAACTGCTTAAGTGTCCACATGTCACAATCAATAGATGCCACAAAATCATAAAAACTCCATGCCTAATCAAAGAGTGTGACAATCCAAGACAATAGGAAAATTCATGATCAACAATCTCCAAAGAAAAATATGGTTTGACAATAGTCATGCTATAATTGTCATCAAAGAGGAAATGGATATCCTCAAGCGTGTCCTCTAAATCTAAAATGTGAGACTCCACAAACAAGAATGATATGTCCGATAGATAAGAGTCCCAATGAGGTGGATCTAGAAAACTAAAAATGTCATGCTACAAGGAATCATTGGAAGCTCTATGTGAAGCAGCACTTGACTCAGATGTAGCAACAGGTGATGAGCTAATGTCTGCATATGCTGGATTAGAAGAATTTGGCAAACTAATGCCATTGGCAATGCAAAGTTGTTGTAACTGATGAAGCTCAAAGAGGAGTTTCAAATCATCAAGTTCTTTCTACATGCATTCATCATTTGTATGCCTTTTTATCCCACTATAATCACATTTTTATTTCCACAACTAGGAAACATGATTACACCAGTAAAGTAAAGTTCCTAAATTATGAAGTTGATATGAAGCCCACCAAAAAAATAGAACTTCTCTAGGTGTCAGGATGTCCAAGTTATCAACCAGAATGCATAAACCTGACAAACTAAATAAAAGATACCTAGGGATGAATCAAGAAAAAGTGCATGGATGGATATGTAGAGATCCTCAATACCTTTCCAATACCTATTCAATCTCAAAACTTAAAGATACTAGGTGAAATTTATGATCCCAGAGGCTAAATAAGTGATGTGGACTTCAAACAACAAAATCAAGCACCTGCAACAAAATTAAAAAATACATGTACCACTACAAAGTGCTCGAAACCATTTTTATGATGACTATTCATTTGTGAAAATATGATCTTGTAGTGAGAAGTTATGGCTCCGAGAAAAAACACCCTATTAGGGCATATGGAGAGGCCAGAAGTGGCCCCCTAGCTACTGGTGGTTAGCCCCTAGGTTGAGCATTGGCGATGGCAATGAGTTTGGGTGGTTTAGGCTGATAGATGTGATTCTATTGGGTGGCAAACTAGTGTTGACATCAGTTGTGGCGACCAAACCTTAGTGCATGTGGTGTTATGGGCGGGTAGCATTTACCACGCCACCTACTATGTCTAAGCCACTCGGGGCTAGGCATGCCCAGGGGCTCCGACCTAATGGGACTCAGGGCTTCTAAATTCAAATCTCCCACCCAGCTATAAACCCACAGATAAAATCTAGTGAATAAAACTTATACCCACTATTTAAAATGAAAAACCATCATGCAAATCTACCCTTCCAAGTTGCACTAAGATGGCGTCACCATGCACAAACACCTACCCGATGATGCAGGTTGACATCAAAAGAGTACCTTTCTCCCAATACAAATCATTGGTCATACAAAATTGATGCAAAGATGAGGTAGATGAATATTCCATAGATTCTACCATTTTCTAACATAGGCCCTATGCAACAACTGTATCCTGCAAATCGTATAATAAAGAACTATATGGATTGTACAAAAAAAATTGCACTGGAATTCTAAAAACACTCAAAAATAGCCAAAAAAAATCACCTCCAAAATATAGATTGTTATATGTCAAAATTCGTCTCTTGAGCCTTCTGCACGCAATTGTGAGGTTTGTTTTCCACCAAGATGCATTGTATGAAACTTCTTGGCAAAAAATCTCTAAAATGAGGAAAGGAAATTGTATATCTAAAGCTCTGATACCATGTAAGAGTCACACAATAGACTCAAGAAATATCTAGGATCACCAGCAACCAAAACAACCTTCCACAACAAGAGAGAATCAATAACAATGCTATTTTGCCAAAGAATGATAATGATGCATATAAGGTACAAGATATATAATATATGACCCACACATATTTACAATGAGATCCCTTGCTTATATAGACAAGGTTGAGACCTAGGACAACATGAGATCATGACAAGTGTTTTAATCCTATGACATGAGGCACAACTATTAAATGTCCTAAGTAAACTTAACTAGACAACTATGAATAGGACCTAATATGAAACCAATTAGGTAATATACCCTATTCACACCAACACCCCCCTTAAGTGAAACTTAGGAAGAAGTAAACAAATGCAAAGATGTAAAGATAGATGATGGATGGGTCCCATCTATGAGGCCATGTTAGGTATCCATGTACAAAATATTTCTCACAAACAAAGTAAAGGAGAAAAAACCATAAAAAAACCCTCTCCAAAAGAGAGAAAGCATGCAAACAAACATGTACAAATGATCGAGTGATGGAAGAAGGATTCAACACCAAGACCCCCCAAGGAATACATTGATCACAAATATACAATGAAAAGCCCTGTCATAAGAGGGAAAGAATGAGACTAGATATCCCTCCATAAATAAGTAGTTACTTTGTCGATGGTGAATGCTCGAAGACAAAAAACTATCCAATGCCTACAAACAACATTTCTCCCCTTTGGAAGAAACAAATCCACTAGTGTATGTAGAAGAAACATCAACTCCAAGACAAGAGATGAGGGAAGAAGTCTCATGATGTCTTTTAAAACTGCTTAAGTGTCCACATGTCACAATCAATATATGCCACAAAATTAGGAAATCCATGCCTAATCAAAGAGTGTGACAATCCAAGACAATAGGAAAACTCATGATCAACAATCTCCAAAGAAAAACATGGTTTGACAACAGTCATGCTATAATTGTCATCAAAGAGGAAATGGATATCCTCAAATGTATCCTCCAAATCTAAAATGTGAGACTCCACAAACAAGAATGATATGTTTGATAGATAAGATTCCCAATTAGGTGGATCTAGAAAACTAAAAATGTCCTGTTGCAAGGAATCATGGAAGCTCTATGTGAAGCAACACTAGACTCAGATGTAGCAATAGGTGATTAGGTAATGTATGCACATTGTGGATTAGAATAATTTGGCAAACTAATGCCATTAGAAATGCAAAGTTGTTGTAGATGAACCTCAAAGAGGAATTTCAAATCATCAAGTTCTTTCTTCATGCTTTCATCATTTGTATGCCTTTTTCTCCCACAATAATCATAGTTTTATTTCCACAAACTAGGAGACATAAATGCACCAAAAAACTAAAGTGCATAAATTATGAAGCTAGTATGAAACCCACCAAAAAAATAGAACTTTGCCAAGTATCAGGATGTCCAAGTTATCAACCAGAATACATAAAACTGACAAACTAAAGAAAAGATTCCTAGGTTTGAATCTAGAAAATTTCATGGATGCATGTGTATAAAGCTCCATAGAAAATTTCATAGGGGAAATTGCAGATAAATCAAGTGGGGGACACAGTTGGATTTTGGTGGCAACTGATTACTTTACCAAATGGGTTGAGGCCATTCCAACTAAGATAGCTACAAGTAGGGTGGTGACAGATTTCATGCTAGAAAATATTATCATCAGGTTTGGAGTACCATTCAAGATAGTCACTGATAATGCTATGTGCTTCAGATCAGGTGAATTTGTTGATTTTTGCAACAGGTATGGGATAAATCTATCATATACATCACCATATCACCCACAAGGGAATGGTCAAGCAGAATCAAGCAATAAAAGCATCATGAAAATTATCAAGAGGATATTAGACAAGAATAAGAGAGCTTGGGACTCAAAATTGAACTTAGCAATATGGGCTGACAGAGTGACAGTAAAAAGGGCTATTGGGATGTCACCCTTTGAGCTAATATATGGTGCATCAGCTAGATTGCCCATAAACAATCTCCTACCAGTTTACAGATTCATTCAGGAAAATGATGAGGAGATTGAAGATTCCATGACAGAAAGAGTGAATCAGCTGGTTGCATTGGATGAAAACAGAAGGAAAGCCCACCAGATCAATCTCAAAAGACAACAAGATGTAAAATATCAGTTTGACAGGAGAACTACAAAAAGGAAGTTTCAAGTCAATGATCTGGTGCTCATTTGGAATGCAAAAGGTCAAGAAAAGGGTAAACATGGTAAATTTGAACCCTTATGGATGGGCCCATATCAGATTTGCAGTGCTCATGGGGAGGATTCTTATTTCCTCCAGGCCCTAGATGGTGAAGTTCTGGAATTGCCTGTGCATGGCCAATTCCTTAAGTTCTATTTTGCATAAATGATTTGTTCCTGTGCATATTTGTAAGAACATGTATGTAGTGTAAATGCCTTGTACAGCTCGTGCTTTTTGGCTTTTTGTCTGGTCTGCCCGGAGATCTGGTTCTCGCTGCAGGTTTTCACTTGCACGTCCCCATTCGAAGCCAGTGTTAGCACTCTTTTTGACCTGGGGGTTGATTTTTCATGTTTAGGGGGTTTCTTCATTTGAACCCTATATCTTCTTGCCCATTTTCCTAAGTGTTGGACCTCCTCGGCATTGTTCAGCTGCAGCATCATATTTTCTTTGAGGAGGAGATCATCATCATCATCTTGTCTTCGATGATGGTCCGCATCATCATGTTTTCTGTCGACTTGTTTTTCATCAGGATCATCATATTTCAATATCGGGTGATGTTTGGATATCATCCTGATCCTGCTGATGAGCTACAGTGTGCCCTGATTTGCTTGCGGGGGTGAATTTTCAAGTATCCGGTGATTTTCCAATTATCACCTTGCCCTTTTATGATGATGATGTCACCCCGATCTTCTGAGGGGGTTATTCTCTGAGTTGTTCGACCTGACTTATTTTTTCTTAAGGGTCGTCATCATCATCATCATATTTCCAGTTATCGCCGTGTTGCTTGCGAGGGTCATCATATTTTCTGCCTGCATGATATTTCGCCAGGGTGATATTTTTATCATCGGGTGATCTTGGTTATAATCATCCTGATGATGTTGTTGAAGAGTTCTAAGTGTGACCTGATATTCACTGGGGTCATCATATTTTGAACGTCAGGATGATCTTAGTCAATATCATCCTGATGTTGTTGTATCACTTCATGTTTGTTGTTTTATCATCCTGATGATGCTGACGTCATTCTTATGTCAGGGTGATATCTATTTCTCTGCCTATCTGCATCATGATATTTCCGAAGGAGGGGGTGATATTTTCATTTTTGAATATCACCCGGATGTATGTTTGTTGCAGCGTCATGATGATGCTGATATCAGGGAGATATCCGCCTGTCGGCTTCGTGCATTATCTAGTGGGGGTGATCTTTTCAAATATCTGGCGTATTCATCTATCACCCCGATCTTATAGTGGAGCTACAGTGCAGCATGATATTTGTGCATCAGGATGATATTTCCAAATATCTGGTTATCTTCCGAATATCATCCTGATGTCGATATGATGATGACGTCATCAAGGTCCGGGGGGGCATATTTCTAACACTGATCATCTTGTGGAGATCCCCCGATATTTGCAAACATGATGATGACGTCATCCGGATATGAGGAGGTGCGCAGTAGGCAGATATGATGATGACGTCAGCAGGATATGATGATGACATCATCAGGATGTTCATCAGCTAGGCAGGAGGATCTTCCTCCGATGGATCAGGTTGTGCGGATGAAGGCGATTATCATGCAGGTTATATTGCGATATGATGCTGACGTCAGGGTGATATTTCAAGCGACAGGATATCATGTTGTTGGGGGATGATGATGAAGTCTTATACTAGTGTCGTCAGGAGCAAAAGCACCGACATTATATATGCTCGTGGCCTAGTATATAAAGTGTTGGAAAGGGCACCGCGGGGTGCATGTGGGATAATTGATATCCTGCATATTTTCAAATATCATGACGATGAATCTTGGCGGGAAATGGTTGCGATGCACAGTTGATGTTTTTCCCCAGGCCGCGAGTTGGTGCACCATTAATGGTGAAGGTTGCAGACGTATGGATGGATCTGGTACCCGATTGAAGGTGTACATCAACGGACAATGGCGCAGGGCTCGAGATTTCTTCCCGTCTCCTCCCCTACCTACTGCATTCATGTTTGGGGGCCAATCTGGTAATGCGTTGAGCGCCATTTTTCTGATACTGTGTATCTAGCAGGATTTTTGGTCAACCATGTAATTAATTGCTGTGGTACACTACCTGGCTGTTATAAGCAGGAAGTGTTACTCATTTTTGGTTGTTGAAAGTTGAAGATTTTTGGCTCTGTAATTCAAAACAAGCTGATCTGGTTGATCTGTACAGCTAAACCTGTGAGTCTATGTATCTCTTGTTGTATGTTTTGGCACGAACCCACTGATTTCATGATTAATCTTATATGAGAAATGCTATCTTAGCATGTGTTTTGTTAATTCTGTCTCCAGTATTGCATGTATTCTTCTTCTGAATCTGGATATTTGGGTAATGTTTAGATTCTAGAGCATAGAATTCCTATGTTCAATGTCTGATCTTTTAACTTCTGCTCAAGGGGTAGATTAAACTGTTTTCAGGTTGAACATTGGGAAGGGTATACTGCAGTAGGGATGCCATAAGTAGAGATAACTTAACACTCTGTATTGGGAGATATCTGTAAGGCAGGTATCACATATATCCCCCTGAAATCCAGTTTTAGCTGTTCATGCTGATCATTCACAGGTGTATGTCTACTGACTCCAGGCCCTGGATAGGCACCAATCTTGCTTTGTTTTTGTGTTACAACCATGTCCAGCTTTGCATCCAAACTTAAACTCCAAATCAAAATCTAAAACAACCATTAGGACATTAGAATTAGTTTTAGGATCCTCAGTCCTCTGTCTACAACTGCAAATAGGCCCAAAGCTAGCCCCTTTCCTCTTATCTTTCAGTTTTGGTCTACTTACAGGAGGACTTATCTGCTTTATGTCAGCATCCTAGCCTTTGTATGCATATCCTCATGGATGTTGAGTAGGGAATACCCCCCTAGGTTTTGCAGAGCCTGAAGAAGAAGAGGAGATAAAATATAGAGTCTATCTCCTACACTGTTGGCCCCTGGCCTAGAGATAATGTTGATCACTGATGGCTACCTTGTAGGGAAATCTGGGAATAAGCATCCAGTCTGGGAAAAGTCAACAGAAATTGGCGACTCCGCTGGGGACGGTGATTTGAAAATTGTTATTTGTGAAAGAACCCTGGTTTTCAGAAGAAAACAGTTCCTAGTAATAGGTGGCGACTCCGAAGTAATCTCCCAACCGGTCAAAGTAAAATTTATATGCAGGGGAGAAGATCCCAACAAAATCCTTTATTTGAAGAGTTACCAGTAACAAGAAGAATGATGTACAGAAGAAAGGGAGCTGTCTCAGTTAGTCATGAGGGTTCCCCCAGAAAAAATGATGATGTACAAGATAACCCTAGGCCATCAGGACAGCATGTGCCTTACTTTTCAAATGCAGAAGCTGATATTCAAGGTGCATATGAGAGGCAACAGGGTGGTAGCATGAGAATGAGGTCAGAGGTGTTCCAAGAACGCCCATTTCTAGACCCAAGTGAAAGGTTTGAAGAGGCAGAGTCTCTGAGGGATGATGAAGATGATGACCAGAATGGTATGAGACCATCTACCTCCAGGCCTAAGGATGAACAGTTAGCTGAAGAAATCAGAAGTCTAAGAGCAGAACTAGAATATCTACAAGCCATGAAAATCAGAGATGATATGAAGCAGAAAGTGCAAGCCTTAAGAACTGCCCAAAATGATTCAGTTCCTACCCTAGAGAATGCAAATGTGCAGAGACATCAGCAAAGAAATGAAGTGCAACATCAGCATAATGATGAGAGACAAAATGTGAATGATACTAGGATACCACTGAACAATGCAAGAAACCAGAATGCAAACAGAGATGTTAATGTTAATCAGTTAAACAGACAGCCCATGCAGTTAGATAGATTCAGGCAGCTGGTGTTTGATGGTATTCCTGGGTATCCTAACCCCATTGACAAGCATCTGAGGCTGCAAGTGCCTAAATTTTCAGGAAACAGCACAGTGTCAGGAGAAGATCATCTAAAAGCCTTTCAAAATGTCATGGATAACTTTGAGGTTGAACATGAGGATGTTTTCATGAAGTCATTCATGCAATCCTTAATAGATGAGGCAAGAGAATGGTACAAGAATCTGCCTGACCGGAGTATTTCATCATGGGATGATTTTAAAAGGATGTTCAAGGAGCAATATGGTGACAAAACTGACCCTAGCTTTTTTGTAAATGAGTTCACCAGTATCACTAAAGGGTCAAATGAGCAGGTTGCAGATTTTAATGCAAGATTTACTAAAGTGTTAAACAAATTGCCACATCACATGAGGCCAAATGAACCAATGTGCATAATATTATATATCAATTCCTTTGATACAAAAACTGCATATGGATTAAGAGATAAAGGTCCTGCTACTCTGAGGGATGCTTTCAGAATTGCAGTAAATATTGAAAACAACAGGAAAGCATCGGGCAAGACAAATAGAAGGGATGATATAAAAATTCTGCAGAATCCAAACAAGCCTCAGAACACTCAAGGTAATACATCTGCCCCTGAAGATAAGATAGACAAATTGGCAAATGTTGTTAAGGACCTAAGCTATAGATTAGCTAGAAGTGAAAAAGGGATGGGTCCTGATAGGCAAGTCTATCAAAGGCAGGAAAAGAGGCCATCATTGCATGATATGCCTTATAACACCAATTGGCATGATGGTAAGCCTATATTCCCACGTAACAACACAAATCAGAGAGCTCAACATGTCAAAGAAACTCCTGATCCTCTAAAGAAAGCTATAAATATTGTTGATGATGCTCCATGGTGTATAATTTGTCAGATGCCACATTCACAGTCACAGTGTATGATTGCTCAATCCTTGTATGATAATGCTACATCTTGTAATGAATGCAATGAGCCACATCATGTGCAAGATGATGATGTTAATATGATGTCCATAGGTAATGGATACACTTTTTATGATGCTGATGAGAATACAGATCATCAAATTCAGGCCTGCCAACAGTTCCCATATGATGAAGATAATGAAGATAACTATGTGTATGCTCAGAACTCACACAATTTTCTGAGTAACTTACAACGACCTTCTGATGAGGAAATTAGAGCCTTCACAGCTGCAGCAGTTGCTCAAGTCAAAAGCAACTACAATCTCAGAGGTAAAAATCAAGTAGGCAGCCCACATCAGCCAGAAGATATTTCTGCAGGTCAGCTAGTGCATGGTCATAAAGGAATTGAACCACAAAAAAGGTAGTGGGTAAATAATAAACAGAATTTTAGACATAGAACAGGTCATGAATCTCAAGGACCAGAAAACAAAATCCCTCAGGCTGAAGATCAAAGTAAAGGTTCCCAAGACAAGAATGATGATCAGGGAACTATGAAAGTAAAAGCTAAATCAGCTCAGGATAAAAACAAGATTGTGGAGCAAGCTACAACTGTTATACAAAATTATGCTCCATTTGATATAGCTCAGATCCTCTCTCAGGTAAAAGTCTCTGTTCCACTTATGGAACTCATGAAAGTGGAAGAGATCAAGAATAGGACAATATCCCTAATCTCAGGGGTACCTTTTCAAGCTAAACAAAATATTCAGACCCAGGGTGAGAAACATGTCATGTGTAATGAAGAAGATGAGGCTCCTGAAGTCTATTTAGGAGTGACTATGACAAAGTGTCCTTCACAGGTGGAACCATTTTATGTTTCCCTGGTTATAAATGGAAAAATAATTAGAAATTGTATGTTTGACTCTGGAGCATCTACAAATGTCATGCCTTTGGCCATCATGCAACAAACTGGATTGAAAATTGACAAGGCATGTGGAAAATGTTATGCTATGGATGCCAGAGAGGTACCAGTTATTGGAATCATGAAGGATGTAGATTTCAAACTGGCAGCATTTCCTGAAAAGAGATATAAAATGAATATAACAGTGGTTGACATCAAGCCACAGTATGGTATGTTGTTGTCAAGAAGATGGGCAGCACTAATTGGTGGAAGTATGCAGCTGGACCTGTCATATGCCATGATTCCAATGAATGGCAGGGATGTTAAGCTAATCAGAGAACAAAGATCATCAGAGATAGTAGAAGATCAAGAAGCAGAGGAACAGGTATGCTTTGTAGACACTGACTGTGATAACTTCAAGGTTGTCTCAGATGATACAGAAGATAAAGAAAAAAATGTCTGCATTGAAGAGCTGGATCAGCAAGGCTTATGGACCATGTTTTTTGATGGAGCTTGTGCAAAAGAAGGCTCTGGAGCTGGAGTTATTTTCCTGTCTCCAACTGGTAAGCTCCTCAAATTCTCTTTCTTGCTGAGGTTTGATTGCACAAACAACATTGCAGAATATGAGGCTTTACTCTTAGGCCTAAATATTGCTCTCAAACATGGAATTAAGATGTTAAGAGTATTTGGGGATTCTGAGCTGATTGTATCCCAAATTAGAGATAAGTATGCTTCAAAAAATAAAAGATTGAAACAATACAAGCATGCTGTTTGGGATACCATTGAACTATTTGATGCATTTTCAATAGGCTGGGTAGAGAGGTCAAAGAATGTTATGGCTGATTTCTTAGCCAATGTTGCAATAAGGCCAGATGACATCACTCTGTCAGGTGTTACAAATGTAGAAGTTAAAATTAGGCCTGCAGTACCAGAAAATATATGCAGTTGGCAAGTGTTTAATGATGATAGGGATTTGTTGAAATTTTTGCACTGCATAGATGAATATGAGAATCAAGAAATTGATTTCCAAGCTTTTGTAGAGACTATAGATGGAAAAGAAACTCTTGTGGGAAAAGAGATAATTCAATTGAAGACTAATAAAATTCCCAGAGGGTTGGTAGCTTTGGAAAGAGCTTTTGACAGTAGAGATAAATTGGTCACAAGGACATCTCCCACAAATAAGGAAGATTTAGAAGAGATAAATTTGGGGACATCGCAGGCCCCTCAGAAGGTATACATTGGTAAACAGCTCAAACCACACATTAGGAGTATGCTGATTGCATTACTGAAAAAGTATAAACATGTTTTTGCTTGGTCATATGAGGACCTAAAAGCCTATAGGGAAGATTTATTCCAGCATGAGATCCCATTGAAGCCTGGAGCTAAGCCATTTAGACAAAAGCAAAGACCTATTAATCCTACCTTAGCTCCCAAGATGCAAGAAGAACTCAAAAGGCTCAGGGAAGCTGGAATAATTGTGCCAATCAGGCATTCAACTTGGGTGTCTAACCTTGTCCCAGTCAGAAAAAAGAATGGTGATATTAGGCTTTGTGTTGACTTCAGGAACTTGAATGTATCCTCTTTAAAGGATAACTATCCACTGCCTAATATGGAAGCTATGTTGCAGAGAGTGATTGGTTGTGAACTCTTATCCATGATGGATGGATTTTCAGGTTATAATAAGGTGAAGGTAAAGGAATCAGAACAGTATAAGACCGCCTTCACCACTCCATGGGGAACTTATGTGTATGTTAGAATGCCCTTCGGACTAACCAATGCAGGTGCTACATTTCAAAGAGCAATGGATGTTGCTTTTGCAGGGCTGATTGATTCAATCCTGGCTGTATATCAGGATGACTTGACTGCTTACTCAAAGAAAGAAGAGCAGCATTGTTTGCATCTGGAGCAGATTTTCATAAGAGCACTAGAGTATGGTATTTCTTTAAATCCAAAGAAGTGTGCCTTTGGGGTAGTTGAAGGAAAGCTCCTGGGACATATTGTTTCCAAGGATGGAGTCAGGATAGATCCAGAGAGAGTGGCTGCTATTGACAGAATTCAAATGCCAAAAACTGTAAAAGGAGTTCAGTCCTTCTTTGGACAGATAAATTTTGTTAGGAGATTTGTTCCCAACTTTGCAGAAACCACAAGGAACATTTCCAAGATGATGAAGAAGGATGCAACTATCAACTGGGAAAGGGAAGCAATAGAATCATTTCAGAGTATCAAAGAGGCAATCAAGATGGCCCCTGTTCTTAAATCTCCTGATTTTTCTAGGCCATTCCAAGTATTTTCATTTGCTTCCTTTCATACTGTTGCTGCATGTTTGCTACAGAAAAATGAAGATGGTTTTGAACAGCCCATCGCTTTCTTCAGTATGTCCTTGCAGGCCTCTGAGTTGAAGTATGATATTATGGAAAAACAGGCATATGCACTAGTCAGAGCCATCAAAAGTTTCAGACCATACTTGGTAGGATCATATATAATTGCATATGTACCTCATGCAACAGTCAAAGACATATTCACTCAGCAGGAGGTGACTAGAAGAAGGTGCAGATGGATAAACAAACTGCAAGAGTTCAACATAGACATACAAGTTACCAAGTTGATAAGAGGACAAGGATTAGCCAAGATGATGGCACAGTCAAACTTGGAAGCATGCCAAGTTAATGCAGTCCTAAATGAGAGAGTAAATGTATCAGGATCTGAATGGTACAAGGATATTATCTACTACTTGCAAAATCTGAATTGTCCTTCCCATTTCAGTGACAGTCAAAAGAGGACTTTAAAGTTACATGCAATCAGGTATGTTATTGTTCAAGGTGAGCTATACTGGAAAAACCCTGATGGTGTGCTGCTGAGATGTGTGGATGAGGATATGGCTAACAATGTTTTGATTGATATGCATAAAGGATTGTGTGGTGGACATTATACTGCCCAAACAACAGCTCATAAAATTCTCAGGGCAGGATATTGGTGGCCCACTCTCTTTTCAGATGCACAAAAGTTAGTGAGGAAGTGTGACCCTTGCCAAAGATTTTCAGGAAAGCTGAAATATGATGGTGCTTTACCCCTCAGAACTGTAACTGTGGATGCTCCATTTCAGCAATGGGGAATTGACTTCATAGGGGAAATTGCAGATAAATCAAGTGGGGGACACAGTTGGATTTTGGTGGCAACTGATTACTTTACCAAATGGGTTGAGGCCATTCCAACTAAGAGAGCTACAAGTAGGGTGGTGACAGATTTCATGCTAGAAAATATTATCATCAGGTTTGGAGTACCATTCAAGATAGTCACTGATAATGCTATGTGCTTCAGATCAAGTGAATTTGTTGATTTTTGCAACAGGTATGGGATAAATCTATCATATACATCACCATATCACCCACAAGGGAATGGTCAAGCAGAATCAAGCAATAAAAGCATCATGAAAATTATCAAGAGGATATTGGACAAGAATAAGAGAGCTTGGGACTCAAAATTGAACTTAGCAATATGGGCTGACAGAGTGACAGTAAAAAGGGCTATTGGGATGTCACCCTTTGAGCTAATATATGGTGCATCAGCTAGATTGCCCATAAACAATCTCCTACCAGTTTACAGATTCATTTAGGAAAATGATGAGGAGATTGAAGATTCCATGACAGAAAGAGTGAATCAGCTGGTTGCATTGGATGAAAACAGAAGGAAAGCCCACCAGATCAATCTCAAAAGACAACAAGATGTGAAATATCAGTTTGACAGGAGAACTACAAAAAGGAAGTTTCAAGTCAATGATCTGGTGCTCATTTGGAATGCAAAAGGTCAAGAAAAGGGTAAACATGGTAAATTTGAACCCTTATGGATGGGCCCATATCAGATTTGCAGTGCTCATGGGGAGGATTCTTATTTCCTCCAGGCCCTAGATGGTGAAGTTCTGGAATTGCCTGTGCATGGCCAATTCCTTAAGTTCTATTTTGCATAAATGATTTGTTCCTGTGCACATTTGTAAGAACATGTATGTAGTGTAAATGCCTTGTACAGCTCGTGCTTTTTGGCTTTTTGTCTGGTCTGCCCGGAGATCTGGTTCTCGCTGCAGGTTTTCACCTGCACGTCCCCATTCGGAGCCAGTGTTAGCACTCTTTTTGACCTGGGGGTTGATTTTTCATGTTTAGGGGATTTCTTCATTTGAACCCTATATCTTCTTGCCCATTTTCCTAAGTGTTGGACCTCCTCGGCATTGTTCAGCTGCAGCATCATATTTTCTTTGAGGAGGAGATCATCATCATCATCTTGTCTTCGATGATGGTCCGCATCATCATGTTTTCTGTCGACTTGTTTTTCATCAGGATCATCATATTTCAATATCGGGTGATGTTTGGATATCATCCTGATCCTGCTGATGAGCTACAGTGTGCCCTGATTTGCTTGCGGGGGTGATTTTTCAAGTATCCGGTGATTTTCCAATTATCACCTTGCCCTTTTATGATGATGATGTCACCCCGATCTTCTGAGGGGGTTATTCTCTGAGTTGTTCGACCTGACTTGTTTTTTCTTAAGGGTCGTCATCATCATCATCATATTTCCAGTTATCGCCGTGTTGCTTGCGAGGGTCATCATATTTTCTGCCTGCATGATATTTCGCCAGGGTGATATTTTTATCATCGGGTGATCTTGGTTATGATCATCCTGATGATGTTGTTGAAGAGTTCTAAGTGTGACCCGATATTCACTGGGGTCATCATATTTTGAACGTCAGGATGATCTTAGTCAATATCATCCTGATGTTGTTGTATCACTTCATGTTCGTTGTTTTATCATCCTGATGATGCTGACGTCATTCTTATGTCGGGGTGATATCTATTTCTCTGCCTATCTGCATCATGATATTTCCGAAGGAGGGGGTGATATTTTCATTTTTTAATATCACCCGGATGTATGTTTGTTCCAGCGTCATGATGATGCTGATATCAGGGAGATATCCGCCTGTCGGCTTCGTGCATTATCTAGTGGGGGTGATCTTTTCAAATATCTGGCGTATTCATCTATCACCCCGATCTTATAGTGGAGCTACAGTGCAGCATGATATTTGTGCATCAGGATGATATTTCCAAATATCCGGTTATCTTCCGAATATCATCCTGATGTCGATATGATGATGACGTCATCAAGGTCCGGGGGGGGCATATTTCTAACACTGATCATCTTGTGGAGATCCCCCGATATTTGCAAACATGATGATGACATCATCCGGATATGAGGAGGTGCGCAGTAGGCAGATATGATGATGACGTCAGCAGGATATGATGATGACATCATCAGGATGTTCATCAGCTAGGCAGGAGGATCTTCCTCCGATGGATCAGGTTGTGCGGATGAAGGCGATTATCATGCAGGTTATATTGCGATATGATGCTGACGTCAGGGTGATATTTCAAGCGACAGGATATCATGCTGTTGGGGGATGATGATGAAGTCTTATACTAGTGTCGTCAGGAGCAAAAGCACCGACATTATATATGCTCGTGGCCTAGTATATAAAGTGTTGAAAAGGTCACCGCGGGGTGCATGTGGGATAATTGATATCCTGCATATTTTCAAATATCATGATGATGAATCTTGGCGGGAAATGGTTGCGATGCACAGTTGATGTTTTTCCCCAGGCCGCGGGTTGGTGCGCCATTAATGGCGAAGGTTGCAGAGGTATGGACGGATCTGGTACCCGATTGAAGGTGTACATCAATGGACAGTGGCGCAGGGCTCGAGATTTCTTCCTGTCCCCTCCCCTACCTGCTGCATTCATGTTTGGGTGCCAATCTGGTAATGCGTTGAGCGCCATTTTTCTGATACTGTGTATCTGGCAGGATTTTTGGTCAACCATGTAATTAATTGCTGTGGTACACTACCTGGCTGTTATAAGCAAGAAGTGTTACTCATTTTTGGTTGTTGAAAGTTGAAGATTTTTGGCTCTGTAATTCAAAACAAGCTGATCTGGTTGCTCTGTACAGCTAAACCTGTGAGTCTATGTATCTCTTGTTGTATGTTTTGGCACGAACCCACTGATTTCATGATTAATCTTATATGAGAAATGCTATCTTAGCATGTGTTTTGTTAATTATGTCTCCAGTATTGCATGTATTCTTCTTCTGAATCTGGATATTTGGGTAATGTTTAGATTCTAGAGCATAGAATTCCTATGTTCAATGTCTGATCTTTTAACTTCTGCTCAAGGGGTAGATTAAACTGTTTTCAGGTTGAACATTGGGAAGGGTATACTGCAGTAGGGATGCCATAAGTAGAGATAACTTAACACTCTGTATTGGGAGATATCTGTAAGGCAGGTATCACATATATCCCCCTGAAATCCAGTTTTAGCTGTTCATGTTGATCATTCACAGGTGTATGTCTACTGACTCCAGGCCCTGGATAGGCACCAATCTTGCTTTGTTTTTGTGTTACAACCATGTCCAGCTTTGCATCCAAACTTAAACTCCAAATCAAAATCTAAAACAACCATTAGGACATTAGAATTAGTTTTAGGATCCTCAGTCCTCTGTCTACAACTGCAAATAGGCCCAAAGCTAGCCCCTTTGCTCTTATCTTTCAGTTTTGGTCTACTTACAGGAGGACTTATCTGCTTTCTGTCAGCATCCCAGCCTTTGTATGCATATCCTCATGGATGTTGAGTAGTGAATACCCCCCTAGGGTTTGCAGAGCCTGAAGAAGAAGAGGAGATAAAATATAGAGTCTATCTCCTACACTGTTGGCCCCTGGCCCAGAGATCCTGTTGATCACTGATGGCTACCTTGTAGGGAAATCTGGGAATAAGCATCCAGTCTGGGAAAAAGTCAACAGCCACCATGAAAGCATATAGGGATAAGCTTTTACAAACAAATAATCAAAGCCAAAAAGGGCACTATGGCCACCATGAAATCACACAGGGACAAGCTTTTACAATTAGATAATTAAAACAAAAAATAACATATGCTTAATGCCAATTGAAGGTTGTACTAAAGCTAAGAGAACACATCTAAAAGAACCACACCACCACAAGACATTCACACCCTTACTCAGGGTCTTGAGAATCCACAGTGTCATCAATAGGAGGCAAACAAACAAGAAGAACCAACGTATTACCATTTACAAGCTAAGGAGTAGCATATGGTGCATGCATTCGCAGGAAGTGAATGGAATTAAATATATCTTTTACTTGAACATCAAATCCTGATGGTAACTAAAATTTGTACATTTCCAGCACCAAATTTAGAGCATTCATGTAGCCAAAATGAAGCCCATTTTGGAGAGCATTAAAAACATACACCAGAGCAAAAGAACTTTGAAGGACTTGGATGGAAAATAAATCACCCAGAGGAGCCTTGCCTTCATACATGTAGTTTTCCATCGCCGACTGAAGTTTTTTTGTAGTGACAAGTTATTGATGAATGTAAGAGAAGGCCAGAGTTTCCATGAACTTTGCATTCTACACCAGATCCATCATGTTGGAGAGAAAGATGGAAGCAAGCTCTGAGTAGAGAAGCACCTGCGGGAATTCTTGCAACAAACCATCACCAATTACACAGTGTATTGCAAATTCAACCAGAACATAATCAAAGTCAAAAACCTTTTACAATTTGGTGGAGTCATAGGCCCCCAATTCCATGGGTTCCCATTTCTAGGGATGGATAAAAATACGACAGTTCTTTATAACATTCTTCATGGTTATGCAGAGAGAGAAGGGCAAATATGAGGGTGTGGAATAAAGTAACAAGTGGAAGTCACAATTGAAAACCAAACAACCACCAATATTTGAAGAGAATGTTGCCATTAATACACACATGTAGTACTAGATCTCATGAATGATAGACGATAGGAAATAAGATATCAAAGATTGAAAACATAAATGTGAATTTACTCCCAAAACAATCGTGATAAAAGATGTCGTTGAGAAATACTATTTTCAAAGTTGTGTGCATATATATTGCATCACATAATCAAGATTTCTAATTAATTTAAGAGAACTTTAAAGAAAAGTTGGACCATACTATCATCTATGAGATCATCATCTATAACATTTGCATTTAATTCTGCACAGGCGAACTATATGTCCGAATAGTTTTTGAGATGCATACAAATAATATCTAGACATCTGTAATATTATGTCAAAACTAGAAGGCCATCCTTTCACTCAAATTATTACACAGATACAATTATTATATTCTTATTTGCTTTCTTCAATTTAAATAAAACATGCATTTAATTTAGCTTTAAATTACATAAATGAAGGGTATCTAATCACACACTTGACCAACCATTATAATCTTCCTTTGCTCTATTCATTTTTGTGGAAATCTTATTGAGCTCTTCAAATCTTATCCTACGAGATCATGAAGCTTCTCTTCTTCTTGCGTTCTAATCATAGAGAAACAACTTTTCATGGACCAGTGTCATAAAGCATGTTAAAAATTATCTTCAAGTTACCATTGGACAAGGTAAATGCAACCATTAAGGAAGTCATTGACATCGACTACCTAGAATTTGAAATAAGAAGTCGTTTCAATTCTGAGATAGCATCTTATTTCCTGTCAAATTTCCTACAAGTTACACAATCCACGACATCAATGATATTGGTGGCAGAAATGTTTGTCTGATCACAATTCAAAGTAGGGTTGCCTGTAGTGGCAACAATGGACTGGCACTTCATGCAAGATACTTTACTAGTTGTTGGAGATGAGTTCAGAGGCATCACTTCTATAGGAGCACTCTAGGAGCTGGAGAATAGAATGATGAGACTTGTGGAAAATATTCAAACACTCTGGAAAGTCATACTCATCGGTATTTTGGGAATTACCATTGTGGGTGTTATGATATTCTAGATTAAATGAGAACTCCTTCCATTAGTTCTCATCCCTTTGTAGACAAAATTTGTTTCAAGCACAGCCGTCGAGTGACACTATTTCTTCTAGGTTTAGCACATAATGCCAACTGCAATAGAGCCTAAAGTAAGGTTACTAAGATAGTTTTTAGTAATTAGTGCAAAATTTTGTAAACATTATAGTAAATATTGTAGTTTTTTGTAAACCGTTTAGTAGTTTTAAGATATTTACTTCAGAAAACAAGGAACTTCAAGTTCAAGTCTTGAACACATGTAATATTTTTTTAAAGCTCAAATATAATACAATTATACAAGTTATTTTAATATAGTTATTTTTGTTTGCCTCTTTGAAACAATGATTGCATTTGAATTATAATTATCATTGTTGAAAAACTTGGACTCGGCAAACCCAAATTTTTTTAAAACTCAGGGAAAAACTCGGCAAACATAATTTTTTAAAAAATATTCTTAAAAAACACACATTTCTGAAATTGTAGAATGCATTGCTGATTTCCTTCATATAAAAATCAAAATTAAGAGTTTAATACATATCATAGACAAAAAAAAGAGTTCAACCTTCTAATACATATGAAATTCCAGTTTGATAATACATATCATAGACCAAAAAAAGAGTTCCATCATCACTAGAAAATCTAAATCATAAATTTCTTCTATGACTAAAGCTCAAAAGAGTTTTGTTTATCTATGTGGGTGGTGCGGAAGTGGCTGGTATAGCCATGGTATGCTCAATAGGATCCTCATCTATAAGATCAAACGGTACATGTGAGAAACCCGCCCCTGATGGCACATCAATATCATCTGACTCTGTCTATGAATCCTCATATGCTGTGACATTTGCTTGCCATTCAGCTGTATCCCTCTCCATAGCAGCTATATCATCATCATCAAGTGATGGATCAACATCAACATCCTCAGCAATCCAATCTAAATATGGATCAATGTCATCAAGGTCCAATGCCTGATATGATTCTTGGCCTTCTACCTTCTTCTCATGCAACCAAATGTTGTACCGCACATAGACAACGTCATTCAAGCACTTTTGAGTCAACCTATTGTGCTTCTTTGTGTGAATGGCCTCAAAAACACTCTAGTTGTGCTCACAACCAGAGGCACTACAAGGCTGGGATAAAATCCGGATGGCTATCTTTTGAAGATTAGGCGTTGAGGAACCATAATCATCCCACCATAAATCTGCAAAGATAACATTTATAACTTTGTAAGGATTTTAGTAAACTTAAAAATTAAAATAAATAGTAAATGAAAAATAAACATATGTATTTTAGTTGGTTGCAGAGTGGATCTCCTACAAATGGCATCTCTTGAAGAAAAAAAAGGCCCATCCACATTCTTATAGGCCTGTAACTCATTGAGTATGATGTCTTGAAGGTTATCATCAAAGACCAACCTCTCCATGCATGTTTTCAGTCCAAGCTTAACCTCTGCATCTACTTTGAATGAAGAGGAGAAGAAAAACGCGGGGTTCAAATAGTAACCAGCAACATGAATATGTTGGTGGAGTTGTCGATTTCACCTCCAATCAATAATGTGCCATATGGGTTCATATTTTGTTTTATTCGACCCATACAAATGCTGAATGGCCTCTTTGGCCTTATCCATGGCCTCATATAGATACCCCATGGGCTTTTGATCCCCATCCACCAATTGTAGAACCCTAACCAACGGTTCTAACACCTAAATCAATAGTGGATGAAAATAAAATTAGAGAATTATAGTAATTGAAATTCAACAAATATAAATATAAGTGTTTTTACAAAATCAGCAAATTTAAACATTAGCAAATAAATAAATAAATAAAAATTAGTGTTTGAAAACTTACCTTGATGATCTCCTCCATGGATTTTTCCATGATAGCATCATAAACTGCCTTCATGTCCCTCTCTGCTTCTGACTTCCTATGATAACGACTCTCCAACCACCTTTCGACCACAAACATGCGCCTAAGGTGGGGCAATAATGTTGCTATACTCTGCAAGGTAAGGAAATTAGTGGCAAAGTGTGTGTCTCCTGATCATGTGAGCTCCTTGCCACCAATGTACTCTCTCATAAGATTTAGGACCCATGTGTGGTTGTAGATGTATTTTGTGATATTTCTTGCCTCTTCAACCACATTCTTAACCCAGCTTATTTTTCCAATGTCCTCAAGAAGAAGGTCAATACATTGGGCAGCACAAGGGCTCCATAAAATGGTTGGATGCCTTACCTCTAGAAGTCTACCGGCTGCCACATATGTAGTTGCATTGTCAGTCACTATTTGGACGACATGTTCCACTTCCAAACCCATCACCACCTCATCCAACATGTTGCACAAGGTTTCTACATTTTTTATTTGATTGGAGGAATCAACTGACTTAAAAAAGACTAGCTGCCCCGCTAAAGCCACTAAAAATTTTATGAGAGTCCTATTCCTGGCATCTGTCCATCTGTCAGATAAAATAGTGCAGCTTTTTCTTTCCCAAACTTTTCTCTGATCCTGTACTAGTAGATGTGTGTGTTTGACCTCCTCCTGCAACAATGGGCCACTCAACTCATGACGACTTGGGGCCTTGAACCCCTTACCTGCCACAGTCAATGCAATGACCAAGTGCTCCCAATAAGGACTCGAAGTGACATTGAAGGGAATATTGTTGTAGTACCAAAATTGTGCACATGCCAACTTCACCTCACAATGCACCTCTCTATTCCATGTATTTGCAAGGCCATCCAATGAAGGTTGCACACCAGGAGTGTTCCGAGGAACAAAAAAGCTATCAAGCCCTTTGCCTGAGCATCATATCCATGGCCCAATGGAAGGCATAGAAGAGGCCTCTACAGTTACACTTCTATAATCTTACCCTGTAGAGCTCAAATCTCGGTTTGGGGCTACCATTGCCTCTACTGCTCTCTTTTTAGCTTCTTTCTTTCGTTCATAATCCATAAGGAGGATGTGTGCCTCCCTCTGAACCTCTGCAGGAGCTTTATCACATATCTCAACATCATTGCAAGGGACTTGTACAAGGTGGTATTTAAGTCGATTAATGCCTCCGGACATATGTTTAGTGCAATGGTTACAAATGACATTTCCTTGTTTTGGACCTGGTATCCCATGTTTCTAGCAAGGGTCCTTAGGTTTGCCACCAGTTCTTCCACCTCCAGTTCCACTTGTAGAAGCCATAAGTTATAACCTATTACGAGTTACCTATCAAAAAAGAGAGAACAAAAAAAGTTCAATTAAAAATTTTAATTTGACAATAATACAGTGGACTGTTGTATAGCTGTATTTTGACATTTTTGCTATAAAAAATAATTGAAATTATAAAAAGACTGTATCATATGAAAGGAGAGATTTTGGATTGTATTATTTATAAAATATGTGTATTATTTATAAAATTTTGACAGCAATTTCCTATATATTATTAAATGACTGGTCATTGTATTATAAAAAAATCAAAATTTTAAAATGACTGTATCATATGAAAGGTTTTTGGACCAATTGTCAAAATTTATATAGGATTATGATGATTTTAATTTTTTTTTTTATAGTTCATTCAAAAACTCTCCTTTCATATGATACAGTAATAAAAAAATTGAAATTTTTAAAAGACTATAACATATGAAAGGAGAGATTTTGGACGAACTGTCAAAATTTATAATAATAAATTAGAAAGAAATCAAAATTTTAAAAAGATTCTATCATATGAAAGGAGATATTTTGGACGAACTGTCAAAATTTATATAAATTTTGACAGTTCGTCCAAAATCTTTCCTTTCATATGATACAGTCTTTTTAAAATTTATAAATTTAATATTTCTAATCAAAAATTTTAACAGTTCATCCAAAATCTCTCCTTTCATATGATATAGTCTTTTTAAAATTTATAAATTTAATATTTCTAATCGATCATAAAAAATTTAACAATTCGTCCAAAATCTCTCCTTTCATATTATATAGTCTTTTTAAAATTTCAATTTTTAAACAATTCATCCAAAATCTTACCTTTAACAATCACACGATTTCGCCTGTGAATCGCGCCGCCAGGAGGGAGAAAGAGTTTCGCACTGCCGGGAGGGAGAAAGGGTTTCGTGAGTTAAACAAATGAATGACTTTACACTTTAGGTTTTCCGTTTTTGTCTTTTAAATTTTTAACTTTTTAACATTTTTTTATGTGCCGATTTTTTGTAGGTTTTACTCACGATTTAGGGCAATTTTTTACTGCGCAACTCACCATGAGTTTTTCAAAAACTCGGGCCAAGTTTTTTAGAAGAAAACTCGCCATCGATTTTGCCTCGCGATTACTCGTAAGTCCGGCGAGTTTTTCGTGAGTTTTTCATCACTGATAATTATTTTAATATAGTCCCACCAATTGACATGTCACCTTCGCTACCCAATGGCGTTGCACAACTATGCCAACTTAGCATTGGATTTACTTTAAATAGATGTATGGTTCAAGGGGAATTTATTATATTTTAACATGGTTAAAACTTAAAGTGCAATTTTCTTATCGACTTTCATTCCCACAAATTTGATGGATGATGTGTTGGCTATATAGCCCTGATCGAGGACACATAATCCTTTCGACCTATTGGTCAATAGCACTACAACCTGCCCTGACCAACATCTATTTTTACTTTGATGCTCATATGTTGTTGATGTGGTTAAATGGTTTGATCCGACAGGGCGTGATCAATACAATGTCTGAATGAGATGACATGGAAGATCTTCTCAGATAATTGCTACAAAATTGACTTTAGTCTTTCTAACCTTCTCAAAATGTCCTATCTACAACAAAAACTCAGCTTTAAAACTTGGGCCTGATGACAAATTCAGTCAGTCAATGAGGTAATGGATGAGACTTTCCTTCAGGGTGGTGATAATCCCTATCTTCTATGTATCTTGCCATGATATGGATAATCTTCCCTATATTTGCATTTGGTTGGGTTTCTTGCCAGCTTGGCATAGGTGTCCAAATGATTGAAGGGTACCACTTCAAGCCAATCCACTAGATACCCTTCTCCTTCATACCCCTTATATATTGTCTTGCCCTAGTAATAACTAGCTGAAAATTTTGGATAACCTAAGGGATCTTTTCTTTTCAATCTGGGTGTGAGCTCATCCCATCAATCCTTACAATGGTCTCTACTTTTTACGATATGTAGTAACATTCCTTCAGCTATCTCAATCACTTTATCCTTGGCACCCTACATTATGTCCATGGTTTCTTTATTAGTTGTAAATCTATATAGATTATGGAACACTTCCCTCACCATAATATGTTCCGCTCTTATCATAATTTATGAATATCTCTCCATGTTGTCATACCTCTTCTTCTCCAACTCTCTTTCTATTTGTCCTTGGGCAAAAGAACAAAATGCTCTCAACTAAACATCTCCCATGTATGGATTGGGATTCTAGTCTTTATCATCAGATAAAATAAAGTTATGCAAATAGAACTCACATAGCAGATTATTTTCTATTTCATCTTCACTTCCTAAATAAGATTCACAAAATGCTATAGTTGTATCTAGGTTTTCTTATGATCCTTCAAAATCACCCTTTTTATCTGTAGCTTGTAAAACTATTCCTATAGCCATAATGCATGAACTCTTCTAGGGGGCCTATGTTGTAGCATTTTACTTGCAAGCATTAAAATAACTGAATTTGTCCCTCAAAACCTTATTTTCCTCATTCAACTTTTTATTTTCTATTTTTTCCTTTCTCAATTATTATGATTTCTCCTTTTGATTAGTATATGTAATGAACCAATCATTTTTTAATTTCTCTAGTTTGCTCTCATGTTCCTTTACAAGATGTGTTTATTTGTCCTTTACCTATATTACAATAATGTCTGATTATGTACAACTTTGTTATTAAGTGCCCTTATCTCATCTTCTTATTTCCTGATCAACCCATGGGCCTCCTCTAACATCTCCATCAGACCTGTAGCAAACTCATTGAGCCCGACTACATGTCCATCCTATTCAATATCTTCAACAACAAGATCAACAAGTTCTTTTCCCTGTTCGACCATAACTACCTTTGCTACAGGTATCACTGATTCAAGTTCTCTTAGAATAGAGCCTTTTGCTACAAGCATTTCTACTATAGGATTCTCCATCACAGAACTTTTAGCTACATGCATTCTTCTCTTTCGTTTAGTGCACCATGACACCGTTTCCTCTAAAATTTCCACCTCTGAATCAGATTAATCTTGTTTCTCCAATCTTGTAGCAATTTTACTGGCCATGGCTGCTAAATTCTTAAGTCTCATAGATGACCTTATATTCAATTTTGGAGTAGGGGGTTTTACCTGTTGTTCATCCCCATGTTTAGATTCTTCTATCTAGTATATCCTGTTGTAGCTGTAGAGGGCCCTACTTTATCTCCTAGAGCCATGCCTGTAGGAAGCATATTACTTGTTTTGATATGTGCATCATGGATAGGGGTACGATCATCTTCCTCTGCAACATCCTCTCCTTGTACAACATGTGTTGCAACAAACACTTCCCAAGTTAATTGGGACTACCTTCATTTTAAGGCCTATGTTACCACCAACTTAATTAACTCCATGATGTGCTAGGTATTTGACTTTTCCATTTTACACTTCTAGAGGCATCTTTATCAAGGATTTGAATAAAAAATAAGGAACATTCATGATTCTTTGATGTTTGAAATACACCATTAAATGAAAATGAGAACTATAGATAAATGAGTACCTTCACTTGCAAGTCACATACTGAATGAGAGAATATGCTACCTCCAACCATAGTTTTGGTGGTGAGGTCCATAAGATGCCTTGAGCAGGTACCATTTGAGTTCGCTCTCTTGGCTTTAAAAACTCCTTGTGAATGCTTTCTAAATCTAGCCTACCAACAGGAATATACTACTCCCCAATGTTAGGCAACCCTATAGCAGTTGCGACCAACTCCACATCAAAAGGAAAATCAATGCCCCTCATTACGATTTTATCCTTCTAGCATCCCATGCTAAAATCAAGGGCAAATTGGTTATCAAATCCTCGCAATCATTTGAAAAATTTAATCCAACATGCCACCTTAAAAATATAATGAATTTCTATCTTTTCGTTCAATTGGTCAACACTTCACGAAGTTCTATTTGATTATGTCTACCACCCATTGTGTTCAAATCTCTATCCCTTGGAATATTGACCTTTGCAATCCTACCTGCTCAATGTAGTTCCACGCCACGCCTGTTGTTATTATTTGTTATCAGACAAGTCATAAATAAAAATAAAAAAATGGCACGTGCAAGGTGTTTACGTTGGGATTGAACAACTCACAATTGTCAGACCAACTTTGTAACTTGACAAGATGAGTCATAAGTACATCTCACCAAAGTCTATTCCCTCTAACTGGGAATAACCTTTCGTAACTAACCTTGCTTTGTACTTGTCTATTTAGCCCTCAAAATTGAATTTCCTTTTGAAAATCCATTTGCATCTAACATATTTCCTCCCCTTAGGCAAATGAGGTAAGTTCCAGGTGTTGTTCTTCTCTAGCACTTCCATCTCCTCATCCATGGCTATCTTCCAAGACTTACTATCTTTCATCTTCATTATCTCCATCATAGTTCTAGGCTAATCATCATTAGTAGACAAAATAAATATGCAACAAAAATGAAGTGGGATATATGTTTCCAGTTGCTTCATTTATCGAGTGGACTTCCTCACAAGTTGAGGTGGAGGTTCTTCTTCTTCCTTTAAACTCTCAAACTCTTTAAACCATCCTCCTCATTAGGTCCAACCTAAACCTCTAGTTTAACCTTAGGTGCAACCTCCTCAGTCTTTAGTTGTAGCTGTACTATTATCTTCGTATTATCATTTAGTTGCTCAACTATAGAAAAAGGCCTGAACTCCTTGAAGATCACATTTTAACTATATATTGATTCTAAAGCTTGTATTGTTTTACCCCATCATTGTGATCACAAGATTCCAAAACTTGTATTATATTACCCCATCGTTGTGACTGATGATGAAACATTTTTTCACTTTGAAGTCCAACTTTGAGCTCTTATCCTTAGGTACATGCACATATGTCTCACAACTAAAGACTCAAATATGTTGACATGAGGGATTTTTTCTATCCAAATATCCTCATGTTTGGTCAACAAGTATTGATGTAGGAGATTTGTTAACTAGATAACAAGCTATACTAACTACTTCTCCTTAGAATGTTTTATCCAAATTGATTCCACTAAGCATATTCATAGCCATATTTATCGATATCATGTTCATCCTCTTTGCAACTGCATTTTGTTGAGGGGTGTATGAAGTTGTCTTGTGCCATGTCATATGATTGTCCTTAAAAAAATTACCAAACTCTGTTGAACAAAATTCCCCACCATTATCTCTTCTCAACACCTTAATCTTCTTTTTTATTTGGTTCTACACAACTTTGAACTCTTTGAACCTACATAAGACCTCAAGTTTATGTCTAAGAAAAATATAACCATGTCTTCGTAGAGAAATCATCAATAAATGAAACTTAATATAGAGATTTTGAAATTAAAGGTACATCAACTTGACCAAACACATTACTATGAATCAAGTTTAAAATCTTATAGATCTAGTAGAGCTCAAGTAAAACTAAACACTATTTTGCTTTCCATATGTGATGCTCACAAAAGTCAAAATTTAAAGATCAACTAACCCCTCAACCATGTTTTTACATTTCAAGGCTCTAAGACATTTTTCATGAATGTGGCCCATGTACTCATTCCACAACACAGTCTATTAGCTAGAATCTTATGGTTTTCTTATGTAAGAGTGTGCTATTGAAGTTCATCTATTGTTGAAGTTCCAACATGTCGTTGTTGTTGAAGTTCCAACAAGTTGTTGAAGTCTAGTTGTTGCTAAAGTTCCAACATGTCAAAATATAGTTTAGTGCTAGCTTGTTGCTAAAAATGCACAACTACACTACTGAAGTGTCATCTTGTTGTCGAAATGCTAACTTACCAAAGTGGTAGTGATGTCAAAAATCTATCTTGCTACCAAGATGCATAACTATTGTTGAAGTGCCATCTTATTGCTAAAGATGCATAATTGTTGCCAAAGCACCATCTTGCTACCAAACTTCTAAAGTATTACACTGAATGTAAGTTCTAGCCTCAAGGAAAAATAAAGTTCTAACATGAACTCCCCTAGAAAGTACCATAGCTCCATGAATTATATTAAACCTTCCTTGTTAAAGACTACATGCACATTCACATCATTCATTTGGCTTACTAATAATAGGTTCCTCACTAAACTAGGGATGTGCAAAACTCGTTAAAGACATTTAATCCTTCCATCACCAAACATGATATTGACTTTTCCACACCCAATAATACCAAGGAATGTATTATCACCTAAGTAGACCTTTCCACCATCAATGCTTTCACATCTGGAAGGAGTCTCCAGAGTTAATCATCCATGCATCCTCACATGCATGTGTAGCAAGGGTTGTAAAAAAATACATCACTAGCATCATCATTTGAGGCTATTGAGTCTATATCATCATTGGAACCTTCTTACATTTTGTTCTTTGCAGTCCTTTTTATGTGGCCAATGTTTCCATAGTTCCTGAAGTCAGGGAAAAACACTTTAAAATCCCTGCAAACTATATTTTCAAACCCTAACTACCCAATGGAGCCCTAAACAACCGAGAATCAAAGCAAATAAAGCATACAAAATGAAACCCTAGGTTGTTAGTGTAAATCCTCCATTGTTGTTGTCAAACTATGCTTCACAAATGCACTCAGATTTACAGACCTGCAAGTGCTATGAAGAGCTCAAGAGTTGACAAGGGCAAATTCAAATTATGCAAGTGGTAGGATGTGAAAATGAGAGGGTGAGGGTGGTTTTATAGAAGAGGGAATTTGAATGAACGGTTGTGATGAAGAGTTGACTTGGAGCTAAAATCAAGGGCTGATACTGATTAGGGTTCCTAGCCACTAGAAGACAAAAGATAATTTTAAATTAGAAGAAATGGTGAGGTGGGAAATGATTTTAAATTAAATAAATTGTATGCATTTATTTAATTTATTTGAGGAAGGGGTAATGTAATGGGATTTTAAATAAGTGGGGACTTATTTAATTAAGGTAAGGTTGATAATTTAAATAAATAGGTATTTATTTAAATTAAAAAGGGAATGTGGACATTGGAGTAATGAACAATTAAATAATAATTAAATTAATTATAGAGGAAATTAGAAGAAAATTGCTTAAATAATTAAATAATAAATACAATTTATTTAATTAAAAGCGTAAAAGAGGAAATGAATTAATTAAATAATTAAAATTATTTAATTAATAGTAGAATTTGAACTTGGGATGAATTGTGTGTAAAAATGACATTCGCAGGCCCAGGACATTTTTAAGTGTCCATATTTTGCCCCTCTTTGATACAATGTTGATTCTGGCATTGTACCAAAGAAAATTTGAGAAATATGCTCTAAACATGCCCCAGCGTGTTCTGGATGAAGCATGGTGGCCTTATGCCCCCTTGGGAAATTTTTCAAATTTTCTAAAAATTTTCAAAAAATTTGGAAACATTTTTGAAAAGTTATGTGGGGTGCCCCAAAGTGATCTAGGAGTGAGAGAACGGCCACAAAAGGTGCTTGGCGCGTGAAAAGAAGTTGTCGATTGATCAATTTTGTGAAAAGGGGGCCCACCTAGGTCAAAAGGTCCTATAAATAACCCTTGGGGGGCCCATAATCCTCATTTGTGCACCTTGAGTTTAGAAATTTCAGAGAGAGCATATCTGTGGTTTTTTTATTTCTTGCGAAGTTCCTATCGAGATGTCACCCGTACCTCTTCATTTGCATCACGGGATGAGGGTCAAGTCCTACAGTCGGCTCCCCAGGACAAGTACGTTGGTATGTATCTAACCCTAGCTTTTCAATTTTAGCATTTTAAGGTAGATTTAGGGGTCCAAAAATAGGGCATGCATGCGGTGCACATTTCTCCACCGCATGCACCATCGTGTTTGACGCCTGTGCATGGGCGTGTGATGCCTGCGTGCTAGTGCAACGCACGCGGTTTGTGGAACCGCATGCATGAGGGGGTGTGACGCCTCCACTTTAGGCGGCACGCATCCAGGAAGTGTGACGCTTAGGTTGAGTAGACCAATGCATACGCCAAAGTGAGATGCCTGTGACAGCTGGTGTGACACACCCACTGAGGTGCAATGCATGCATAGGGAAGTGTGATGCCTGTGCTTAGCTACGACACATGTGAATAATAGTACGACACGTGCATAGATTTAGCAATTTAAAAATGAATTTTGCAATAATTTTTGGCCCTATTCTACTGCAAATGTTGTGTTTAGGGTTTTTAGATTGACGTGGTGTCTTGGTTGTGTGAAAATAGGTGAGGTTCCTACTGACTTATACACGGGAGAGCCGTCCTACTAGGTACCAGTTGCGAGACTCTCTATCGATGGTGGAGCGGGATACTCTCGATGCCCTAGGGTTGTACGGTGTTGCATTTATGCCCATGATTCAGGCTAATCGGGGCCTATTGATTGCATTGGCTAAGAGGTGGCATTCAGAGATGAGTTCCTTTCATTTTCCTACAGGGGAGGCCACCGTGACGATGTCTAGCAGATTCTTCGGCTACCTATTCATGGAGATCAAGTGATATACAGTCTGGAGACAGGGTTGGTAGCACTTTGACATTTTATTTGAGACTGATGACGATGCAGCCTTGGGAGTTAAGGAGCATGAAATTCACTGGGACACTCTAACAGATTGATACGATTAGTTGATTATGGTCCTATGCACCTACATCGACGGTCTTGTATGTTCAGATCAGCGTGGTCATGGATTTCCTGTTGGCTGGGGGGGATGTTAGAGGGTATAATGGTAGATGCTACAGTTTATGCATGGGGACCCTGCCTCCTGGCGCAGTTGTATCACCAATTGCATAGAGTTGTTTATCACGGTGAGTAGTCCATCAACTGTGGCATGACTTTATTGATGATCTGGGCTTAGGAGCACATTCCCGTATGTAGGCCACCAGTGGAGCGCAAGGTTTTGGATGAGTTGTCTTATGTTTTCTATTACACAAGGGTAGTCATGCATATACGTATGGGCAATATCGGCTATTGGAGGCATGCCATTGATCACATGGACACATTTGTTTGGAGGTCATATAGGGGTTGTCCCAAGTGGAGAGATGATGCCGAGCAGCTACACTATTGTAGACACACACAATATTTGATTGGCTGGACTGTGCAGACATAGCACATTATAGAGTGCCATCTACTAGAGCAGGTGTTTAGATAGTTTGGAGAGCAGCAGGATGAGCCAACCGGTATTGCAGAGTTTGCATGGGTCACTCGGGAGATTCCAGTTTGGGGTCTGATGATTCTAGTGCAGATGATTATTGATGAGATCACTGGGTTATAGCTAATGCAGTGGGGAGCTGATGATGTCACCGATGCAGGTACCACTCCTGTATATGATGCTTGGTGGGCCACCCATAGGCTAGTTCCTTATCTGCATCCTAATGTGCCAGCACTAGTGGAGAGATTAGAGAGGGGACCAAGAGGTAGGATTAGAGGACGGGGTCGAGGCAAAGGAAGAGGTAGAGGTAGAGGGGATGGTGGCAGGGGGGATGGTGGCAGAGGAGGCAATGATGGCGGAGCTAGTGGTGGCAATGGTGATAGGGGCCAAGGAGGCCGAGGCAGAGGTGATAGGGGGAGAGGGGTAGATGGACAGGGTAGGGGTACTCCACTTGCTCCAATTTAGGAGGAGGGAGAGGGGGCAATAAAACAGGTAGCTTCTGTCATGGAGGAGATGCAAATGGGGGGAGAGGAGGATGTAGCGATGGAGGATGTTGGCAGGGGAGATATTGGCGAAGAGGAGATGGAGGAGAGTGAGGAGGAGAGCGATGAGGAGGTTAATGAGGAGGAGGAATGGATCAGGGAGAAGGCACTATAAGATGTACCCATTGAAGAGATTAGCAATGACAGGGTAGAGGAGGAGGATGTCAGAGACCAAGGAGCAGATTTGGCTGCATAGGTAGCAGTTATGCAGACCTAAATGGAGGCTATGCAGACCTAGATGCAGGGGATGTGACAGCGGATCCAAGAGGTGGAGGGCCAGCTCGCCCAGAGGACAGGCGAGAGAGATATGGTGGTCATAGGGCCCAGAGAGCAGAGCAGAGGAGAATTGATTTTGTGGTGACAGTGGGCGGGCCAATAGGAGAGTTTGCACATGCTTTGTTTAGGGTAGGGCAGGAAGCAAAATATTACAAGAGATTTTATGAGGCCTTGGTGCCAACAGATCAGAGGGTACCTAGTTTTTAGAGCAGGAGTGTTAGTCGATCCCACTCACATAGATCACACAATAGTGTGGGGCATTCCTAGAGGTGGGCCTCACTGTATGATAGGCCATCTAGATCAAGGGCAGGATCAGTGTCATGCCCACATTTCCCATGTGGTCACGACACGCAACACACATGTCATGTCCACATTTGTCATGTGGTCATGACACGAAATATCAAAAACTTTTCCACATGTCCCTAGAAACCCCCTCGCACACGTCAGGGTGCTCGGTGGCAATACGCATAAGGCGTAAACATGTCAATCAATCTCAGGGAAGAACATTTACATACGCAATCCTCTATGTGATGATAGCTGACTAGGGGGTTATGCGACGTGAGAAGTGTTGCTAGTAGGGTTAGGATTGAATGGACCTGAACCTTAAGTTTCCTAAGTGAGTGACATGATTTCTGACAGGAGTCAAAATCCAACCCTAATTCTAGATCACAAGATAGATTAAAATACGCCTTCATTAAAACTAATATTTGCAAAGTAAAAATAAATGTTAACTAATGTCAAGGGAATCTCATTTAAATTAACTGCCCTAAGTCTCAAAAAATTTTGGCAACATAACATGTTTTTAATGTTTGATATAATTATTTTAAAAAGAGTCTCTCTCGAAAAATTATGAGAAAATTTTAAATAAAAGATTTAAAATAAAATTCGCTTAAGTAACATTATAAAAATTACCCCTTGATTAGATGAAAATCAAATAAATAAAACTATTAAATAATAAAACCCCAAAAATAAAGGTCCACTAATATTATGATTTCAACAATTAAGATTAATAGAACGTCGAGGTAAAATTCTCCCAAAAGAATAAAAACACCTTGCTCATCCCAACAAAATCTATCAACAATAATAAATTATAAAACGAGATTTCCCAACCTAATTATAATAAATCCCTCTAGGAAAATCGAAAGGCTAGTATTAAAAACAATTAAAATCCCACCCACTAAAATATCTCAGGAGGATAAAATTAAACCCATTTATTAAAATGTCCCCTAGAATAGGAATCAATTAAAAGGCAAAACTTAAAAAGAGAGATGGGAGAGGATATAGGTTCACGTGTAAATGGGAAAAGAGATAAAATAAATTTCCTATTTCTAATTTCCCTCTCTAACTCAACCCTAAAACTTATTCAATATTTTATATTTTCTTTTTGGTTATGCCCTAACCCTATCTATTCTCCTCTCATTCTTCTTTTCTTCTCTTATCATCATTTTGTTCCCTTCTCTTTCTTTTTGTTATCTCTTTTTGTTTACAGGCGGGGTTTGCTGGTAGGAGTGGCAGCCATGAGAATACCTCTCATAGAGGTATATATTCATTCTATATACACAAGATTTTTTTTTTGATATATATATGTGTGTGTGTGTGTATACATATGTATATAAATAAATATATACAGTTAGAACAACTCTGAAATTTTTTTTTTGTCATGCAGAATACATGAACAGCAATATATATATATATATATATAATTTTATTTGTAGATATTAACTGGCAGTCCAAATGCCACAAGGTTTGAATGGTTGAGAAGGCGCCGCGGTTCAGAACACAGGGTCGACGGCCCCTTGAAAATTTCTAACGATTTCTTTTTTTTTTTTGGGAGAGCATCGAAAGTAAAAGGGGGTGGGGGCGATCCACCCACCCACCCCGCACCGTATGGTGGGAGGTGGGTGGGGGGACCATCCCCCACCCATCTCATATGGGCACACAGCGGTTGGGGCAGCAGCCATTGCCGCCGTCCCAACTCAACCTCTTTTTTTGTATAAGATTTAAAGGCAAAAAAAATAACCTACGGTCTTCGGCCTACAATGTAAATTTCTTCCTCAATTTATTACTGTTTACCAATAATACAGTGTTTAATATATGTTATTTGGTTTTCATTATATATAAATCAGTTTTACTATTATTAAAATATATATGTGTATAAACATTTATATATATATAGATGTATATATACACAGATATATCAACATTGTTCAATCCAGCTTGCCAGCATGATTAAAATACATTCAACAGAAGTATATATATATATATATATGTATTATATATACACAGTTTTTAACTTGTATAAATAAATAAAATAGTAAGTTTAGATTACTAAGGCAATATATTTAGATTACTATATATATATATATTGTCTTAGTAATCTAAATATATTGCCTTAGTAATCTAATCTTACTATTTTATTTATTTATACAAGTTAAAAACTGTGTATATATAATACATGTATATATATATATATATAACTGAGAGGGGGGGTGAATCAGTTGTGCAAAACTTTCTCCAATTTACACACTTAAATCCTCTTAGTGATTAGCAGTATATTAAACATAAAACATAATGCATTCAAATCAAAAGCAGAAACTCATCAACACATAAGACACCAAGATTTTGACGTGGAAAACCCGGTTAAGGGAAAAACAACGGGGTGATTAACCCAAGAATGTATTCTTTGTTAGAAGAATAGAAAGAACAAAATGGCACTTGCCAATTAGGGCTCACTACCTGAGCACACTGCTCACAAGAGGCTCACTGCCTACAAGAGACACACTGTCTACAAAGAAATAAGTATCACCTTCATGAACTGGAGAATAGCATCTTCACCATGCTTGAATTAGTTCCATTTAAACCCAATACTTCTGCTCTGCCTTTCGCACTTCTCCTTTCTACCACACACTCATCACCGCAAGACACACTTTGGAAAGACTTCACAATCCCTTATTTATACAAGGCATCGACTTAGGAATAATCATCTAGGTCAGCAAACATCTACAAGATCATCCGCAAGACGTGTAATACATCCGGTCACCCAATCTCAAGAAGAACACCATCATCTAGTGGTTATTCTTCAAATGCGCACTCTAACTTCAATGTGGACCACCAACATGAACTGGACACGATCCAAGGATCATCACAACCTTTCCCAAATCACTTGAGAACATCCATACTTCATCTGCTTGTTGAAATTCTCCTCTCCTTCATCTGGAGCTTTAAGAACACAGTCTATCATTACTATCACAAAGGAATAGGTTCTTTCGGACCTTCAAACCATGAACCAATCGAGTTGACACTTCATACGGACGTCCTCAACACTCCCTCAAATCCGTAGAATGGGATAGTGCATTACTGAATCTCACTGGACCTATCTGTGTCACTCTGTCACCTCTGAACACCTGTCGGAGCCGGTTCTACTTGAGTGGCCATAACTTCTTCATATCTTCATGCGGACCTCTGAAATCTCTACTGGATCACCTACAGACACATATCTACAAACCCTTTAATCTGCATCCTCTTATCATCATCCTATCTTGGACTTTTGTCTTACAGTCATCACTGTTCTTCACTGTTCCTAATTGAGACTAATTTTCTCAATATGCTCAGCCCACGACTCATCCAAACCTTATCATTAATGCAATAGGAGTATGTTGACATCAATGACAACACCGGTTAGGCCCATACTTGCAACAATCTCCCCCTTTGTCATTGATGGCAACATATGATGTGAAAAACCATCAAGACGAGAACTTCTCCTTACTGTCACAACTCCCCCTATCAACAACAACCATTCACATGTCTTCTCTCCCTTTACTGCTCCCCCTTTGATCAGCAACCACTTATTTTTCACATGTCTTCTCTCCCCCTTTGACATCAATGGCAAAGGGCACATACTTGCAATTTCACCACTTTAGAATCATACTTGCTGCTCCCCCTGAGTAGCAGCTCCCATCAATCCAGATCACAAGATATAACTATGATATCCAACAAATTGATGCACCTCAGTGCACCTTAGTTCATCACCGGAGGGGCAATAACCCCTAACTTCTCCCTGAGATACTCAAAAGAGTCCTTAGGTGGAGGTTTAGTAAAGATATCTGCAATCTGATCCTTGGAGGGCACAAACTCCAATCTGACTTCATTCTTGTTCACTTGCTCTCTTAAAAAGTGAAACTTGATAGATATATGCTTAGTCTTAGAATGCAACATCAGATTCTTAGATATATTTATTGCACTTGAATTATCACAGAAGATTTTCAACTTGCAGACCATATCACCATGATCAGACAACTGAAATCCATCTGGTTGCTCTATATACACGTCTTCTTCCAAGTCATCGTTTATAAAGGCAGACTTGACATCCATCTGATATACCTTGAAATCCTTGAAGGCAGCAAAGGCAAGGAATAATCTGACTGCTTCACTTCTTGCCACTGGAGCAAATGTTTCTTCAAAATCAATTCCTTCTATTTGAGAGTGGCCCTTGCAGAACAATCTAGCTTTATTTCTGATTACTTCACCAACTTCATTTAGTTTGTTTCGGAAGACCCATTGGTTCTAATCACATTCTTTTTTCTAGGTCTAAGAACAAGATCCCAAGTGTGATTTTTCTCAATTTGCATCAACTCTTCCTCCATTGCTTTGGTCCAGTTTTCATCATTATAGGCTTCATTTATTGTCTTAGGTTCAATCTTTGAAATCAGACAATATTCATATGAATTTTGAGCAATTTTCCTTCTAGTTTGCACACCTTTGCTTTTGTCACCTATGATCTGATCTTCAGAGTGGTTCAGTCTTACATACCTTGGAACTTTGGGAGTTTCTTGCACTTCAGCTTCTTGATCAGGCTCATTCAGACCTATCCCTTCTTCCTGATTTACCGGATCAGTTTGAATCTGACTTTCAGAAGAGGATTGAACTCCTTGAACCAGAACACCATTCTGATCATCTTCATCATATTCATAAAACCTTGAGGGTTTCTCTATTCCTTCATCAACCTTCACATTTGTACTTTCTATCATCTTTCTTAGTCTCTTGTTATAACACCGGTATGCTTTGCTTTGAGTAGAGTAACCCAAGAATATTCCTTCATCACTTCTAGCATCAAACTTGCCTAGATCTTCATCTCTTTTGATGTAACATTTGCTACCAAAGACTCTGAAATATCTTACAGTAGGAGTAATGCCAAACCAAAGTTCATAAGGGGTCTTACCAGTATTGCTTCTAATTTGAACTCGATTGAGAGTATAGACTGCAGTGCTGATAGCTTCTCTCCAATAGATCTGAGAAACATTTACTTCCATCATCATGGTCCTAGATGCTTCCTGGATGGTTCGGTTCTTTCTCTCTACTACTCCATTCTGTTGTGGAGTCCTAGGAGCAGACAACTGTCTCTTAATTCCATGTTTCTCACAGAACTCTATGAACTCACCGGATGTGAATTCTCCACCTCTATCAGACCTCAGACATTTCAACTTTAATCTTGTTTCATTCTCTACCATAGCCTTGAATATTTTGAATTTCTCAAGAGCTTCTAATTTCTCCTTTAGAAAGGTTACCCACATCATCCGGGAATAGTCATCAATTAGCAGCATGAAGTATCTATCACCTTGAATACTCCTAGTTCTTGCCGGACCACAAAGATCAGTGTGAACTAAGTCCAATAATCCGGTAGAGGACAGTTCCTTGCTTTTGAATGTGACTCTACTCAACTTACCCAACTGACATTCCTTGCACAAGCTGTTAGTAGGTTTCACCAATTTTGGAAGATCTCTTACAGCCTGAGTATTGCTTATCTTGATGATATTATCAAAATTTACATGACACATCCTTCTATGCCATAACCAGCTCTAATCAACTTGAACAAATAAGCAATTTTTACCAGTACCAACCAAGTGGAAGATATTACCTTTAGTTTGAGTACCGGATGCAATCTCTGTTCTGAAACTTTCAAAGATTTTGCATTTTCCATCCTTGAATTGGAGATCATAGCCTTTATCCACCAACTATCCAACACTGAGAAGATTGTGCTTCAAACCTTCAACATACAGTACATTACCAGTTTTGTTTCTTCCATCAAAAGAAATAGTTCCTCTTCCTCTGATTCTACCAGCAAAATTGTCACCAAACTTTACCACTCCTCCTTCATACCTTTCCAAATCTGCAAACTTATTTTTGTCACCTGTCATATGGTGAGAGCATCCACTATCAATGACCCAATCATCCTTCTCTTCAATTTGGGCAGCTAGAGGTCTTTCCACAGTCTTAAGATTGACAGATACAAAGGACATTGGATCTTCTTCCTTGATGGCAATGAACACCCATTCATTTTCGGATTTGTTTCCTATCTCTGATTCATCGTCTGTTACTCCTTCATTATCATCATCTTCATGTACATAGTAACAGTTCTTTTGGAACCTTGGCTTGTTAGGATTTTGCCTTGAAAATCTTTCTGGACACCTTGAGGTAAAATGACCAATCTTATTGCAGTTAAAACACTTAAAAGGTAATTTTCCTTCATACTTACCGGATCCTCTTGGCAGCCTCTTTGCAATAAGGGCTTCAAGTTGAGCAGTTTCTACTTCTTCTTCCAGATCTTTTCTTGCTTTTTCATACCATGACAATTTCCTTGAAGAATTCTTTCCCGGATCAAACCTTTGTTTACCTTTAACAGAGGCACTGGCTTTGAATGTAGATTTAGTCTTGGGGGGTCGTCTCCAAAGTCTATCATTTCAAATGCAGCCAATTTCCCAGCCAATTGATCTCTTGTGATAGTTGCATGGGCTCTGAATTCTTCAATGGCAGCAGCCTTGATTTTGTAAGAAGCAGGAAGGGATCTGAGAATTTTACCAACAATCTCATTTTCATCCAAGACTCCACCAGCATTTCTAATTCCACAAACCAGCTCATTCACTCTTGGCATAAAAGTGGTAATATTTTCATCATCTCTCATCTTCAGTTTTTCAAATTTCCCTTTTAGACTCTGTAACCTTGCACATTTAACATACTGGTCTCCTTCATGCAAAAGTTCCAGTTTATTCCAAATCTCAAAGGTAGTTGGTAGGTCAATAACATTTGAGAGCTCTAAGTCAGATAATGCGCTTAGAAGAGCCTCTTTGGTTTGCAGATCATTTTCAGCATCTGTGATTTCATTTAGGGTTGTCAGACCACCCTGTGGAGGTACATACGCTTTTGTAACCATGGACCAGTATGCTATTCCCATACACTACAAGTGACATTTCAAGCAACCTTTCCAAAGAGAAAAGTTGGTTCCATCAAACTTTAGACTATCCTTCTTGTAAGACGACATCCTGGATCTCCTCAAGCGGTTAAGCTCCTTTTAGAGGAACTTGGCTCTGATACCAATTGTTAGACTTACGGCACACAACTGAGAGGGGGAGCGAATCAGTTGTGCAAAACTTTCTCTAATTTACACACTTAAATCCTCTTAGTGATTAGCAGTATATTAAACATAAAACATAATGCATTCAAATCAAAAGCAGAAACTCATCAACACATAAGACACCAAGATTTTGACGTGGAAAACCCGATTAAGGGAAAAACCACGGGGTGATTAACCTAAGAATGTATTCTCTGTTAGAAGAATAGAAAGAACAAAATGGCACTTGCCAATTAGGGCTCACTGCCTGAGCACACTGCTCACAAGAGGCTCACTGCCTACAAGAGACACATTGTCTACAAAGAAATAAGTATCACCTTCATGAACTAGAGAATAGCATCTTCACCATGCTTGAATTAGTTCCATTTAAGCCCAATACTTCTGCTCTGCCTTTCGCACTTCTCCTTGCTACCACACACTCATCACTGCAAGACACACTTTAGAAAGACTTCACAATCCCTTATTTATACAAGGCATCGACTTAGGAATAATCATCTAGGTCAGCAAACATCTACAAGATCATCCGCAAGACGTGTAATACATTCGGTCAGCTAGTCTCAGGAAGAACACCATCATCCAGTGGTTATTCTTCAAATGTGCACTCTAACTTCAATGCGGACCACCAACATGAATTGGACATGATCCAAGGATCACCACAACCTTTCCCGAATCACTTGAGAACATCCATACTTCATCTGCTTGCTAGAATTCTCCTCTCCTTCATCCAGAGCTTTAAGAACACAGTCTGTCATTACTGTCACAAAGGAATAGGTTCTTCCAGACCTTCAAACCACGAACTAATTGAGTTGACACTTCATACGAACATCCTCAACACTCCCTCAAATCTACAGAATGGGAAAGTGCATTACCAGATCTCACCAGACCTATCTGTGTCACTTTGTCACCTTTAAACACCTACCAGAGCCGATTCTACTTGAGTGGCCATAACTTCTTCATATCTTCATGCGGACCTCTAAAATCTCTACTGGATCACCTATAGACACATATCTACAAACCCTTTAATCTGTATCCTCTGATCATCATCCTCTCTTGGACTTTTGTCTTACAGCCATCATTGTTCTTCACTATTCCTGATTGAGACTAATTTTCTCAATATGCTCAACCCACGGCTCATCCAAACCTTATCATTAATGCAACAGGAGTATGTTGACATCAATGACAACACCGGTTAGGCCCATACTTGCAACATATATATATATATATATATATATATATATATATTATACAAACACAACAACAACAAATTTAAATAACTCAAAATCAACATTGAGGAGAGTTCTCTTTTTTTGGGGGGGGAACTATTTTTTTTTTTACAACAAAGAAATTATGACAGTCCTATTTCTTTTTGAAAGTAAACACCAAGCATTTTAGGTGAGAATAATCACTATGCACCATAAAATAAATTTTATCAAATTTCCTTTCTATCTAACATACTACAAAAATTAGAAATTATAACATATACTCTTTTTTTTTGCATTTGAAATATAAACTAATAGCATAGTCACATTTCCTTTAACCAACCTTCTCATAGTCACATACACACAAACATCAACTTATAACATTTTTTGAGATCATAATAAGAGGTATTACACATTAAAATTCTTTTCAACAACAAATACAATGGAGAGCAATAATTTGAACAATTAAATACAATAAGGCCTCCAAGGCCATGGCTCTCAAAATTCAGCCAACAAGATAATGCAACTAAGATTAAAGTGAACTTTCTCTAAGGCTCCAAAACACCAACATAACCTACAAAACTCTGAACACCAAAAAGGGGAAAGCCAAGCCACGCAAATTGCCCTCCTCCCTACCATAGACCCACTACTGGGTCACCCCCGAGCTGGGAGGTAGTCTCACATGGGTTTTCTCACACCACAACAAAAATCACCAAAAACACAAAATCACCCAAGGTATATGCACAACACTAAACTCTTTGAAATGAATTTTGAGGGGTAGGGGAGTGGACCCCTCAACTCAAGAGGTCACTCCAAAACTCAATAATCCCAATATCACAAGGCCTCAAGCTAAAAACAATATCTCTATGAAACACCAAAAACACCATGGCACTCATGCCAACCAAATAATCCCAAACTCCATAAAATGCCTTCAAGGCTATAAATAGATCAACATCAGGAGGTGACCTCGAGGAGGTTCACTGTCCCCCACCCCATACGAGTTGAGCTTTTTCTCCAAATGGAGATGCTCTTACCAACACCCAAAACCCACACAAAAGAAAATAACACCCAACACAAAATTTCAAGCACACAATCAAAATGAAAACAAGCATAAGGAATGGCTAATGGCATAGGGCTTACCTTAAAAACCCAACAATGGATGCACATTGAAGATGAGCCCACAAGCTTTCTCCAAGCCTCCAATCCTCCAAGTCCTCTCCAATTCCTTCCCAAAAACCTCCAAAAATAGAAAAATTTTAAAAAGCAAGAACCCCCAACTCCTCTCCAAGAGGAGATAAAATAGGCCTTCAAATTAGGCCCTGAGGAATGAGAAGGTGACACTTGTCACCTTCTCCTTCCTCATCCCATGCCACTTGCAAGGGAGAAGGAATGTGAGGGTGACAAGTGTCACCCTCTTATCCATTCAAACCCTCACCTTATCCACTTGTGCTCTCACACATGTGTGAGAGCCCAAGTGGAGAGGTGGCATCTCTCCCCATGGCTCCATGAGGATAAGGGATGACACATGTCATCCCTTTACTCCTCAAGAGAGCCCCTTCTCTCCAAGATGATCTCACAGATGTGTGAGAGTTGGAGGAAGGTTCCACACACTTGGGGGTCTTGAAGACTCCCCAAGTCTTCAAGGTGGAGAAATCCCCAAGCCTTGGGAAGGGAGATGGGCCCTTTCCAAGGCATGACTCATCTCCCACCCTTAGCCATTTTAAAATTTCATCATTTTTACTAAACCTAAGTTTAGAGTGACTAGATGGGAGTTACCCTAGGGTTTAGTAAGTCCAAATGGACCCTAAGGGTACCACCTAGGGTAAGTTTGGAACTTAATAAACACTTAAAGAGGTGTAAAATCACATTAAATGGCCCATAAATAAAAGAACACCAAATGGTGTGAATTAAAACATACATTTTACAACACATGAATTAAATCAAATAACAAGGGGTGAACTAGACCAATTAATTAAAATCAAGCATTTACGAAAACATCATTCGATCAAACATGATCCTTATCCCTCTTGGGAATGGATCGGCTTAACAAGGAATTACATAAGTGTGAGATCTACCTCTAATTTTCCATGGCTTGGAAAATCACCTGCGCACTTGATCAAACAATCAATCCGACATAGATATATCATAGCCAAAGTAACAGAAATTAATAATCATGTCATCACATAATTCATACACAGCATTAAACAACTCACATCATAATTAAGATTTAAAATTGCATTTTCTATCTAATATCTCAGAATCAGAATCCAATAACAATTCCCTAACATGAGCTCATAATCATCATCAATAATAATCATCAAATGTATCTCACATGTCTAGCATCATAAGAGCATCAAAATGGGATCTAATCAAATCACCACATAACTAAACAAAGCTAATCCATAATAAGGAGATATACATCTAAATCTACATAATGGAAATCAATAGTCTCTAAATGTCTAAAAAATGTCTCCAACTATAATATGAATTATCAAAATAGGGAAGTGAAGTAAATCAGCCTCACAATCAGAGCACAGGGGTCCTCCCACAGGGCCATCAAGATTAGGGGGCCATGACAGTGGTAGCTAGGCCATTTTGATGGGTCTGATGTATATTTTTTATTGAGCCCGCGTGCTCTTGCTTTGCGATTGAGCCTGCGAGCTCCATTTTTGACACATATTCGGATTGTACTGTGACACATTTTTGATGATATATATATATGAGATGGACCATTCTAATTGATCTTGTGATTCCTATATGCACATGATGTGATGGATGTCTATGATTATGATGCTATGTGTTATGATTTATGATTTATGATGATGCAGATCTAGATATTATGATGTTTATATGATGTTTATGATGTGATGTATGATGTTACTTCTAGATGCATATGTTGATATGATAGATGTTATGCAATGGTACTTTATTCCTATGTGATGCTCATGTATGGATGCAAATGTGTATGTGATAAATGTCTATATGCTAGATGTAGGGTTTATGTAGGTGATGATGATTTTATGTGGTTTAATGCAATGCTTATTGTGATGATTATGATAATGATGATTTATTATGAGGATGATGATTATGACAATGATGTTACATGATGGACTAATGTGTGTGTGTGCAGGCTATATGATCTAATGTAGTTGTTTGGTGTGTCACAGTAGGATGGACGAAGATCAGAAGAAACAGAGATGAAGAGTGTGCGAAGGAGGAAGATCGGCTCAGAAGAATGGATTTAGACTTTGCCATGGTAGATTTTGAGCTTCTTTTTTATGCAGTTACTACTTATCATCATAGTGCATATTATATCAAAGGATGACAAATGCCATGGCATATCACGGCTAAGGCACAAAGTACAGTCCCTTGTGAAGCAGGCACAAGGCAGACAAGGAATGTCATGCTCAGACTAAGACACTAAGGCACCTTGTCGGAACATGTGATGAGAACAACCTAAGGTGTGCAAGTCCTGCTGCATGGAAGCATCTAATCATTCCACTACATAGGATGTTTTTGATTCACCTAGTAGTATCTCAGTCACACACAAGGAACTTAGTTGCCCCAGTCATCTTGCCAAGATAAACCGCAAACAACAACCAAAGAAAAAAGATCTCATTGTATCCTTGCTTCTCTTCATCACTTAGGGACTACCTTGAGAAGCCTAAGAATGAGATCTAAGAAAACAATCCAAATGAAAGATAAGATAGAGCCAACAACCATTAAGTCATTTACCGAGTGTATATGTGTTTGTCTGATTGATGATGATTGGTTGGGTAATGCCTGGTTTTAGGATAGGAAGCATGTCGTATAAGACATCGAGTCTGGTTTTGGCAATGCGACCACCTGTATAAGGCGGATGATAGGGTTAGGACATCTCATATGAGACATGTGGTCTGGTTTTGAGAAGTCACAAGTTGGGAAGTAGTTGGTTTGTGACAATTGATGATGTCTAAAAGATGAGACATGTTGTCTAAGGCGTAAAGCCTAGTTTCGACTATGTCCCATGCTTGTTGTTAGACATGTGATTGGGATTGTTGGTTGGCCATAGTGATGTTCGCGTATCACCATGTGAGTGATGAGTGACAATGTGTTGACTATGTTGTTAAAATGTCTTGTTTGATTGTTTGGAGGGTGTTGTCTTGTGAAAGATTGATTGTTTTGTTTGCTTAAAGTGTCCATCTCGTGAAAGGACAACTTATTAGGATGGTTTGACTCAACGGGCCCTAAGGGACTGACCTAGTGCCTCGGGGGCTCATCAAAGATGGCCTTGCTTACGTGAAAGCTCAGAGGCAACTTAGTTCAACAAGGGTGGACTTGGGTTTGACCTAGGACCTAAGGGGAATGCCTCGGGGGTGCATCGAAGATGGCCTTGCCTACATGAAAGCTTAGAGGCGTCGTAGTTCAACAAGGGTGGACAATGTGACCTAAAAACATGGGGGGTTGCCTTGGGGGCGCATCGATGATGGCATTGCCTACGTGCAAGCTCAGAGGCGTCATAGTTTGGTTTACTGGTTTGACACTATTTATTGCTTGGGATTTTTTGGTTGACTATTTGATTTTTTGTGGTTTTTTGATGTTTTGTGATGTTTTTGGAGTTTTGGGAATATGTGAATGTTTTTGTGTTATTTTGGAATATTTGAATGTTTTTGTATTTTTGGGAATATTTGAATGTTTTTGTGTTTTTGGGAATATTTGAATGTTTTTGTGTTTTTGGGATCAAGAATTGCCCCCAGTCAGGTACATGATAACGATATGACCAAGGAAGCGTGGGGTGAAGACACTAAATGTTAACTTATTCTTAGGCCATGGGGGGAACAGTGTGATGTATTACGGATTTGTAATGGTTATGGTATGGACTCTGGAGGGTTTATTGCGGAAGATGGTAGGCGGAAAAGAGTGATGGTAGACAGTGGAGCAAAGATCAACTACACATGGCACCTATTTGTCAGGTTTTCACCATGATACTTATCCAAAGCGCCACCGAAGTGGTTTTCACTATTGAATGATTTTTTTGAGTTTTTTTATTTTTATTTTTATTGTACTTTTTCAAGTTTAATATCGCCAAAGGTGCATGCTATTAATTGGTTCTAGTAATGGTTCACCTTTAGGAGTGGCAAGCTGATATGCACCAAATCCATAGGTTGTAGTGATGATATAAGGCCCTAACCAGTTTGGATCAAATTTTCCTGGCTTCTCCCGTTCCATCTAATTTTTAGGGTTTTCTTTTAGGACCAGGTCTCCAATTTTGAAGTGTTGGACTCGAACCCTTTTATTGTAGCTGCGGTGGAGTTGATTCTGATATGTGTGTAAATGGGTTAATGCATTTTGTCTTCTTTCATCTAGCAACCCTAGTTCATGTAGTCAAGATGCCCTATATTCTTCATCATCAACTAGCTGTTGCAGTGACACTCTCAGGGAGGGCAACTCGACCTCAATGGGCAGGATAGCTTCAGAGTCGTAAATAAGAGAATATGGGGTGGCTCTGGTAGGCATGTAGATGCTAGTGCAGTAAGCCCATACGGCAGGGTTAAGTTGGATATGCCAGTCATGGCCAGCGTCATTGACAATCTTTTTTAAGATTTTTATGATGGTTTTGTTCGACGCCTAGGCTTGATCGTTGTCTTATGGGTACTATGGAGTGGCGAAGTGGTACTGAATGTGGAATTTTTCACAAAGTTATAAGACATCTTGATTTTTGAATGGGTGTCATTGTACATTATAATAGATTGCAGGACACCATACCAGCATATGATATAATTAAGGATAAACTTAGCAATTTATTTTCCAGTAATGTGTATCATGGGAATAGCTTCAATCCACTTTGTGAAATACTCAGTGGCAGTGATGATGAATTTATGGCCATTAGCAGAAGTAGGGTGGATTTTACCCATGAGGTCAAGTCCCCATTGAGAGAAAGGCCATGGAGATGTGAGTGGCTGCAGGTCCTGAGCTAGCACATGTACAAGATTCTGTGTATCTGGCATTATCTGCATTTCTTAACGAAAACGGCAGGCATCCTTTTCCATGGTAGGCGAGTAATAACCAGCTCTAATGACCTTCTTGGCAAGGGTAGGACCACTTGAGTGAGCTTTGCATATACCCTCATGTACTTCGCGTAGGGTTATTTGTGCTTCCTCAATGTTGAGACATCTTAGGAGGGTATTATCAAAGCCACAGCAATAGAGGGTGTCACCGATGATGATGTATTTGGAAGATTGGCAGATGAAGGATTTTTGTTGGTTAGATAAAAGGTCAGCAGGTAAGGTTTGGTCATGCAAATAGGTGTAAATGTTGTTGTACCAAGGTGACATGGGACCAACAATTTCACAAACTAACTCAAATTTTGGGTTATTGAAGGGGGGGACCAAGAGTTATTCCACCAAGAACTCGAACTGTGTTACATTACTTGGAATGTCTAAGAGAGATCCAATTGTTGCCATTGCATCGGCTGCTTGGTTCTGAACCCTAGGAATCTGATCAAAGAGAACAATGTCAAAATAGAGCCTGAAATTGTCCACCATTCTTTTGTATGGCATAAGTTTTTCATCCTTGGTGTCCTATTGATTGTTGACCTGTTTGATGACCAATTGTGAATCACCGAAGACTAGTAGTTTCGTTATTTTCCAATTGATAGCCATACATAATCCTGTAAGTAGAGCCTCATATTCAACAATATTGTTTGTACATGGGAAGGCTATGCAGAATGCCTTAGGAATAGCATCGCCTTGAGGTGTAATGAACAAGATACCTGCTCCTAAGCCGTGATTGGTACAAGAATCATCAAATAATAGTGTCCATGTATTAGGCACCTCTAGGGAAAAAATAGACTCATCGGGGAAATATGTAATCAGATGGTTGGTTGTTGTAGGTACTTCTACTAGTTGATCTATGATAACATGTCCTTTTATTACTTTTCAGTCCACATACTCTATGTCAAATTCACTTAGTATCATGACCCATTTAGCCAAGCGTCTTGTGAGGGCTGCCTTGTTGAGCAAGTACTTTAGAGGGTCAATCTTTGCGACTAGCTTTGTCTTATGATTTAGCATGTAGTGACTCAGTGAGGCAGTTTCTGAGTGGTGAATACCACCGCACGACATGAGCATTCAATAGAGGTGTAGTTAATTTTGTAGCCCACTAGTGTTCTACTAATATAGTAAATGGCTCTTTCCTTTCCATGTTCATCATTTTGTGCTAATAATGCCCCCAGAGCTGAAGACGTGGTTGATATGTACAATAGCAAAGGCTGTCCCAAAATTGGAGGCATGAGAACTGGTGGTGACATTAGATAATCCTTGATCTTTTGAAAAGCATCTTGACAGCTTTCAGTCCATACAAAAGGGACTCCTTTGTGGAGCAGGTGTTGCAATGGCTGACATTTATCGGCAAGTTGGGCCATGAATCTCCTTATCAACTGTAATTTTCCCTGTAGGCTGTGCAATTGCTTTAAAGTTGCTGGTGGAGGCATGTCCATAATGGCTTTGACTTTAGCAGGGTCGACCTCAATGCCCCAGTGAGAGACTATATATCCAAGCAGTTTTCCTGAAATGACTCCAAATACGCATTTCTTGGGATTTAGTCTGACCTTATATTCCTTGAGTCGCCTGAAGAATTTGTCCAGAACTTCCAAGTGAGTATTCCTTATCACCAATTTAGCCAATAGGTCATCTACATAATCTTCCATGAAGGTGTGCATATAATCATGAAAGATTGTGGTCATAGCCCTTTGATATGTTGCTACAACCTTTTTAAGGTCGAAGGGCATGACGTTCCAACAGTACGTACCCCAAGGGTAGGTGAAAGTCATCTTGTGCTAATCTTCAGGGGCTATTCTTATTTGATTATACCCTGAGAAACTATCCATTAATGAAAGCATTTCAAAGCCAGCAGTGAGGTCAACTATGATATCAATATTTAGCAATGGAAAATCGTCCTTAGGACATGCCTTGTTAAAATCTTTGAAGTCTTCGCAAATTCAGATTTGTCCATTGGGTTTCATAATTGGCACAAGGTTGGATATCCACTCTGGGTAGTTAATGGGGTGAATGAATCCAACATCAAGTAATTTCTCCAACTCTTCTTTCACTAAGAGGGCTATCTGCGGATGCATCTGTCTTAGTTTTTGCTTTACTGGTTTTGCATTTGGCACCAATGGTAAATGATGTAGAACAAGTTATGGGTCAAGGCCTGGCATGTCAGCATATGACCGAGTGAAGTTAATCTGATGCACAGAGAAGAAATCTATAAACTCTAGATTTTCCTATTCAGTGAGTGATGCGGCAAAGTGAACAATCCTGGGAGCATCTTCTGTACCAACATTAGCTTCAATAGTTTGTTCCACTAGCAATGGTGATCTCTCATGTGCAATGGGAAGCACATCTAGCCCTCCATTCTCGGGCACCTCAGAGATTTTTTCACCCTTGAATACATCCTTTATATTTACTTTTGTATGATCTAAGGGCACCTTTCAGTTTTCACCCAGAGACCTATTTTCTTTTTCTTTTTTATTTTCACTTTTGCGACTGGAGGGCATAGTAGACTCTCCAAAGTATGTGGAGTTATCCAAGTCCATGATGTAGCCAACCTTGTGGTCCCCTGGTGGTATGCCCTCACGAAGTCCCATGAACTTGGCAATAGCTTTGTCGTTCTCGAATAAATCTAAGTGGTTCATCCCACAATAGTGGGTTACACTTTTGTGGACGAAGAAAAATTGAAGGTGCCAAAAAAACTATAGCAGGCACCTTCGTTCGAAGGTCTTGTCGGCCTTTTTAAATCTTAAAATAATAAGGCCTTCGTTCAAAGGGGATCTCCATTCGAAGGTCTTTGGGCGGCAAATCAAAACAATAAAATAATACTTTTAATCAAAGACCCTCTTCGATCGAAGGTATTATTTTATTATTTTTTAATAAAAAGGTTAAAACTCTCAAATGACAATTTTTTTTGTCATTTGAGAGCGATAATGTTCACGTTGGCAGACGAAGGCAATAGAGCATTCGAAGGAGTTGAAGGGGAAAATGAAAAAGGCTACAGCAAGGCCCTAGATCAGCATTCCACCGTCCACATCAGCATTCCAACGTCCCTCCAGATGCATACCTACTGATATATGCTCATATAAGATCGTTGTTTCACTATATATGTCCACAGTTTGTCATAGAATATTTGTTGTTTCTCATTTACATATATACAAGTTACATGCAATGAAAAATTCCACAATGCACTGTTGAATTCTTGAGTAGTTAAATTTAGTTCACTGTCAAACCCTAGTTTGGCAAACTAGGGTTTTTTCATGCCACCTTCTCACCATATAACATGTTCTCTCTATTCAAGGATAACAGATAATAGAGATCCATGTTATGAAAAAAAGAATCCATTTGCCATGAAAACTACTCTTGATCTCTATGCAACTATGAATGACTATAGCTAAAAGAGAGATTCCATTCAATAGCTCACAACTTTGTAAAAAAAAGCTCATTTATTATTTATGAAATCATGACTCTTATATTACTTAACAAATTACAAGAGAATTACTTATATTCATTGCAATGAGACATCTGTAAGCACACAACCAATCTCTCTTTTTGTACCTGAAGGAAAAGAACCGGTTTAAAATTCATAACTACTATATGCAGTTTAGATGTATCATGTTCAACTTAATATGTACTAGGTATCAAAATCCCTTATCTCATTTTAATTATTTCATGTTATATGACAATAGAAATCCATTGGTAGCACTTGCTAAAAATAATTTAAAGATATATATAAATCCATTTCCAAAAAATTCTAACATGTAGACATGTAATTGTTATTAATAATGTTATCGATGATAATAATGTTGATGATGTTGGTCAAATCTAATGCTACATTAAAGTGTTATGATTTTACTTTGGCTAGGACTAGTTCAATTGACATATCAATTACCTAGATAAGGTTAACCACTAGAACCTAGTGAACCATACATAAACATATGGTCAAATCATCTCATGATAAAACAAACACATGTTGAGTGATTAGCATCTATATATGTTGTAGTAAAAGGTTGCAATGATAAAACAACTTGGAAATGAGTCTTTAGGAATTTGTAAATGTTTGAGAATTAGATCAATCCTCATGACCCCAAGAGTTCTTTAAGTGTGCAACATCATTATGATTGCAATGAAATGTTAACCTCAACTCAATCATACTAATTGCCTCATAGAACTAAGGGTGACCAATGTGAATTCAATCAATTTTATATAATAATTATCTCATGAGCCAATGTAGGTTCCACACAAGACAAGTCCAAGACTTCAACAAGGCTCATAACAAGTGTAACTCAACCTTTGAGGGCTTTAACCTAAACAACTATTAATTTGGAATGGTTTATCACAACCCAACCACCTGCAATGAGTATTTAAGAAGCAACTCTTCATAAGTCTTTAATTAAATAAAGGCTTATGACCACACTAAATCATATTTTCATTCTCAAATAATTCGTAAACAGGTAGCAACCATATAGCAAGTTTATAAATATCAAACTAAACTTCTCAATAAGAATCCTACTACAATTTACCCACTAAAAAACATATTTCTTACCATTTCAAAACATATATAAGACCTTAAAGTTGTATAATTTAAATGTATTGACTTTATCCTAATTGAACCCATTGTTAAAAAAAGTTCATATTTAGATTGGAATATGTGTTATTATTGTAGTAGATCTCTATGGTAAAATCATTAGGTATAAATGTAAGTTCTATCTATCCAATTAGGTTGGATGAACTTTTACCAAATTCTAGATTGTTACAACATTTGGACCTCATGGGCCAAATTTTTATAGGTTTTCCTCTGTTTAGCATAATCTTTGGTGTTAAATGCTATAATTCAATTATGAAGTCTTGTGTTATTCCTCATTTTGTAAAATATGGAGAAGGTGCCCACTGTTAAGAAGAAATCCCCTCCATGATCTAAATGTCTCCAAATTTGTCAAGGAATTTTAGGGGATAATAAAATCATCCCTAGTCCTACTATATTTGCTAGCTTGTTCTTATTTTTATTAGTTAATTATCGTAACACTTGTAAAATATTTTGAAATTCTTTGAGAATTCCTTTTCAAAATAGAATATGAGATTAATTATTCATTTATGGATGATTAAATAATGTCTAGTTATGTGAAGTTTCTTGACTCTTTGAATTGCATTTAAATGAAATTGCAACTAGACAGATGGGATCTTGAATGTAATACTAGTTCTCTATTTCTATCAATTCATATCTTTCTCTTAAACTCATAATTAAAAAAGTATTTACTCATTTATTCAAGACTTGACTCTATTGCCAATGAAGTAAAACATTGGTCCTCTTTGGTAAATTAGTCATGTTGAATATTGAAAATCATTCTTTGTCCTCATAAAATTGTTGTATATTAGATCCTACCAGCATGCATAGACTCATTTGACATTTACCATTACCTTATCTCTTAAGAGCCTACATTTTTTTATACCTTTAAAGAGTTATTCATGTTTTGGATTTCCAAGTTACATATGAAACATGTACTATAAAGGGTTTTACATTTGGGGATATAAATTATTTTTGCATCTTTAGTTGCATGTGTAAGTTGATATATTAATCTAGTGATAAGAGATCTTTGATTTGTAAGACCAATAAGACAATGTAAGGGGTGCTTAATGAAAAAAATTTGGAGTATCTCATAGTGCAAAGGGCATAGCTAATCTATCTAACCATTTTCTCTTGATTTCTCTTTGATTGTCCTATAAATATCTCTAGGAATACCCTCTTTGGCATAGCAAAGCTAGAAGTGTAGAAGTGTTGTTTTCTCTTGTTAGTTGGTCAAAACCACTTGTAGCATGATCACGAGTCTTTCTTGTTAGTCTAAACTGCCCTAAGTTCCTTGAATTTAAATTGATGTGCATTCTCTAGAGATTTAGTATATATTTTGGAGTGCTACCAATACATCTACTTGCGACTTGGTAATAAATATCTCAATTTCTATTTTTTTAAATTGATTATAAAAGTTGTATGCCATTCTCAACAATTCCTTATCTATAATTATTAAATTCCTATTTCTTTTATTAAATAGATTCACTAGAAATTTAAACGCAATATTAATGTTCTCTTTATTATTCTTAGGATGATTAGTCTTAGTTTCATACTCGTATTCTTTTTATACACAGGTCACATATTATCTATACCTCCTAACTCAATTCAAAATTCATTGAGAGTTTCCGGTAGCTTTAATCTATCTACTTACACTTTGCCAAATTTTATTTCATCAAAATATATCATTAAATATATTAAGGGAACAACATCAAGGTTGTAATGAAAACCCTTGAATAGATCTTACTTGTAGGTAAAGTGGAGTGAGATGCAACTAGCACTAGTTGTGTTCTTCTGAACTATATGTTATCTACTTTGCCAAATTGTATTTTGTTAAAACATAGATCATTAAATATAATTAAGAGAACAACAACGCTTGGTTTTAGTGAAAACCCTTGAATAGATCTCATGTGTAGGTAAAGTGGATCTTCCTCTCCTTCTATGTCATGCCATTGATTGCATTTTTTGATGAGGAGATTGTATAGAATAAGTATTATGGTCTATTGTACATGCCAAGTATTATGTGAAGAGATATATTGCTACAATTGCACTTGCAGCCTTGTTATATATATGAAAAGAATTTGTCAAACCAGATTTTATTTAATCTAGGTTAATTGTGTTTAATTCTAGGTGCATTTATTTATTAGCCTATATTATTTATCTAAAGCATAAATAAAATATATTTATTTCTTTACAATTTTATATTCAACAATAAAATAGAGAACTTATGATCAAGGTATCCTTTATCAAATGTAGTATTATGTGCATGCCTAACATATGCTTTAAGGATAAAAGGTTGACTTTGAAAGTTCAATGCCTTTTAAGGCTATCCTATATATATTACTTGAATTTAATCATCTGATAGGAAAATAAAAAAATGTCTACCAGATTACTACAATGTGTATGAAAATTTTGAAATTTGAAATTTATATTAAAATAATGTCCATTTGTAGTAACTAAAATAGGTTAATGAGAAGTTGCAAGAAAAATGTATTTTAACAAAGAAAATTCAAAAGAAAATTCATAATTCAAGTTATGAGCTCTTAATCTAATGCAAAATTATGTTGGGTCGTGTCTCTAATGAATACAATTGTACTTGTATCTTTGATCCTCATAATGAATAAGATCTTAGTGAGAGCCATGAATTTCTCTTTAGTTCAGAAGTAGTAAAACCTGTCACATATCTCATAATACATTGGATACCTAAAAATAAAGTGAACTTTGACTCCTTACATAATAAGAAACCTAAGCTAGCTAGTACAAAAACACAAAAAATAGATACTTCAATTAATTGAATCAACTATACAGACTAAATACATAGCCCTCACTTACTAGATATAACAAAAATGTGAATTTATTATGCTTACTATTTTTATTGGCACAATTTGAGAAGATCCAATAGATAGGGAACCTACACATCAACATTTTCTATGAATAATTGTGTCAAAACCTCTAGATAAGGGTAGCTTCCTCTTGTATGAACTACACCTAACAATGAACTAACTAATCATATATAGAACAAAAAACTACTCTAGCATATAGCCTACTGTGTCTAAGTAGTAAAACAAAAGGGATAAAAGGAAGCTAATGGTTAGGAAGGAGATAGGGTTAGAGAAACATATAAAAAGGGTGGGCAAAGGGTGGGCAAAGGAATATTCTCAAAAGAGTGGGTCTAGTTTCATTTGATAACTGATGTCCATGTTGAACTCTTTCAAGAGCTCAAATATAAGATTTAACTGATGTCAATGTTGAACCAATTCTCTACAAGATGACTGATATGTCTCACCAACATCAATGATAACTAACTTGTCTATTTGGAAGTTGTGGAATGTAACATCAACATACACACCTACATCAGAGAAGAAATTGTATGTTGATAGGTGAGCGCAACACAACATCCCTATCTACTCTGATGTAGGTTTGTATACATTGATACATTTGCTCCACAACTTCCAAAGTCTACATACACTATCAATGATGTTGGTGAGACATATCAGTCATGTCAAGTGTAGAGAATTGGTTCAACATGGCCATCCTAATGCAACTATAGAGGTATAAATATAAGGTTTTGTAAGTACATATTTAAAAAAAATAGTAGATGACACAGTCTACACGTAAAATTAAATTGTTTGAAATAGACAATTATGTGTTGAATTATACTTACAAAACCTTATTTATACCGAGCTATAGTTGCATTAGGATGGCCATGTTGAACCAATTCTCTACAAGATGACTTATATGTCTCACCAACATCAGTGATAACTAGTGTCTAAGTTTTGGAAGTTGTAGAACAATATCAACATACACACCTACATCAAAGAGAGGGATGTTGTGTTGCGAGCTTAAATCACCAGGGATAAGAGAGCTCAACAAGTCAGAAGCAATAAATTATATGTTGATAGGTGAGCACAACACAACATCCCTATCTACTCTGATGTAGGTGTGTATACATTGATACATTTGTTCCACAACTTCCAAAGTCTACAGACACTATCAATGATGTTGGTGAGACATATCAGTCATGTCAAGTGTAGATAATTGGTTCAACATGGCCATCCTAATGCAACTATAGAGGTATAAATATAAGGTTTTGTAAGTACATATTTTTTAAAAAATAGTAGATGACAGTCTACACATAAAATTAAATTGTTTGAAATAGACAATTATGTGTTCAATTATATTTACAAAACCTTATTTATACCGAGCTATAATTGAATTAGGATGGCCATGTTGAACAAATTCTCTACAAGATGACTGATATGTCTCACCAACCTCGGTGATAACTAGTGTCTAAGTTTTGGAAGTTGTGGAACAACATCAACATACACACCTACATCAGAGATGGATGTTGTGTTGCGAGCTTAAATCACCAGGGATAAGTGAGCTTAACAAGTCAGAAGCAAGAAATTGTATGTTGATAGGCGAGTGCAACACAACATCCCTATCTACTCTAATGTAGGTGTGTATACATTGATACATTTGTTCCACAGTTCTTCCAAAGTTGACATTATCAATGATGTTGGTGAGACATATCAGTCATCAAGTGTAGAGAATTGGTTCAACATGGCCATCCTAATGCAACTATAGAGGTATAAATAAGGTTTTATAAGTATAATTCAACATATGTATAGATATTTTGAAAACAATTTAATTTTATGTGTAGACTGTATGTATCATCTACTAATTTAAGTCATCTCTTGATTCACACATTTAAGTCAATTAATCAAAAGTATCCTTTTCTATATTTGAGTCACTAACATGTGTAGAATCACATTATTAATTAAATTATATAATATCCAAAAGAAAACTTTACCATATATCCATATTACCTCCCACTTGCTGAAAATTTTTGTGGAGGCTTGACTTTTTTTTATCAACTAAAACGAGTCCTTATATTTTAGCAAAAACACCTTCATTATAAGCTTTCATATATATTAAAATTTTAATCATTGAATTGATCTATAAGCTTTTATGATTCTCCAATGCCTTCTACTACCATCTATTTTTCTTTATAAAGTTTCAAAATCTTACAAGAACTCTAGTTGATAAAAAATTTGAGATAATTTATGGCTTTGATAACATGTTAAAATATTGAGCATGTATTTCAAATGTAGTATATAGTAAATAAATTGATTCATAAATAACATACTCAAACAAAGGCATATAATATGTACTTTCCTTGGTTTTCTTAAGGCATATAAAATTTATAAAATGTTATATTTGTATAAAATGTTCTTGTATTATATATTGTGTGTTTTCTGTACTACTTATTCTCTTTCTTATTTTCTTATTTATATATAATATATTTATACATGTGAGAACTATGAATTTCTACATGCACATGATGTATCTCTAGACATCTAATTCAGGTCGAGATATATAATGGCACATGCACCACCACCTCCTAGACCTTCTATATTTACTCATACAAATACTGAGATCCAGAGATTGACAGGTGTTCTTTCTGACCCCAACACAACAGGGGTTTATAGGGACACCTGTCAATCAATTTTATCTAGCTTGCAGCACATTAGGCAGAGTCTAGGAGGTACCCATGCTTATTCGAGTGATACTCTTGCTGCTATTCTTGCCCAGATGCAGGAAGAGGTGACTGGTGATGTTTCTCTTGCTTCTGTTAAGCTTAATGTCTTGAAAGAGACCATAAAATCCCAATGTTTTCCATATTATGTTGGTAGGCCTAATGTGAAGGGCTACCAATTGACTAGAATGGCCCCGTTGATAGATCCACATTTTCTTGTTGCCCATGGTCATTATCCCAATAATGACCAAATTCCTTTATATTTTGCACAGGAGTTATATGGAGAGGTTCATATGGGCCTCAAGGTCAACTACTTGGATTTGCTAGCATATTTTGGTCAAGGGTAGGGTAGGGTTTCTGACAGAGATGCCTATCGTCGAGCAGATCGACAAGCTCCAGCTTATAGGGCCTTGGTTGGGGAGAGGATGCCTACTATCTCCTCAACCCTGGCTCTTGTTGATGATCAGGTTGTCATTGCTTCCCAAAGGGAAGCAATCGATAGTGTTGGTGATATTGCGGCCGCCACATCTATTATATCTTCTAATCATGTTAAAATATTGAGCATGTATTTCAAATGTAGTATATAGTAAATAAATTGATTCATAAATAACATACTCAAACAAAGGCATATAATATGTACTTTCCTTACTTTTCTTAAGGCATATAAAATTTATAAAATGTTATATTTGTATAAAATGTTCTTGTATTATATATTGTGTGTTTTCTGTACTACTTATTCTCTTTCTTGTTTTCTTATTTATATATAATATATTTATACATGTGAGAACTATGAATTTCTACACGCACATGATGTATCTCTAGACATCTAATTTAGGTTGAGATATATCATGGCACATGCACCACCACCTCCTAGACCTTCTATATTTACTCATACAAATACTGAGATCCAGAGATTGACAGGTGTTCTTTCTGACCCCAACACAACAGGGGTTTATAGGGACACCTGTCAATCAATTTTATCTAGCTTGCAGCACATTAGGTAGAGTCTAGGAGGTACCCATGCTTATTCAGGTGATACTCTTGCTGCTATTCTTGCCCAGATGCAGGAAGAGGTGACTGGTGATGTTTCTCTTGCTTCTGTTAAGCTTAATGTCTCGAAAGAGACCATAAAATCCCAATGTTTTCCATATTATGTTGGTAGGCCTAATGTGAAGGGCTACCAATTGACTAGAATGGCCCCGTTGATAGATCCACATTTTCTTGTTGCCCATGGTCATTATCCCAATAATGACCAAATTCCTTTATATTTTGCACAAGAGTTATATGGAGAGGTTCATATGGGCCTCAAGGTCAACTACTTGGATTTGCTAGCATATTTTGGTCAAGGGCAGGGTAGGGTTTCTGACAGAGATGCCTATCGTCGAGCAGATCGACAGGCTCCAGCTTATAGGGCCTTGGTTGGGGAGAGGATGCCTACTATCTCCTCAGCCCTGGCTCTTGTTGATGATCAGGTTATCATTGCTTCCCAAAGGGAAGCAATCGATAGTGTTGGTGATATTGCGGCTGCCACATCTATTATATCTTCTGATCATGTGGGAAGATATTTGATGAGTCATCCTAGATGATCCAGACCATCGGATCATGCTACTGATCCTTATGCTATCGTGGGTGTTCCTTCACCTGTAGACATAGATGGTCTTACAGGAGACCATATGCTTCAGACTATAATGAGTTGTCTTTCTGAGGGCCTATTGGAGTCATATGCTTTTATTGCATCAGATCTTTGTATCCCTTTACATGAGGTTAGAGGACATGTGGGTAGAGCTTGCCATTCATAGACTGGGTCACAATCTAGTCAGGCTGCAAGACCTTCTCATCAGGTGCCTGATAGTACTCCACATCCTAATCCACCCATAGATCATTCGGCTGCTGCAGAGGCATATACACCTACCCCTCCTTATGTGAGTGTTGAGCATCAGACATCCCAGCCCTCCCTAGATTCACTTGAGGAGTTGCAGTTGCAGATGGGATCATCCGGTTATGTGGATATGCTTCTACATTCAGGCTCTTCGATGCCATCTCTCCTACATAGTCCACTTCACTCTTCATTATTGGAGCTAGCCAAGGAGGCATTGGATATGATCATTGTAGCGGATCCTACACCACTTGATACATAGCTATACATACATGCGTATGTGCATGCATGCATGATTTAAACTTGAACTTAAATTAAATTAAGTTAAATTACTTTGCTAGATAGAGTCCTAATGTACACATTTATAATTATATAAATATATATATACTGTAGGGATTAGCTCATGTTACACCTAGTCTGGGGATGGACCATGTACGTGGGCATGATTCATCTAATGCCAGTAATATTAGTGGACAAGTGAGTTTTAAATTTTTAAATCATCTACTTACATGTTTGCATATAAATTGTACATGCATGTACATATATATTTAACATTATTCTAATTTAACATAATTTGTACACTTTTATGTACATGTGTTGTACTATCTCCAGGGCTCGGCGCATCCATCAGAGAAGGATGCTCAGTTAGAGGGTCGCTCAACTTGTAGCCGACATGATGACCAGGCTACCAACACTGCCTAGAGATGTTTCTCCATATATTTCTCTAGATATTTGTTTTCAGACATTTCTATCTACATGTTTACATGGACATTTCTATGTTTGCACATGTGTTTGTGGACATTTCTACATGTTTGTGGACATTTCTACATGTTTGACAATATTTCTATCTACATGTGTTTTCAGACATTTCTCTAGATCTACATGTTTTCATCTACATTTCTATCTACACATGTTTGTGGACATTTCTACATGTTACATAGACATTTCTATCTACATTCGCAACACATGTTTGTGGACATTTTTATCTACATTTGCACATGTGTCTAATGATTATATATATTTATGTCCACATGTTTGTAGACATTTGCATGTTTGATGATACTTTTGTGGACATGATTTATGTTAAATGATGATACATAATTTAAAATGGAATTGATTATATGTTTGATTCAATACATTTATATCATGGACATAAATTTTTATATGTTTGACATGAGATATACTTTGATATGGTTAGAGGGACTATCACATGCTTACTCAATATCTAGTTGTTGAGTGCGGTACCATCTTAATTGTTGAACATAACATCTAGTTGTTCATGCAATATCTAGTTGTTAAGTATATAGTAGCTATTTGTTGAGTTCTATATCTAGTCACTTATGTAGTACCATGTCAGTTGTGTTTGTAGTATGTGATCTAGCTACCAATAGGTGGTAGATCATTTAATTTTTCTAAAAATCAAGTTAGTAGTTGTGTTTATGTTTATTTTGAATGCTTTATGGTTGCTACTTACTTAGATCTTTTTCTTACTAAAAGATTTAAATTTTTGAACTACCCCTAAGTTGGTTTTCATAATTTAATATATTTAAATTTTCTTTCTTTTTTACTTACTAATGTATAGAACAAATTTATTACAAAGATATAGAAAACAAAAAGTAAGTAAATCTAATCTAAATAGCAAATTTATGATTTTGGAAACGACAAGTGTAAATAGATATATGCCACATAAAATAAATTATAAATTGGAGTAGAGTAATTTGATAAATTTCTATGTACTTAATGACCATGACAATTACCCAAATTGACCATCTCCTAATTAATCACCATTGGGAAACATATGCCTACACACTCAATTAACACATTAGGTGTATTTACACAATACAAGATAGTTGAAGCACAACATATAAAACCCAACCAAACATGTAATTAAACAAGGAATTTTTGGACATCTTGAAATTGCATCATAATATCAAAATCTGACACCAACCCAACCACATTTAATCATATAACCACATCTTATTAAAAATAACTTACAATAAACATGACCTAGATATCAAAAGATGTGTATTTAATCAATTTGTATATACTCACTAAATTCATTCATAAAATTGAACCTGAAACAATAACTTGTAATTCAAACTTAACTTATGAAATTAGTGAAGCTAAAAAAGTTGCATAGCTTCAATCATGGAATAAAAACATAAACTCTAGATCAATAAGCATATTCAACATGAGCATGACAATGCTCAAACATTGGACATAGATTGTCCTTCAAGCACTTGTCAGTTCTAGCTTTAAAAAGTGATCTAACCCAAGAAATACCATAGGACTTGGACAAGGCAAGGGTTAACATAGGTGGGGAATTACACAAGGGTGATCCTAAATGGCTAGGGTAATTTTCACTAGTAAAAGGTATGATTCTGAGATAGATGACACTTCCTGACCTTTTTTGGAAATTTTTTCTAAGAGTTTTCCATAGGGGTTTTAATTCATGAGAGAAGGCGATTGTGGTATAGGACCCAATCACCATGGTTAGAGGAAACTCTACCCTCTTGTATGGCCATCATGGTGAGGTCATCACATGACAGGTTGATACTTTCACTTGTGTTTAGTGATGATTTGTGCATAGATGTTGAAAACTTTGATTTTATTTTAATTTATATTGTGACATCTCTAACTTGCATATGTATGTATTGTAGCATGTTCAAAGAGCATATAGCATTAAATAAAAGCATTCAAAAATTATCATATCACATGCTTGAATAAGAATCTAGGGCATTCTCTACATGATTTTTAATAGAGAGATCATTTACATTAAGAGTTTCACATGTTGAAATTAAAATTTGTTCAACGAAAGAACTATTAATTTAACTTGCATAAATTGTAAAACAATTAATACATGAACATAGATCTAGATAGTGAATTTAGGTCTTCAAAACATTAAAAATTGTAAGTTCTTCATCCATATTTTTCATACCACATCAAGTCGTTCAACTCGCTCTTCAATGACATCTAATATTCTCTGATGATCATCACTATCTAGTCTCCACTTACGACGTCCACATGATTGTGGAACTGTATGAAGAGATAGATAGGTAGCAATTGTAACTAGGTGGTTATATTAATATACCTTGTTCTTAGGTTGATAATCAATAAAGTGAATCCCATGTTGAACAATCTTGACTTGTTTGAGATATGTCCCTTGCACTACAACTAAACCTAGATGGGAAACAATATTCCATGGTAAGACATAACATTTTCAAGGTAAATGTAACCTACATAGTTCATTTATAGCATTTTCATTGCTCGGTAAGACATAACATAAATTATAATATAAATTGAATGTTTAAATCAGTCAAGGTACTTGACATGTACATATGTAACAAATTTAAAATTATTTAAAAATAAATTAAATAAAGTTAAACCTGTGGGAAACAATAATCCATCACTTGTTTCTAGCTTTATTAGCTTTTGCCTTTCTTCTATGCAATGCAATAAATAATAACTAACGTCTTCAATATTTCTAGCCTCTGCTATGACTGCAAAAACATCCCCTACACCAAATTTACATGCCCAAAATTTGTAACTTAAAAAATTTAGAGATACCTTATATAATTTATATATATATATGTACACATTACTTTTTTAATCAATCCTGAAATATGGTTATAATCAATTGAAATCAAAGGCATGTCTTCAAAGCTTTCATCCTCGTCTTCGTTGTATGTGTTGGTAACAACTAGTGGCACATTTTTCCATTCACTGACATATCCACATTGTTGGTTCTTACAATTCTTACAATCTCCCAACATGCACTCATAACAAAAACAAGAGTAATCCCTAGTGTGCAACGTCCATGTATGGCTATCTGTACTCATGACACAATGCAAAGATCTTGTTTTCTCTACGCTCTTGCATTCATGCATTGATCTTCTATCCACACCTACAAATTTATTATATTGTACATTATGAATATAATAGAAATAATTAAATTCAAACTAAAATAAACAAACTCATGTACACATATCATATATGAATATATATTTAAAGTATTAAATTTTCAAACAATACATACCTGATATCTCCCAAAAAACTTTATGTGGAATGTATCAGTTTGTTCTTGAAGATGTGTCGACCTCATTTGATGCAAAGTGTGACTTACACCATTCAATAGCATCATGTGCATCATTTATACAATCTCCCTCATAATTCATTTGATGTTTTCTTAGAGCACGTTTGATTCAAGCTCCTGCGCCATCATGTTCACCCTTTCTATGCCCACTCTTAAAGAAACTCTAAACATGTGGTATATTGTCATTTCGATGATATCTACATAGTGCATAAAATGGACTTGATGATTTGAATTGTGACGCACATCCATCTGACCATACAAAATGCTTTTCAATTTTTACACCCCTACTTGCCAAATATTCAAAAAAAATCTTAAAGCAATGTTGAACAAAATGTGTGTCATGCTCTTTATCATCACTGATATAAAAGTGATATTCTTTCTTAATGACTCATGCTTCAAATGTACTTTCAACACCATCCAAATCCAATTGTGCATGCTGATAACACACATGCACCATAATAGTGATCTGCTCTGAAAAGTAATATTGTGATTGAATCTCTTTTTGATGTACAAAAGAGTAATTTTCTGCAAAGTCGACTACTAATAAAAGTGTTCCAGGTGGGAAAGTATCTCTTAATGTTTGAAACTTTTGTGCTTGCCACTTAGCAAAAAAAACATGAATTATGTATGGTTGTATCAATTTACAAAAAATTTCCATAAATGTTCCAATAGGTATCTCTCTTCTACATAATCTAACCTTGTGGATTCTTTCCCATTTTTTGTTTGAAACTTTATGTACTTGTAACTCTTGCAATTTACCAACTTCATTGGGTCGATATCTTCATTTCTCAAAGGCATTTTAACCAAATTTCCACATGTTTCACAAAGACCTTTTATGTATTTTATTTGACTAGTTGCATTATCATCATCTGATTTATCACATAAGATGGATGCTATGAACTGACTTGCCCGTTTAGGAGGTGCATTTACAAAACCATCACTGTCTTCTCTAATCTTTTGAAACACCTGATAGTAGAGATCAAATTCAATATGATAACAACAACAAGTTTCAAAAACCTTGTTTATCTTCACATAATATGGCCTTAACCTTTCAAACATTGTTTGCCCAATCTTTATTTGAGGATTTGATTTACAAAAGTTCACATAGATCTCATGTTGTGTTATGTCTAGCTAATATTTTATATGTAGTTCATAACTATTAGGCCTAATTCTGTGTTTGATAACATCTCTACTATTTGATGAAGCACGAGTATTATCATTCCAAAAGGTTGAGATCAAGTTCTTAACAACATCTTGAATCCTGTCAGATCGAGGAGCTCTACACATTATTGCCCAATTGCCTTTTGAGGTACTATCATCCAATAACTTTCTCCTTTTCACATATTTTGTTACTATATTTCTACTAAAACCAATCTCAGATGAAATTGAAGACAATTGTCTTCTTTTGGAATTTTTTTCACTTAAAATACCTGTCAACATCACTCTTCTTGTAATGGACTTATCCGCAGATTGAGATTGTTTCCCAATGGAAGCCAAACCTTCTTTAACATTTTCAACAATATCTTTTTCTGGGTGTGAACCTTTCCCCTTTTTCAATGACAAATCCACACCCAACAATTGTAATGGCTCATTTAGCTCCTTACTAAGAAGTACAATTGATAACAATTAGGTTCGCCCAAGTGTATCAAGATTATCAAAATGAGCAATTATTTCCTTTGCAGTTTTATTCATTGACCTCCTATTAGTACGTCTAGGTTGTCCAACATAATGTTTCAATTTCTCAATATCCATTTTAAGTAAATGATCTAAATTTCTATAATAAATTTTTCTCTTCACCTCTTTAGCTAGATTAATATGCTCATCCATACTAGTCAAAGGAAGTGATCCTGACCCCTCTCCAACATCCATTTTTTGCACTTGGACCTCCTCTAGGCTAATATCAACTATGTGTTCTTCAGCAATGTTTGCTCCAGTTTTTGTATCACACATTAAGGAAATACATATATTAAAGAAAACTTATAATTTAGTTCCAATTCTTGATATATTTAAAGAGCCTCCATATCAAATTACCATAAAAATTAATATACATGTACATGTAATAACTAATATTTATGACCACAAGTGATATATATGGACTCATGCACACAAGTGAAAAATATGAGTACAAGATACATAGGTAGTTATACCATTTAGGATAAGTGTGTAAGTGTGCACAAATATTCAAGTAAGATGTACAATTTGATATATATGAAATCTCCTATACATAATATGGTAAGATAGCTCTTAGAGCCTTGAATGATTTAACAAAGCACGCAATCCTTTGTTGGAATATATTTAAGATCAAAATGAAATAAGAATACTTGTAAATAAAAGATAGGGCTTATATAAGTAGCAACATAATGTAGCAAAATAGGCCTAAGATTAAAGCAAAGAGAAACGCCACCATGGATTCAAGGTAGTGCAGTTCATTAATCTCAATTTGAATTCAAGTAAATCAAATGAGATAAAAGAAATATATCTCTCCAAGCTAGTGCAACAAGTACTATCATCTCCATTCAAGATGAACACAAGAAGAAAATTTTCCTATACAATTTTTTCTAGAGAACTAACTAATGAAAAGAAGGATGAGACTAGAATTTTAAGGACTAACCTTTGGCTCTAAATGGAGTTCTAGGTTACAAGATAATTAATCTAGTAGCTAAGTTAAAGAGATTCAACTATAAAATATGGTGACAAAATCTAAGCTACCACAAGCAAAAGGTTTCTTTTGGTAATGTTTGGAAATTAGAAGCATGACACACTTCCTAGGTTTACTAACACATAACCCACTTGTTAGAGATAGAGGTCAAAAAAAAAGTATAAAAGGAAGAAGAGAGAGAAGGTTGGAGAGAGGGAGGGATATGGAGAGTTAGAGAGGGCAAGAGATAGCTAGGGAGGCCCCAGTGAGGGAGAGGTAGAGGTAAAGGCATAGCCTTCGAATGAAGGTCGACGATTAAAAAAATTAATTATTTTTTAATGCAAGACACCTTCATTCGAAGGTGGTCGTTACGGGGATGTATGCACCATGTTTGGACCTTCATTCGAAGGTGTCTATAATTTGAACGAAGGACATCACCCACCTTCATTCAAAGGGATCTTCGAACGAAGACCCCCACTAGACACCTTCCCTCCTTCCCTTCCCTTTTCTTCTGCAAAATTTTGGCTTTTGAATCCCAGTTGAAGGTCCAAATGGATTCACCTTTCCAAACCAAATTTAGAGGATCGCAAACCTTGAAATGAGCTTTCTAACGAGTATAGTTTTGATATATTTTGATTTTATTATGATTATTTTTTTAGTTTTACTAAACATAGGTTTTTCATCAAACATCAAGTTATTTGTTCTACACACATGGAAAATTAGTAAATTAGTGAAAAAAAATCTAAAAAATATGTATGCCCTAGGTATTGATGTCCTTGTTTCAACAAAAAAATTGAATTTCGATACATACAGAAAAAGTTATGTTTTATGGAATACGCCTATATCTAAATTATAATTGGTTTGACTTAAAAAAATAATTAAAAAAAAAATTCAACAAAACATTATGAAACAAAATGCATGCACCCTAGATATCGGTGTTACCAATCTAAATTTAAAAGAATAAGAATTTTATCCTTTGTAGAAAAAAAGTTGTGTTATGGAATACACATCACTTTAAAAAAATGTTGTTTACTATTAAAAACTAGTTATCAAAGGAGACGCAAAATTTTTTACAATTTAACTCTAAATTTAAAAAATATATATTTTTAGAATCTACAGACAAAATCTCACAAATAACTAGTTCACATCATCTTCAAATCCCTAACAATTTAGCGGCTATAGGTGTCAGAAAGTGAAGATTTAGTTCAAAATGTTGATTTTAATGTCAAGTTTGGCAAAAAAGTGTAACCCACTATTGTGGGATCACCCAAATTTTTAGAGTGGGCAACTTGAGAGAGAGAGTGGTGGATAGAGAGAGAGAGGTATGTAGTTATCTCTAGGTAGAGGGGTGGGGATTATATCTAAGAATGAGGAATGACTTAAACTAAATGACATCCTAGCTACATGAAATCAATGTGTATATATTTAAGCATAAATCAAGTGACCTAGATTAAATGACATCCTACTACATGATTCATCAATACATGTATATATTTAAGAATAAATAAAATGACCTATATTAAAAATAGAAAAGAAAATATATGCATACCTTGTTTTTGTTTATGATATTTTTGCAATCTTTCTTCATTTAATCTATCTATAGTTTCTGTAGAATACTTTCGTGGTCTTATTTTGTCTTGTATTTTTGTTTCCCATCTCCTTCTTTGTAAAATATGACTTGAAAATTCTTCTCTCAAAGATTTCCTCCTCCCTTGTAGAACAAAAATGTGAATTTATCTTATTACATTGATTTGTAAAAATGAAAAAAAAAATCCTATTTATATGAAATACGAAAAAATTAAAACATTAAAAAAACAAGCTTGTTAGGTGTTGTTTGTTGATCCCAGTCTATAACTTCAGGGTGAATGAGAGGTAAGCCATCATTGGTGCCAAGGAAGCTTACAAAGATGGGGGTAAGAGTGCATATGGAGGTGTTATCTGGATCCCAAAAAATGTTGATCTAGGTGGCACCATTAGGTAATTCGTGGTGGGATGATTGTGGTTTAGGTTCAGGAGGATCCCTCAATGTCTCAACATCTTTGGAAGTACTTGCATCCCTTCATAGAAGTAACTTAGTACGTGGAGCATTTTCTCATCGTGAAGTATATCCTAGTCCCTTATTGCACAGTTGCATAGTGGGTTGAAGAGGTTTCGTTCGTCCACTTCCGTTGGGCCCAATCCCACCATGTTCATCATATCCTTGCTATTTCACAAATTCATACCCTTTTCCATATTGTTCTAAGGGCAATTTGATATGTTTGACCTCGTCTTCCTCCTTATAGAGCCATGTAGAGATGTCTTCACTGATGTCCTCTTTACTTAACTCGTCCCATTTTGTGAATGTGGTGGGAGTAGCAGAAATAGTTTGCTTCGGATGAATAAGACTAGGCTTTCCTCAAGACTTGGGTGATGTGGGCAAATTTTTGATGCATTATGAACCTTCTATCTTGTATTCGCCGCATCCTTTGTCTTGGCTCTAAATTTTAGGGTTGACTGGCGGAGTGAAAGTGGTGGTGGATTTGGATAACATGGACGGGTCAACATAATGAGATGAAGTGGATGGTATAATTCCCCTTTTTATAGGTACCTGATGCTGAGGCACCTCTCTTAGGTGGCTGCAGTATTGAAAGGTGTCGGGATCACCTAGGATAGTGATTTTCGTGCCGTTATAAGGAAACTTGATACATTGATGGTATGTGGAGGGGACGGCCTTCATGGCATGGATCCATGTTTGATCGAGGATGAGATTATATGGAGGTTCAGTATCTAAGACATGAAATGCGGTATCCTGTATGGCGGGACCAACCCTTATGGGTAATGTGATTACTCCCTTTGAAGAGCACTCAACATTGTTGTAAGCTTTGATTATGATTCTCTTAGTTGGATCGACACAAGCCTCAAAGTACCCTATGTGAGGCCGATTATTTTACCTTCCATATTTTGATCATTATGCTATTTAGTAGATGACACTATCAGACCTTAGTGACTATGCTTCATTTTATAGACTTGATTTGATCCACTGATTATGTTAGGACATTGGTTTGACATATGCAATTCGTTTTGATCATAGTGATGCTATTTGTGGAAATCGAATTACGAGTCTATATTTGATTATGTTTTGTGATGAGATTCTAGTTGTTTATGTGATATGGATTAATTGACATGTGAATTGGATAATGCAGTGTAATTTGGATTTATGTATTGATGGATATTGTTGTAATTGTTGCGTGAATTTAATTTCCAGTTGCTTCGGCTATGACTTTTCATGACAAGACTGACACTTGATCGAGATGTGCAGTTTTTACATTCCCTAGCCATAGGAAATCAGAGGTAGAATTCACACTATGTTATTCCCTGTTAAGCCGATCCATTCCCAAAAGGGATAAGGATCGCGTTTGAATTTGGGTGTGGATTTATTGTGCTTGATTTAATTCTATTTATTTTGGCCTTAATACCCCTTTTTATTTAAATTTGATTAATAATAAGTGTTGTATAATTTCACTTGATTTATACCACTTGGTATTTATCTTATTTATTTAAGCCATTTAAATGTGGATTTTCTAACCCCTTCATGAACCCTAGTGTCCTAAAAGTTACCCTAGGTGGTCAACCATGAGTCTAGGATCAACTTGGACTATCTAACCCTAGTTTTGACTCACCTTAGGTCACCCTAAACCATGGTTGAGTAAAAGTGACGAATTTAGAAAAGAGGGAAGATGGGGGATGGGCCTTGCCTTGGGAAGAACTCATCTCCCATCCCAAAGTTTTGGGAATCATTCCCAAGGAAGACTTGGGAGGTCCCCAAGAGTCCTCCCAAACTCCCAAGTGAGTGGGAGCACCACTCAAGACCCTTGTCTTCTTGAGGTGTGAGTGGGAATCCAACTCACCATTTGTCCCCCTCCCACTTGTGTGGAAGCACAAGTGGATGAGGTGGAGATGGAGGTGGAATGAGAGGAGGACAATTGTCATCCTCATACCTTCTCACTCTTGCAAATGGCTTTGGAGGAGGGAGGAGATGGTGACAAATGTCACCTTCTCATTCCCTCAAGGCCAAGTTGATGGCCTTTAATAGCTCCTCTTGGAGAGGAGTGGGGGTTCTTCTTTTTTTTGTTCTTTTCCTTGCAATTTTATGGTTCTTGCAATTTTGAGTTTTCTCTCTATTTTTGGAGGAGTTAGGAGAAGGTTGAAAAATTTTGGAAGAGAGGAAGGCTTGGGAAGGCTTGGAGCTCTTCACCAATTCTACTTCCATTGTCAGGGCCTTGAAGGTAGGCCTCTTTACTTGCTTTCTTACCTTTGCTTATATGATGTGTTGTGTTTTAGTTTGTGGTTGATTTGTTATTTTGCATTGTGATGTTGGGATGGGTGTTATGGTGAGAGCACCTCCAATGGAGGTAATGCTCAACTTGTATGGGTAGGGGAAAGGAACATCCTTGGGGGCTCTCCCATAGTTGTATTTGTGCCTTGAGGGCTTTTATTTGTGGAGGAGAATGTTGAATGGCAAGAGTGCCATGGAGATTTTATGTGATATTTGTGGAGGTTGGTGATATGGAGATTTTTGGCTTGAGGCCATGGGTTGTGGTTTATTGGATGGCAAGAGTGCCATGGAGTATTTGTGATTTGGAGGATGGTGGTGTTTTGATGATTTTGGCTTGAGGCCATGTGTTGAGATTTTTTTTATCATTTGGGAGCCCTTTTAAGTTGAGGGGTCTATTCCCTACCCTCACCAAGCTCATTTTTATGAGCTAAGTTATGTGTAAAACCTATGGGGTTGTCCTATTTTGAGTTATTGTGATTGCTGTTGTGGAATGAAAACCTATGTGAAATCCCTACCTCCCTAGCTCGGGGGTGACCCACTTGCGGGTCTACGGTAGGGAGGAGAGCTTTTCCTTTTGAAGTGGCTAGTTTTTTTTGGTTGTTTCTTTGCTGTGTTTAGTTGCAGGTTGATAAGTGAAGAGGTGGAGTGTGTGGAGCTCAAGTTGGAGTTCATAAAGCCCTTTTTTTTGTGTGGCCTTTGTAGTATATCAGTGGCTGATTTAGCCATGGCCTAGTGGCCTTGTTGCTTGATAAAATTCTTGTAATTTTTGTTATGATGCTTGCCATGAAGTTGGCTATGATAGATTTTGAAATGTAACCATTGTGTTAATTCATTGATGTTGTTGGAGAAACAAGTGTTGATTTGGTTTGATAAATGTTGTTCACAAAAAGGAGTATGTGTTTCGTGAAATGGATGTGAGAATAGATACAAATGAATTTCTGTCATTATCCTTACAAAAAAAAAATAATGCAATGAAGATATTCTGTTATGTATTTAAATACTGTTTATCTTCCTATTGTGTGAGTTAGTTTGAAAAAGTATGGAAGTTGTTATTTGTAATTCTGTTAATAATCTTTCAAAGAAATGCGCAAGGGTTGTCATGTTGCTGTCTAGATTCTGTTATCTGTTGTCATGAAAGGGAGAGAAAATTGGAGATTGTTAACTGTTGCGTTTGTAGTTCCCATCTCATTAGTTGTTGTTGAAAGAATACAAAACTAGGTTAGAATGTATTTCCCACTTTAAATGCTGATAAAAAAAAAAGAGATGTAACTTCTGTATAAACTGTTTTGCTCCTAACAAATAATTAGCTTGTTTTTTTTTTTTTTAAAAAAGTTAATGCTGTTTACTTATTTGCATTTCTGAATTGGAAATTTAGTTTCTTCAAAAAAATTTATAGAAAAAAAAAAGAGAACAGTATGTATTAAAAACCTGTATTTGTATTATGTATTTATGTTGGGCTGGATATAAAAATACAAAAGTGATATATTATGGTAAATACATATACATACATATATTTATATAAATATACATAAATATATTTATATAAATATATAGGTATATATATATATACGAATATTTATTATACATTTAAAAAAAAAAATTATACAAAAGAAAAAAACATAGTGTTGTGGGCGGCACCAGCAACACTATGAACACAAGGGTGTGGGGGAGGAGGCTTAGCCTCCTCCCCCACACCCCCCCCCAAGCCCCATACCCTGTTCAGCCATGCCGCCACCGCAGCGGCTCCCCTACACCCCCCTCCCGAGACCCCAACACCTGCAGCCCCGAGCCCACTACCTCGCGCCCGCCCCGCAACCTACTCACCTCCGCTCCGCCCTCCACTCACCTCTCCCAGCACTTCCAACACCCCCACTTCACACCTCACGCCTCACCCCTCCTTCGTCCCTCTCCCCTGCTCAGCACTGACGATGGCGCTCACCTCCGCTCCGCCCATTTCGGCCGCCAATGCCATTTCACCTCAACCCTGCATCACTCCCATAACACTTTTCATTAGTTTGTAAGCCATCCCTCCAAAATGAAAAAAAATACAACTAATCTGAATGAGCTTAACAATGAAGACTTCTGGGCTTGGATTCTAACTTCCATGGGCATTTTCATGGCTTCCTTAAACAAAACCCTAACCTGTAAAATAAGAGTAGAAACTAAAACAAAAGGAAGGAGAAGGAATAGAATGGGATATTAGGGCAACTATGAATGTGAGACAACATAAATCAAAATAAGGTCAACATGAGAAATAGAAAATAATTTGTAATTGAAATAGGGTTTCCTCTCTATCTTATTGATAGGATAATCTATTTTGAGAAGAGATATTTTTTTTAAATCCTCTTGTTTTTCTTCCATTTATCTATTATTTCTTTTATTTTGGGCTTAGAATTCTTAAACTTTGTTTGAATTTTGAAAGGGAGGGTTTTTGCATTTCTTTTATTTCTAGGACCTTGTGTAACTAAATTTTATTCGGGAAAGTGTTTTTATCTTATTTTTACTTGGAAAGGGTATTTCTTCAGTTCCCTTGCTTATAGAATTATTGAATGGGGATTTTTACCGTTTTAATATTATCAAATTATTTTATCATTAATCTTTACGTTGATAATTAAAATCGATTTGATTATTAATATTTTATGGGGAGGGTTATTTGAACCCTCTTCCCTCATCCATTTAATTTTGAGTGAGCTATTAAATATAATGCCAAATTATAGTTAATGACGAACTCCATTTCTCAGTTGAATTTAATTGATGACTTGACGTTTTTGATTTATCAATTTATTTTAATTTATATCGTTGATATCGTTTCCAAGTTAATTTAATATTTTTTTATCATTTATTTTATTAATTTTTCCTATTGGTGTTTTATTTAAAATTGGTTCTTAAGTTTTATTTAGTTTTACTTATGAAATTTATTTTCTTGTTGGTGAATTATTTTAAAATTTTATCTCTGCATTTAACGAAGACGCGTTACGCTGCCAAAAATTTTTGCTAGATTTTAGGGTTATTTTATGCGTTGTTTTAGTCATTTAAATCCACCTTTCCACTTCAATCATGCGCCATCATAACATCATAATTATTCACTTTTCGATCTGTGATAGTTAGGGATCGATGTGGGAGTCATCTTCACCTAGGTAACTTAGGGTAAAGATTGGAATCGATCTACCCTAGAAGCGACACACCTCGTGTCGCATGACCCTAGATGACCTTCACCATCATGGTCACGTCGACATAGCTATGCCTTTGCATATTGCCACTGAGCATGCAGACGTGTGCGAGGGGGTTCCTAGGGTTAGAAAGAAAAAAAATTTCGCGGCCCGTGTCATGACCACATGGCGAATGTGGTCGTGACACGGGCATTCGTGCGTCGCGTCTGCGCGCGAGATGCGGGCGTGACACCCTAGTATTATTACCAACTTTAAAGGACATATGTTTAATCCTGCTCCACTACCTACCAGGACTTGTCAAATTTTATGCTTATTGATGAAGACCTCCAGATGTAGGGGATCAGTGTGATTGGGTCAGTATGAGGGTAGGTTGCATTCTGTGAATGTCACATTGTTGACAGTAGCTAGGTGTCCCACCATGGCCTGAAATTGGTTTACATTTAGGTTTGTTGGGATGGAGGATTCTAGCAGTGCTTTGTCCATAATAGCCTTGTGTTCTGGAGAAAGGTGAAGTAGCTCGAAGATGGATATTTGGGCAGGAGTTTTTTTTAAATGATATGAAAGGTTATATTGGCCTTTTGCTTGTGGAATGGACGTGTTGGAAGGACTGGAGGGAGCGCTTTGCAACGCTATCTTGGCTTTGTGGGTGGTGACGACGCATTCTGGACTAGACTTGATGGTAATCATAGAAATGTTATTATCGTATGCTCGGATGCTATTGATGGTGTAGTCGTAGGCAACGCTGTTGTAGTTAACCCTATCATGTGGTTTGGTTCCTGATGAGGAGGCTTTTCCTGATCTATGATTTTGCAATGGGTCTGTGAAGATGGTATGGTTAGTGTTGGAGGAACCGGATGGTTGGTCCACAACTATGTCACCCCAGTCAATGAAGTCTTGAATGATATTTTTCAATTTGTATCAATTTGACATCTTGTAACCTTTGATCTAATGGCAATTGTAGAAGTCATTGTCATTCCACGAGCGAGGTTTAAAGGTTGCGTCGTATTGTCTAATTTTTGGCAGTTGAATGAGGTTGTTTTGCAATAACTTCTTCAAGATTGATTCGATAGGCTCTGTCAAAGGTGTGTAATTGTGTCAAGGGGTGTTATTCTTTAGAGGCAGTCACCTTTGATTATTTTGGATTGCGTTGGTTGCTTGTTGTTGTGGTTACGGTTGTTTTTGCTGCACATGTGGCTGATTGTTTGTCGCGGGAGGTGCTTTGACTGTGATAACGGGACCAGCCCTAAATGCCTTAGCATCCACCACCCCATCATTGGTAACATTTTTGTTTCAAGCCCAAGTTTTGTTCTTGTCATAGGGTGTGTTTTGGGTGTTTTGATTTTTGTTGAAAATTTTGATCGCACCCTTAGCTATGAGGGCTTTTGCAATGGTTGTTCCTTTTTGAATGATTTCTTCGAAGGAGGTGCAACAATGGATTTGCATTTTGTGCATAAGTTCTTTGTTCAAGTTTTCCACAAAAATTGGTACCAATTGGTCTTCAGGAGTTTGGCATGGGCACTTGCTAGCGAGGCTCCTCCACCTTTGGAAGAAGGAGATGAAGGTTTCCCCATCTTCTTGTTGAGTATGGCATAAGGTGGTAACATTCACATCCATCTCAATGTTATAAGAGAAGTGGGATATGAATTTATCCGCAAGTTCCATCCATATCCTAATCCCTATGGGAAGGTGTGTGAACCACTCAAGCGCTTGGCCTGCGAGGCTCCTTGGGAACAATCTCATCAAATAGGTATGTTCATATGCAATCTTGAGACACGCTATGTGGAATTCTCAGACATGCTCTACGGGACTTCCTTTCCCCCTATATTTGTTAAAGTTGGGAACATTGTAGTTTTGTGGGAAAGGTGGCATGTAAATGCTCTTGTTGAAGGGATAGGGACATAAGTCTTCCATGGAATATCCCTTCTTAGTGGTAGAGATTTGCATGTTCAAGAAGTTTTGTTCTAGTGTTTGTATCTTGCATGCCATGGCCTCAAAGGAATTTAACGATGTATTCAAGGTGCTTGCATTTGTGTGTTGCTGTGGGTTCCCTATGCTTAGTGCCAATGTGTTTTATGGTCCCAAGTTTGTGACAATTGGGTTGGTGTTTGTGTTGAAAGGGGTGTGTGATGAAGATGTGTTTGGGTATTGGTTGATAGGTATATATGTGGTGTTGGGATTGATGTTTTGATAATGGGATGAAGCATTTGTGGTATATTGGTTTTGGATGTTATGAGGGTTTGTTTGAAAGAGGTGGTTTTGGTTTTGGACATGATAAGTGTTTTGATGTGTGACACTAGCATTTCGATTAATGTGTTGATGGTTTTGACCATTTGGATCCATATATTGTTGATTCATGGTATTGTTATGAGTGGTGTTGATGTTCGTGTGGGCATGGGATACGACATTATTGTTTTGATTTTGCGGATCTATGTATTGATGGTTCAAGATGTTGCTGTGTGCAGACCCAAAGTTCATGTTTTGGCCATTCAACACATTGTTGATTCAAGGCATCGTTATGAGTGGTATTGGTGTTCGTGAAAGCGTTGGGTGTGATGTTATTGTTTTGATTTTGTGGGTCTGTGTATTGATGGTTCAAGAAATTGTTGTGTGTAGACCCAAAGGTTGCGTTTGAATTCGACATGGCGTTGGTGTTTTGACTATTGGAATCAACATATTGTTGATTCAAGGCATTCATGTTGTTTTGACCAAGGGGATCTATACTTGAATTGCCTAGATTATTTTGAGGTCCGAGATTCAAGTTCACATTTGATGTGGTGTTTTGTCCCCTAGAAGTCACTATGAGCATCTTTCATGTCCTTTTGTTGTGGTTCGTGTTCATCAAGACAAAAGGATTTGCGAAGTTCAATGGTTGGGACACTATATTCATGTTGTCGGTATCAAAGGTCGCATGGGATATCATGGAATCTTGTGATGTTTGTCCCGTGGGGATGGTGACAAGCTCTTGTGTTGAATTTGTATGGCTAAAAGAAGGTGTCATTTGTCCTTGGCTTTGAGTGACATTGCTAGATGGTGACCCTACAATCATGTTGATATCTACCACAGGGGTAAGTCTAGTACCATTTTGTAAGCATTTCATGAGGTAGCTTTAGGCATTCGCGTGAATCATCTCATCTAAGATTCACAACATCCTAGGGTCTTGGGAAGCTCCTTCAATTTCTTGTCGCGTTATTCCTTGGTCTTCTTCTTGTAAAAGGATGTTTTCAAAGGGATTACCCATGTTGGAGGATGTTCCAAATCTCATGGTGTTTGCAAGGTGTTCTAAGGATTCTCCCTTTCTTTTCTTTTGCAACCTTGTCTCGACCATATAAGACCTACTAGTTTGCAGGAAAATGAGTTTATCCTAAGGATGAAAGTGTAATGTTTCTACGCTATGTTTTTGGTATTTTTGGATAAGATGATAATGTAAGGTGAGGTGATACTAAGGATGAAAATGCAAGGATATTTTTGGTATTTTCTAAGGCTAAAAACAAGTTTATGCTAATGGAAGCGGTCTAAATGAGAATGGAGATATGTTTTGGTATTTTCTTGGAATGTTTTGGGAATGCAACTAAGGTGGGGAATGAGTCTATGCCACTAAGGGAATATGCCCAAGACTATGGTAGAGGCTAATGAATTTAATCTTCAAAAAGTTTAGCTCCAATAGGATACTATTGTCTACTAATGATTTTCAAAGCACTAATTGGGTTTATCAAGACCTTGGAATGTTGTTGTTGAAAGGAAGCCAGGTGTGCGGAAATCACTTCCTACACTAATCTAATGAGGAGAGATGAGTGCAAATTTATTTTAATCTTTACAGTTACAAAAATGTTAACCCAACAATAGAGATATTGCAGCAAACACATGCACAAGAATGTAAGACAAAAGAAGAGAGAGACAAGATATACGTGGGGAAAACCCTTACGGGTGAAAAACCCCACACTCCAAAACATAGCTCAAATGTATTATCTAAACAATGAGGTTTACAATGCTCTTGCAAGAGTCTTTGACACTTGTATCTGGAGACAATCCGGCAACATAACAGTACATGTCAATCACATAATACTTCTACTCTCCAAAGCACCTGTTTATATAGAAGATAAAAGACAAAAATGACTCTATCTTGGGATGGGCATCCAACATGGCCTCATGGCCCAAAACCCATGCTTATGGACACTTGCCCAACACTCTAAGATGTTCCTAACACTTGTCAAGTCACCCCATCCCAAAGATGTTGCCTATTCCCAAGTTGGGCAATGACAGATACTCTTACGACACTTACGACCATCATAGAATCCATCATAGCTGTCATATCTTACAGTTGTAAGAGAATCTATCATACACAGGCTATAAATAACATATTCTCTTACAACATGTCATAACCCTCCTTGGGGCGCCCAAATATGCCTTCTTCCAAGATGCCTTGTGACACATGTCTTCACTTGTCATAGAATCTTCCATTTACGACTCTTATGCGTCAGATTTGTCATAAGAATTTGTCCTGACCGTTTCAGTCAATATTCCCTTACACACTATCCAAAATGTCGACACATGGAAAAATATTCCTACCACTAAGTGGGATTCCTATCTCCTCATGTGAGGACAAATTTACAACTTGTCACCTTCCACGTAGGATGACACATCACCGTGCCAACTCCCACAAGATGACAATAAGGATTTGCATCCTAATTACAATAATAAGCAATAATTAAATTAATACAATGAAACAATACAAAGAATTGCCAAGGTTGAGACACCTTAATTCCCAACATTCTCCCACTTGTCAAACACCTTGTAAGAGCCAATGGAAATAACAGGATTTAACTGCTATAGGCCAAGAGGCCCATAGACTCCAAACACCATCTGAACTTCTCTATGCCCACTGGTTTCATTAATGCATCCACAACATTCTTTAAAGTATCTACCTTCTCCAAATTCACCTTCCCATCCTCTACCATGTCTCGCATGAAGTGAAACTATACATCAATATGCTTTGTTCTAGCATGGAAAGTTAGATTCTTTGCTAGGCAAATCACACTCTGACTATCACAACAAATCATAATCTATCTTGCATCAACACCAATATCTGAACATAATCTCTTAATCCAAATGGCTTCCTTACAAGCATGAGTTGCTGCATATACTCAGTTTTTGTCGTGGACAAAGCAACAACAGGTTGTCGCTTACTCATCCAACTAATTGCACCACCAAACATAGTGAACACATAGGCACTGGTCGATCTCCTGCTGTCAATGTCACTCACCCAATCAGAATCCACGAATCCATGAATACAAAATGAATGTAGAGATCTTGTAGCATTACCATGATAGCATATGGAATGCTCGGAAGTACCCCTCAAATATCTGAACACTCGCTTAACTGCATCCCAATGTACCCATCCAGGATTAGCCATAAATTGACTAAGGACTCCCACTGCTTGGGCAATGTCTAGTCTTGTGCAGACCATAGGATACATTAAACTGCCAACAACACTAGCATAAGGTACTCTGCTCATGTCCTCCACCTCACTATGAGATTTTGGACAATCATTAATAGACAACTTTGTCCCCAAAGAAATAGGAACACACAATGGTCTACAATCTGCCATGCTGAACCTATCCAACATGGTCTTCACATACTTACTCTGGCTTAACCAAAGTTTTCTGTTAGCTCCATCTCTTTTGATTTCCATTCCTAGAATGTACTTGGCTGCCCCTAGATTTTTCATCTCAAACTATGCTGACAACTGAGACTTCAAATCAGAAATCATATTCTTACCATTCCCAATTAACAACATATCATCAACATATAATGCAATAATGAGAATGAGATCATTGTCAAACTTATAATACACACAATGATCTGATTTCAATCTCAGAAATCTAACTGGCAACACAAAGGCATCAAACTTCAAGTACCACATCCTAGGAGACTGCTTCAAACCATACAAAGACTTTTTCAACTTGCAAACCAAATTTTCTTTACCTTTCTCTATGTAATGCTCTGGCTATGACATGTAAATCTCTTCCTCCAAATCACCATGGAGGAATGTTGTCTTCACATCCATCTGCTCCACCTCTAAGTCATAAGCTGCTGCAAGAGATAACAGGAACTGAATAGATGTCAGCTTTGCAACAAGAGAGAAAATTTCACCATAATCAATTCCCTCCACTTGTGAATACCCCTTCGCAACCAGTCTGGCCTTGTACTTTTCAACACTACCATCTGCACCAAATTTCTTCTTGAACACCCATTTGCATCCAACAGGTTTCCGTCCTTCAGGCAAAGGAACCAAGTCCCATGTTTTATTCTTTTCCAAAGAAGCCATCTCATCTTCCAGGAACTTGCATATTTCATGGCCATAGCCTCTGTCATAGTTCTAGGCTCATCAGTGTTAGTAAGCAAGGCAAAAGCACAACTAGAATCAAGTACTGAATAACCAAACCTATCAGGTTGCTTCCTTGTTCGTGTAGACCTCCTCAATGGCCGAGGTTGAGGTTCTGCTTCTTCTTCTTAACTCTCAGAGCTTCTAGACCTCTCCTCATCATCAGGTCTCACAAGGTCTGTGGGTTCAGTCTTCTCAGGGGTAGAAGGAAACTGAACCACATCTTCTTTCTTTTTTGTCTATTCTGGCTATAAAACAATGGAAGAAGGTGTTAGCTCTCTGAAGATAACACTTCTGCTATACACCACTTTTTTAGCCACAAGATCCCAAAGCTTTTATCCTTTCACACCGACTCCATAGCCAGTGAAAATACACTTAACAACCTTGTTCTCTAATTTAGACTGTTTCTCCCTAGGCACATGTGCATATGCCTCACAACCAAAAACATGAAGATGTCTAACTAGAGGCGTCTTACCAGACCACACCTCCATAGGTGTTTTACCAACAAGAGCTAATGTAGGAGACCTATTTACCAGGTAGCAAGTAGTGGCTACAGCTTCAGTCCAAAACTTTTGTTCGAGGCTTGCTCCACTAAGCATACTCCTATCCTTCTCCATTATTGTCATGTTCATCCTCTCTGCAACTCCATTTTGCTGCGGGGTGTAAGGAATTGTCTTATGTCTTTCAATCTCTTGTTCTTTATAGAACTTATCGAACTCTGTCGAACAAAACTCACCACCATTATCAGTTCTCAAACACTTAATCTTTTTACTAGTCTAATTTTCAACAAAATCTTTAAACTCTTTAAACCGACTAAAGACTTCAGTCTTGCTTCTGATAAAATAAATCCATGTCCTTCTACTGTAATCATCTATGAAAGATACAAAATATACAGATTTGGAAATCGAAGGAACATTAATAGGACCAAACACATTAGAATGAATAAGATCCAATACACTAGAAGACTTTTGAGAAATAGAGTAAAACTAAACACGGTTTTGCTTTCCATAGACAAAATGTTCACAAAAGTCAAACTCGAGATTACAATCATTTAACCCCTCAATGAGGTTTTTATTTTTCAGGGTTCTAAGACCCTTCTCACCAATGTGGCCATATCTCAAATGCCATAACAGTCTTTTCAGTAGGAAGTTTAACTTCCAAAGCATGTGCACTACCATCAAAATGTGTTACAACAGATTTCTTCACTGCTCGTTCAGATGGTGGGGATGAAGTGACTGTAGCTCTTTTCTTCGAGTCAAAAGAACTATTGCACTGTGAAATACATGCCTCCAGTTGAAACAGAGTATCTCTCTGAGTACCCTTCGCAAGCACCATAGATCCTCTAGTCATCTTGTATCCATCCTTCGAAAAGACAACCTGCACACCTGTATCATTCAACATACTTACAGAAAGTAGGTTCCGCGCCAAGCTTGGGATGTGCATAACCCCAGTGATCCCATTCACTCATCCATCATGGAGTCAAATTGAGACTCTTCCATGACCAACAATCTTCATATGAGAATCGTCACCTAGGTACACTCTTCCACCATCGAACTCTTCATACTTCATGAACCAGCTTCAATGCGAGGTCATGTGGAATGATACACCAGAATCTATCAACCACACATCATTAGATGCATGGGTGGCTAGGGTTGCAATGAAGGCAGCACCATCATCTTGTGATTTGTCAGAATCTGAATCTAGGACATTCTTCTTCTTCTTCTTCTTCTTTTCTTCCTTGCATTTCTTTCAAAAATACCCAGTTTTACCACAGTTCCAACAAAGAGCCTTGGACTTTCTAGGAGATTTGGATCTCCCACAGGATTTGGATTTGCCCTTCTCAGCTTTTTTGTCCTTCTTTTTCCCTTTCTCCTTGGGTCTTCCACGAACCGCAAGAGCCTCTTTGGCTACCTCAAAAGACTTTCTCTGCATCTCTTCGGATAACAACGAAGATACCACTTCATCCAATAGCCATAACAAGATGATCCCACGAGTCCGGCAAAGAACAAAGCAAGGTCATACAACGATCCTCCTCCTCCATCTTCACACCAATGGATGTCAATTGTGCAATTAACATGTTGAAGGCATTCAGGTGATCTGCAACAGATCCTCCACCATCCATCCTCAGAGAATACAACTTCTTTCTCAGAAAAAGTTTGTTCACTAGGGATTTGGCCTGAAAAACATCTCCCATCTTCTTCCAAAGGTCTTTCGTGGTCTTCTCCTCATGGACATTCAACAGGACAGAATCAACTAAACTGAGTCTTATGAGACCCTTAGCCTTCCAATCTTTGAGATCTCAATCAGCTTGTGCCATTGCAACTAGTTTTACACTGGATACAATTTCCCATAGGTCACAATCAACAAGCATGTCTTCCATCTTAAGTTTCCATAACTCAAAATTAGTGCCATTGAATTTCTCCACCTCTAATCTTTCGGATGTGCCTACCATCTCTTTCCTGCAATAAGATTACAAAATGCTCTGTACAAAGCTCCAACTCAACCTAAGATTAGCTCAAAAAATCCCTACCCAATAACTAGGACCAAAGGTGATCAAGCTCTGATGCCAACTAAAAGGAAGCTAGGTGTGCGGAAATCACTTCCTACACTAATCTAATGAGGAGAGATGAGTGCAATTTCATTTTAATCTTTACAGTTACAACAATGTTAACCCAACAACAGAGATATTGCAGCAAACACATACACAAGGATGTAAGACAGAAGAGAGAGACAAGATATACATGGGGAAAACCCTTATGGGTGAAAAACCCCACACTCCAAAACACAGCTCAAATATATTATCTAAACAATGAGGTTTACACTATGGTTATAGAGCCAATGCTCTTGTAGGAGTCTTCGACACTCGTATATGGAGATAATCTAGCAGCATAACAGTACCTGTCAATCACATAATACTTCTCCTCTCCAAAGCACCTATTTATATAGAAGATACAGGGCAAAAATGACTATCTTTGGATGGGCATCCAACATGGCCTCATGGCCCAAAACCCATGCCTATGGACACTTGTCCAACATTGTAAGATGTTCCTGACACTTGCCAAGTCACCCCATCCCAAAGAGGTCACATATTCTCAAGATGGGCAATGACAGATACTCTTACGATGCTTATGACCATCATAGAATCCATCATAACTATCATATCTTACAGCCGTAAGAGAATATGTCATACACAGGCTATAAATAGAATATTCTCTTATAACATGTCATAACTCTCCTTGGGGTGCCCAAATATGCCTTCTTCCAAGATGCCTTGTGACACATGTCTTCACTTGTCATAGAATCTTCCATTTACGACTCTTACGCGTCATAGATTTGTCATAGGAATCTGTCATGACCATTTCGATCAATATTCCCTTACACACTATCCAAGATGCCGACACATGGCAAAATATTCCTACCACTAAGTGGGACGCCTATCTCATGTGAGGACAAATTTACAACTTGTCACTTTCCACGTAGGATGACACATCACCGTGCCAACTCCCACAAGATGACAATAAGGATTTGCATCCTAATTACAATAATAGGCAATAATTAAATAAATAAAATGAAATAATACAAGGAATTACCAGGTTGAGACACCTTAATTCCCAACAGTTGTGAGAGTAATAGTTTGATTAAAGTGAGCTCGTGAGTTTGAGACTTCACTTTGAGAGGTGGACCTAAACTAGTCAAGTGAGTATTAGGCCCACGTTGTGATTGACTGGATGGAAATGATGCCAAGGTCTTTTGGTCCAATTTTGTACTTATGAAGTAGTCACACTTTGACGATTTCTCCTTATGTTTCATCTTTAGGAAGATTAATTTTGGAATCCTCTATAAATGTCTAGGGCTGAAATCCTAATGTTCTAAGGTTCGCTAAATGATTTGGAGTGAAATTTAATTCTAAAGGAATGTATGCAACCTAGTCCTAAGAAGGTGAGATGATTTTGCAAATGGATCATAAAGGGATGAATTTGAAATGGATGAACAAGACTTAGCAGATGTTCCAGATTCGGTTGCAATCAGATTTGAAGGAGAACAATGTTTTCTAGGGTCCCCTGAATTTTTTTTATTTGCAGGCGTATGCATTGCATAGGCCTGTAGAGGCATTACAAAAATTGGTAGAGGCGTTTCAATTTTTCTTATGTGTTGTAGGAAGCTTCTTATGTGTTTCACTAGGCTGCTGATGCATTTCACAATTTATGAAGAGCCTAGAATCAATTTTCTAAGTTTGTTTGGCAGTTTGTCAGAAAAATTAGAAAACACATCAGACATGAAAATACTCAACATTCAGTTTTGGTTGTGACTCTTGATGTTTTGCATTTTTTATAAGGTTTGGAAAGCACTTGCAAACATGCACAAATCTAGGCTAGTCAAAGATACTACCTACTAAGTCCCCACTCAGATTTCTCCAAATACTCAGACAAGGCAGACAGCTAGAGGATTTGGTGACACTAGCTCCCCCTTACACGACAGAGGCACACCAAATACTCTTACCCTTTGATCCTAGGGACTAAGGGAGTTCTTTTCTCCATAATGAATAGTACATGTGGGGTGGCTTCAAAGGTCCAACCTCCTGCACCAACAAGTAAAGGGATTTTGGCCACTAGCACTAATGGTTCTTAGTGAATATTCAGGAGACCAACACCTTACGAGCATCCAACAAGCCACTTAAGGCTTTAACTAGTCCTACTAGGAGTATTATATACGCAAGGTATGCCTCCTTTCAAACTAGCACTGTACGGTAAGTGCTCATACTGATTTGGACTTGGCTTTTGCCTTATCCTATTTTGTATAGCAGATCGAATGAAAGTACCGCTTGAGGTCATTCCCTTGGGGTGAGTACCTCTTTTCCCACCAAGGCAGGCCTCTATAAAAGGGTAAAAAAAGTGACCTAAGTACAAAAATACTTTTTATCCCCAAGTTCATACGATGATATGAGGGGAGAGCATACATATTTTTTACGTTAGCCACACTAGACAATGTTTGTTTTAACCCTTAGTCTTGTTTAGGTGTGGTGTGATTTATGCAAGTGTGGTGGAGAGCTTTTGATTCCTAATATCACCAAAGGTGCGAGGGAAGAGCATACACTTCTCCACTTTACAAATAGAAATTGTTAGGGTTAGCCAACAAAAGATATCAATTAAATGCAAATAAAGATTAAACAGAGGAATGAAAATACTCAGAAATAATAACAGCGAGAGACAAGTTTTAACATGGTTCACCCAACCTCGGGCTACATCCACCAACAGAGAGTCCAATATTATTATCCAGTAAATCAAACTGATTACAACCAACAATCCTTGCAACTCAATGCTGCTGCAAATGCTACAATACATCATCATAAACCCTAACCCTTAGCTGCTTTTATCAAGCCTTATGTCAGTTACAAAAAAGGGTTTTTTATGTCAGCCAAAAGAAAAATAACTCTTGATGCCTTTATAAAATAATAAAAATGCTAGGGGCGCTGCCCCTTGGACCCCGTAAGGGACGCTACCCCTTGACCTCATTAAATAATTTGGGGGGAAACCGTGCTGATAAAAATGGGGTAAATTTAGCCTTCGAGTCTGATTAGGCTCCATATAACAACAATCTCCCATTTGGAGACTGATCAGACTCCACACCATATCATCTCCCACTTGGAGACTGATCATAAGACCACTGACCCTGTAGCTCCCATTGAAAATAAGCACCCTGGACTGTGTTATTCTATTTTTGTTTTGTTTTTAGTCTTGAAGACCAACCGAAGCTAAAGAGGAGCTCAACTTCTCCCTTGTCACTGCCTTCGTAAACATATCCACTAGATTTTTATCTGTATGTATTTTTTCCAGCCGTAATTGTCCATCATCCAACACCGATCGAATGAAGTGATACCTTAACTGTATGTGTTTGGTCTTTGAATGCAAGGTAGAATTCTTTGCAAGATGTATGGCACTCTGGCTGCCCGTAAACAAATAACTGTTAGCCTGTCATTTGCCCAATTCTTCCATGAAAGATTGTAGCCATATCATCTCCTTGCTTGCCTCTATTGTAGGTACATACTCTGCCTCCGTGGTGGATAAAGCAACCATCTTTTGCAACCTGGAGATCCAACTCACCGCTATCCCACCTACAGTAAAGACATAACCTATAGTACTCTGCCTGGTATCAATATCCCCTGCCAAATATAAGTCCACATACCCTGCTAAATCAGTATTAGAGCCCCCAAAACATAAGTTTTTATTGGATGTACCTCTCAAATATCTGAGAATCCATTTTACCGCATTCCAATGCTCCAATCCAGGATGACTCATATACCTGCTTACAACTCCTACAACATTTGCAATATCCAGTCTTGTGCATACCATGATGTACATTAAACTTCCTATAGCTGACGCATATGGTACCTTGGACATTTTTTCTTCCTCCTCTTGTGTCTTAGGACACATCTCCTTAGTCAATTTCAAATGACTAGGCAAAGGTGTGCTAACAACTTTTGCATTCTCCATATGGAATCTCTGCAACACCTTTTCAACATAATCAGCTTGAGATAGAGTCAATTTTTTGTTCTTCCTATCTCTACAAATTTTCATACCAAGGATTTATTTTTCTACCCCCAAATCCTTCATAGCAAATAATTGTGCTAACTGCTATTTTAACTCTCTTATATGATCCATGTTAGACCCTGCTACAAACATGTCATCAACATATAAACATAAATGAATGTAGTTGTCATTATCCAACCTCTTAAAATAAACACAATGGTCAGAATTACACCAGCTGTAACCTTGCTCAGCCATAAAACTATCAAATTTCAAATACCATTACCGGGGTGCTTGTTTCAGGCCATATAAACTCTTCTTCAATCTGCACACCTGTTTCTCCTTACCTTTGACCTCAAATCCTTCTGGCTATTCCATATAAATCTCCTCCTCCAAATCACCATGGAGAAATGAAGTTTTCACATCTAGCTGTTCCAAATGCAAATCTTCAGCAACCACAATACTTAAAACAATATGAATAGAAGTCATCTTAACAACCAGAGAAAAGATCTCATCAAAATCAACACCATTTTTCTGTGAAAATCTTTTTACAACTAACCTGGCTTTAAATCTTTTCTTACCTCCATCTTCCTCTTTCAACCTATAAACCCATTGTTTGGTAAAGCCTTTTTACTTGCAGGCAACTTACATAATTCCCAAGTCTGATTTTCAGCAAGGACTCCATTTCTTCTTTCATTGCAAGCTCCCATTGAACCTTTGTATCCACTTGCATAGCTTCATCATACCCTTAAGGTTCACCAACATCTGTTAACAAAATAGAATACAAAGAGGGAGAAAACCTTTCAAGAGGTCTACTTAGCCTTGTTGACCGTCTAACATTCACTAGAATTTGTGGTATTTCTTGTTGTTGTTGCGGAGCATGAGGAACCACTAGAACATCACTATCTAGAGTATCATCTAGCACCACATAATTATTTTCTTTTTTCTCATGCTGCTGCAACTGATCTTTGTACAACACCTTCTCATTGCATACAACATCCATGCTTCTCACAATTTTTAGATTTTCAACATCCCAAAGCCTATAACCAAATTCATCAATGCCATATCCAATGAAGATACACTTTTTTTATTTTGCATCCATCTTGGTTCTATTTTTAGAATCTACATGTGCAAATGCTTTGCATCCAAAGGTTTTGAGAAAAGAATAACTCATCTTCTTACCTGTCCATGCTTCCTCTAGAATACCACAGCCCAAAGGAACTAAAGGACCTCTGTTAATTAACTATACGTCAGTGTTGATAGCCTCTGCCCACATGTTTAAAGGCAGCCCAATATGCAATCTCATGGTCCTTGCACGCTCCATTATTATCTTATTCACGTGCTCAGCCACTCCATTCTCCTATGGAGTACCTGGAACTATTTTTTGCCTATAAATTCCATTAAAGGAACAATAATCCTCAAATTATTTGCTACAATACTCACCACTATTATTAGATCTAAGACATTTTAATCTTTTACCCGTCTCATTCTCAACCAAGCTTCTCCATTTCTTAAATGTTTCAAATACATTAGATTTCTGCCTAAAGAAATAAATCCAAACTTTCCTAGTTGCATCATCTATGAATGTACTATAATACTGAGAGCCACCAAGAGAAGATACCTGAGTTAGTCCCTATACATCTGTATGCACAAGCTCCAACTTTTCATCTTTCTTTTGCTTCCCATCCATGAGAAAACTGACTCTCTTTTATTTGCCATACACACAACTTTAACAAAAATCCATATTAATACATTTTAGACCTAGTAAAACTTTCTTAGAATGAATTACCTTCATACCTTTTTCACTTATATGCCCAAGTTTGTTATGCCACAGTGTTGTCTCAGAACTTGCAGCAACTGTTTCAGTCTCTTCCTGCAAACCTACAGCAACTATTCCTAAACCTATTTATTTTTTCTCTACAACAGCTAAAGTAGAAAGAACAATATGACCTGTACAAAGATATAAGGTGCCTACTTTCACACCTTTTGCTACTATTAAGGCACCTCTTGAAACCTTCCAATTTTATCAGTAAATGTAATAATGCAACCTTCATCAACTAGCTGCCTTGCTAAAATTAAATTCCTACTCAGCCTTGGAACGTGCCTTACCTCTCGTAGTAGCTAATGATTCCCATTCTGCAACTTAGTCTTGATTCTTTCCAACAATCTGACAGGGTTCATTATCTCCCAAATAAACCATCTCAAAATCCCCTTAGACATAATCAAGAAAATAACTTCTATGGGGCATAGCATGAAATGAGGCCCCTGAATCTAAAACCCATGAATCATCAGCATTATCTTGGGAAAGAATCAAAGCATCATCTTCAGATTTATTACTTACCACATTTGCCTCCTTATTACCTTCTTGTTTGTCTCCTTTATTCTTCTGAGACTAGCAATCTTTCTTCAGATGACCTGGTTTTGCATAGTACTAGCAATCATTTTGTCCTCTAGATTGGGACCTCTTGTCCTTTGATTTTTCTCGTGACTTCCCATGACCTCCAGAACCTTTTCCTCTCTCCTTTGATCTGCCCCTACTTTCTGTATTTAAAATACTACCTAATGTGGACCCTCCTGAGCTTTTTCATCACATTTCCTCGCTAAGGATAACACCAACAACATCATCAAATTTCAAAGTATTTAAACCAGAGATAGAGTTACTTACAACCATTACCAAGCTATTCCAGCTTTCTAGCAAAGAACATAAAACCAAGAGAGCCCTCACCTCTTCATCAAATTTCACTTTTACAGAAGTTAACTAATTGGTAATCGTATTAAACTCATTTAAATGATCTGTCACAGATCCACCTTCAATTATTTTCAGATTAAACAAACGCTTCATGAGAAATACCTTATTTGAGGCTGAGGTTTTTTCATACAATTTAACCAAAGCTTTCATCAGTTCACTTGTTGTCATCGCTTCTGTTATATTAAACGCCACAGATGGTGCCAGGCACAACCAAATGGTTCCTAGTGCCTTTCTATTTAGAAGATTCTAATCCTCATCAGTCATTGCTGCCGGTTTCTTGGCTATTCCTTCCAACAACCTCCATAAATCCTTCTGATAGAGATAATCCTCCATTTGCATCTTCCATAATTGATAGTTTTGCCCATTGAATTTATCTACCTTCAATTTACCCTCATCCGCCATTGCTCCCACTCAACCGTGAGACCTTCCTGCAGATGATAATCGAACACAACCCGCTCTGATACCACTTGTTAGGGTTAGACAGCAGAAGATATCAATTAAATGCAAATAAAGATTAAATAGAGGAATGAAAATACATAGAAATAATAACAACGAGAGATAAGTTTTAATGTGGTTCACCCAAACTCGGGCTACATCCACCAATAGAGAGTCTAATATTATTATCTAGTAAATCAAACTGATTACAACCAGCAATCCTTGCAACTCAATGCCGCTACAAATGCTACAATACATCATCAGAAACCCTAACATTTAGTCGCTTTTATCAAGCCTTATGTCGGTTACAAAAAAGGGTTTTTTATGTTTGCCAATAGAAAAATAACTCCCGATGCCTTTATAAAATAATAAAAATCATTGGAGGTTTCAGGGGTGCTGCCCCTTGACCCCGCCCTGTATCGTGATAGGGAGCACACCAGGGGCGCTGCCCCCAAACCCCCGCAAGGGGCATTGCCCCTTGACCCTGTTAAATAATTTGGGGGGAAACCACACCGATAAAAATGGGGTAAATTTAACCTCTGAGTCTAATTAGGCTCCATATAACAATAGAAATCACCAAGCATAGCAAACAATGATTCAATTTATTTTTATCTTTTTAAATGAGTGAAAATGCAAGTTCTTTTTAAACCAAATGAGTGTGATATGTAGATTTGTTGTTCTTTTTAACCGAATGCGTGAAAGATGCAGGATTGTTGTTCTTTTTAACTAATGAAATGTGAATATGCAAGGTTGTGGTTCTTTTTAGCCCAATGAGTGTGGTTCATTTTAATCCAAATGAATGTGTGAGAGCAAACAGGTTTGTGTTCTTTTTAACCCAATTTAAAATGTTTCTAAATTAACCACACACACATATGAAATGAAATAAAACCCTGCAAAAATAGATTAATGATTTAACCAAGGTTTCTCTCCAATGCCACAAGCTGCAAACTAGAGATTAGAAATAGAGAATAAACCCTAACCCTACTGTGTAAAACAGAAAAAAACATAATGAAAGCCACTTAAAAACTTTCTACTTTTTACCAATCGCAAGCAATACAGTAAGGCGCACAAGCGTCACACAAAATGGTGACCATGTCACATAGAAAGGCGATTGCATCGCACGGAGCCACTCAGGCGGTGCAACAGAGGCATCGTACGAACCTACATAGGCGTCACACTATCTCTACAAACATAATCTGACAGAAAAAAAAAAACCCTAACAGTGTGAAAAATGTACTTCAATGATAAATGTCAAACCTTAGGGCTGTAAGGTTGCTTCTAGGATGCTAGAAAGATGATAAGCTTTCAGACATTCACATGATATACCCAAATGTTCAAACAAATTAGCAAGAAGACCCTAGATAAAAACCCTTGAAATATCAAACCCTAATGCTCTTAAAAAACCCTAATGAGATAACCCACATGAACCAGAGAGTTAACAAAACAATTAGAGCATCAGAAATAGGTTAGACTTCTGCTAAATCAACTGGGTTAGGTTCATAAAAATAAAATAACAAAATTCTACCCTAAACACAATTGTATGTGTTGCAGACTCCAGAGGAAGCGTCACGCCGTATGGCTCATGCGTCACATGAAGCAGCTCAAGCGTCACACGAACTAGCTTATGTGTTGCATTGTTCCTACAAATTCAAAAACACAAAATTCATGGAATGTACAGTCGTTCACATTGGGTTCACCATATGAAGTTGGGGAAAAACACTTTAAAAGCCCTGCAAACAGTATTTTCAAACCCTAACTACCTAATGGAGCCCTAAACAACCGAGAATCAAAGCAAATAAAGCATACAAAATGAAACCCTAGGCTGTTAGTGCAAATCCTCCATTATTGATGTCAAACTATGCTTCACAAATGCACTCAGATTTACAGACTTGCAAGTTCTATGAAGAGCTCAAGAGTTGAAAAGGGCAAAGTCAAATTATGCAAGTGGCAAGATGTGAAAATGAGAGGGTGAGGGTGGTTTCATAGAAGAGGGAATTTGAATCAACGGTTGTGATGAAGAGTTGACTTGGAGCCAAAATCAAGGGCTAATATGATTAGGGTTCCCAGCCACTAGAAGACAAAAGATAATTTTAAATTAGAAGAAATGGTGAGGTGGGAAATGATTTTAAATTAAATAAATTGTATGCATTTATTTAATTTATTTGAGGAAGGGGTAATGTAATGGGATTTTAAATAAGTGGGGACTTATTTAATTAAGGTAAGGTTGATAATTTAAATAAATAGGTATTTATTTAAATTAAAAAGGGAATGTGGATGTTGGAGTAATGAACAACTAACTAATAATTAAATTAATTATAGAGGAAATTAGAAGAAAATTGCTTAAATAATTAAATAAATAATTATTTATTTATTTAATTAAAAGAGTAAAAGAGGAAATGAATTAATTAAGTAATTAAAATTATTTAATTAATAGCAGAGTATGAACTTGGGACAAATTGTGTGTAAAAATGACGTTTGCAGGCCTAGAACATTTTTAAGTGTCTACAGTTCCAACGCTTAACCTTGTATTTACTAGGAGACTTAGATCTCCCCTTTGATTTGGACCTTTCCTTTTTCTTGTTCTTTCTCTTGTCCTTTGATCTACTCTTGATGATCAATGAATCTTTGATGGAATCTATTTTTTTGCCTCAACCCTTTTGAGAGTAATGCACCCACCACCTCCTTAAGCTTAATCTGTGTGGTGATGCTACAAATCACCATAACTAGGTTATCTTACAAATCTTGCCAAGAACACAATAGCATAATGCACCGATCTTCCTCTTCCATTTTCACATCTATAGACTATAATTGATTGACAATGATGTTGAGCACATTCAAATGATTTACAATAGAGTCTCTATGTCTCATGTTCTCAAATAATATAGCTTCTTCCATTAAAAAAAAACTTATTTACTAGAGATTTAGTTTGGTATAGGTTTTCCAACTTCTTCTATAGGTTCTCCATGGTGATCTCTCTCCCAAAAAAAATAGGAGCACTATATCTAACAAACAAAGCCTAATTAGGCTTTTTAATTTCTAGTTAATCACTACCTAATCCTCATCCTTCATACCCAAGGGTTTGTTACCAGATACAACAACCCATAGCTCTCTATTTACGAGTAGGTCCTCCATCTTGAGATTCTATAGCTCAAAGTTAGTGTTGTTAAATCTATCAATCTCCATCCCTGACATGCTCACCATCTTTAACCTAAAATAAGATCACTTGCATAAAGGTCCCACTCAAACTAGGGTTAATACTAAAAACAACACTTTTCTTTACATGGATCAAACAAGCTCCAACTAACTCTAATACTAAATGAAAGGAAGTTAGATACAACTGTGAAACTTCCTACGTAATTCATAGAGGAGAGAAATGCTAAATATATATAGATCTAACAATTTCAATAAGAATAAATAACATGCAAAAAATGCAACACCAAATAGAACACACAACACAAGGTATATCGTGGGAAAACCCTTTTGGAAAAAATACAACATCAAAAGAGCACCTAATGTATTATCTTCAAAAAGATTACAATACAATGTTAGAATTGCAACTCCTTCAATCAAGATCTTCAATATATGTTTGAAGAAATCTTGACAACATAACCTCTTACAAATACAAGTGCATTCTAAATCTCCATTCCAAACATCTCTTACATTGGCAAATCTAAAACCATATGCTAAACTCATGAGCCTAAAGGGATCATCCAATATAGGGCACACAAAAATGCCAAAATAGATCACGAGTCAACAATCCAATAAAGGAATGAAACTCTTAGTGTCATAAAATCCACCTACCAAATGGGGTGCTTTATTTTAGATTTATTCATTTTCAAATATGCTCTTTTATGTCATTCTTATGTGTCATAAGTCGGTCAAAAGTCTTCCACATATTCCAAGCCTACCTTGTAACTCCCTCTTACATGCTCTTATGTGTCATAAAATCTCTTACACAACTTACAATGTCATAGACGCTCTTTCATATCTTACATGACATAGATGCTTTTACAACATCATTTTACCTTTTATAAGTTGTGAAGAGTGTCACTCCAAGTGGGATGCCCTTTTCCCATGTGGGCACACTATTTTACAAAATAGTAAATAAATATAAATATTTGAATTTGCAAGGTGTAGGACACCTAACCTTAACAACTAGTATGCTTGCAATTATTTAATATAGTATTGCAATGGCAAACTTTGCATGTATACATGCTAATTCCCATTTAGTGTTGGGCCCATTTTGAGAGAATCTCTTGATACGATTACATAGTGACATGTGGCACACTTTTGTCCTAATTTTAGCTCCTTTCCCAATTATTAACCACTCTCATTTACTCTTCCTTACACACATTCCCATATATTTGTCCTTATCCCCACTTACCTACACTTATTCCATGTATTCACACCATTTATTGGCCTAGATTTCTATACATTTATCTTTGATCCCCATATTTCACATCCCTTGGCTTGGGTCATTTCCACACTATGGCACTTATTTCATGTATTCATACCATTTATTGGCCCATAGTTCTATACACTTATCCTTGATCCCCATATTTCACATCCCTTATCTTTGTCATTTTTGCATGAGCAGGATTGATAATTCATAGTGTGGATTTAACCCAAAAATAAAAATTTTAAAATTTAAATTGCCAACTCCCAATCTTTTCCACTAGATATTGGGAGTCAACTTGGTACACATTTGTGTGACAAATTGTTATGTCCTTATATTAAAGACATTCATTTGAGTATTTAAACACATTTGGGATTCATCTAATTGTTCAAAATCCTAAGCATTCAATAAGAATATTTCAATTTGAAATCTTAAAAGGAATCAATATTGTTGCAAGTATGAGGTTAGCCAGTGTTGTCATTGATGTCAACATACTCATATTGCATTGACAAGAAGGATTTGATGAGCTGTGTGCTGAGGATATTGAGAAAATTAGCCTCAGTCAGGAACAGTGAAGAACAGTGATGAGAAGAAGGTAAATGTACTGTATAGGATGAGAACCGGAGGATGCGGATTAAAGGGTTAGTAGATATGAGTCTTGAGATGCTACAGTTAAGATTTCAGAGGTCCGCATGAAGATCTGAAGGAGTTGTGGCTGCCGGTATAGAACCGGGTCCGGCAAGTATCCAGAGGTGACAGAGGATCACAAAAAGGTCCGGTGAGGTCCGGAATTGTATCATCCTAATCTGCGGATTGGACGAAGTGTTTGGGATGTCCTTGTGATGTGTCATCCTGATTTGTGTATGATTTGGAGGTCCGGAAGTACCTCTTGCATTATGACAGTGGCGACAGACTGTGTTCTTGAAGTTCCGGATGAGGAAGACAAGAGATCCCAGTAAGTAAAGGAAGTGCGGATGTATCCGGACATTCAGACAGGCTTGTGAAGGTTCTTGGATCATGTTTAGGTTGTGTTGTTGGTCCGCATTGATGGTAGAGCCCGGAATTGAAGTTATTTTTCTGGATGAAGTTCTTGCTCTGTGTAGCCGACCGGATGAGTTGTTCATCCTGTGAATGTTCTTGTGATGGCCGACCGGATGTGTTATTCATCTTGCGGATACTCCTATGGTTGTTTGCCGACTTAGATGTTTGTTCCTAAGTCGATGTCTTGTATAAATAATGGTTTGTGAGTTCATTTCAAAGTGTGGTGTGTGGATGAGTATGGCATAGCAAAGAAACGTGCGAAAGGCAGAGCAGAGATTGTTGGGCTTAATTGGAACTGATCCGGACATGATAGAGATGTCATTCTCCAGTTCAAGACTGTGTTTTTTATCACTTTGTAGACAGTGTGTCTCCTTGTAGGCAGTGGGCCTCTTTGTGAGCAGTGTGCTCGGGCAGTGAGCCCTTATTGGCATGTGCCATTCATTTTTCTTTATTCTTCTAACAGAGAATAATTCTTGGGTTAATCACCCCGTGGTTTTTCCCTTAACCGGGTTTTCCACGTCAAAATCTTGGTGTTCAATGTGTTGATGCTTATCTGCTCTTGTGTTTATGTATTATGCTTCCATGGATGATTATTTGATATACTGCTAACTAACAATAAAGAATCAAGTGTTTGAAAGAAGAAGAAGTTTTATACAACTGATTCACCCCCCCTCTCAGTTGTATGCCCTAGATCCAACAATTGGTATCAGAGCTAAGTTCCTCTGATAGAAGCTTAACCGCTTGAGGAGATCCAGGATGTCGTCATACAAGAAGGATAGTCCGAAGTTCGATGGAACCAACTTCACTCTCTGGAAAGGTCGCATGAAGTGTCACTTGGAATGTATGGGAAAAGCATACTTGGCTATGATTTCAAAACCATATATACCTCCACAAGGTGGTCCGACAACTCTGAATGAAATCACAGAAGCTGAAAACAATCTGCGGACCAAGGAAGCTCTTCTAAGCGCATTGAATGACTCAGATCTCTCGAATGTCATTGACCTACCAACTGCATATGAGATCCTAACTAAACTGGAACTTCTGTATGAAGGAGATGAGTTTGTCAAAAGTGCAAGGTTGCAAAGTCTGAAAGGGAAATTTGAAAGATTGAAAATGAGAGATGATGAAAACATCACTACCTTTATGCCAAGAGTAAATGAGCTGGTATGTGGAATCAGAAATGCTGGTGGAACTTTAGATGAAAATGAGATTGTTTGCAAAATCCTAAGATCCCTTCCTGCTGCCTACAAAATCAAAGTTGCTGCCATTGATGAATTCAGAGCCCACACAACTGTCACAAGAGAACAACTGGCTGGCAAACTAGCTGCATTTGAAATGACCGAGTTTGGAGATGATCCTCCCAAGACTGAATCTGCCTTCAAAGCCAGTGCCTATGTGAAAGGCAAACAGAGATTTGATCCGGGTGAAAACTCATCAAGGAAAATGTCATGGTATGATCAAGCAAGAAGAGACATGGAAGAAGAAGAAGCAGAAACAGCTCAACTTGAAGCCCTCATTGCAAAGAGACTGCCAAGAGGATCCGGTAAGTATGAAGGAAAACTACCCTTTAAGTGCTTCAACTGCAATAAGATTGGTCATTTTGCCTCAAGATGTCCGGAGAGATCTGCAAGATCTAATACTCATAGACAAAGGTTTCAAAAGAATTGCTATTATGTTCATGAAGAAGATGACAATGAAGGAGTAACAGATGATGAATCAGAACTAGGAAGCAAATCCGGAAATGAGTGGGTGTTTATAGCCATCAAGGAAGAAGATTCAATACTCTCTGAATCTGTCAATCACAAAGTTGTTGAAAAAGCCTTGGCTGCTCAAGTGGAAGAAAAGGATGATTGGGTTATTGACAGTGGATGTTCTCACCATATGACTGGTGACAAGAATAAGTTCTTAGATTTGGAAAGATATGAAGGAGGAATGGTAAAGTTTGGTGACAATTCTGCTGGCAGAATCAGAGGTAGGGGAACTATTTCCTTTGATGGTAAGAGCAAAACAGGAAATGTACTGTATGTTGAAGGATTGAAGCACAATCTTCTCAGTGTTGGTCAGTTAGTGGACAAAGGCTATGATCTCCGGTTCAAGAATGGAAAATACAGAATCTTTACAAGCTCCGGAACTGAAATTGCATCCGGTACTCAGACAAGAGGTAACATCTTTCATCTGGTTGGTTCAAATAAAAGTTGTTTGTTTGTTCAAATTGATCAGAGTTGGTTATGGCATAGAAGAATGTGTCATGTAAATTTTGATAACATCATCAAGATAAGCAATACTCAGGCTGTGAGAGATCTTCCAAAGTTGATGAAACCTACAAATAGTGTGTGTAAAGAATGTCAGTTAGGTAAACAAAGCAGAGTCTCTTTCAAAAGCAAAGATCAGTCTTCTACCGGATTGTTGGAATTAGTACATACTGATCTATGTGGTCCGACAAGAATCAAGAGTCTGCAGGGTGATAGATATTTCATGTTGTTAATTGATGATCATTCCCGGATGATGTGGGTTACCTTTCTAAAAGAAAAATCAGAAGCTTTTGAGAAGTTCAAAATCTTCAAAGCTATGGTGGAGAATCAAACCGGATTGAAACTAAAGTGTCTAAGGTCTGATAGAGGTGGTGAATTTACATCTGGTGAATTCATTGACTTTTGTGAGAAACAGAGTATAAGGAGACAGTTGTCTGCTCCTAAAACTCCACAGCAGAATGGAGTAGTTGAGAGAAAGAACCGGACCATCCAGGAAGCTGCTAGGACAATGATGTTGGAAGCAAATGTTCCTCAAATGTTTTGGAAAGAAGCTATCAGCACTGCAGTCTACACTCTCAATCGAGTTCAAATCAGAAACAACACCGGTAAGACCCCCTATGAACTCTGGTTTGGCATCACTCCTACTGTGAAATATTTTAGAGTATTTGGTAGCAAGTGTTATATTAAAAGAGATGAAGATCTAGGAAAGTTTGATGCTAGAAGTGATGAAGGAATTTTCTTGGGCTACTCCACTCAAAGCAAAGCATACCGGTGTTACAATAAGAGATTGAGGAAGATGATAGAAAGCACCAATGTAAAGGTTGATGAAGGAATTGAGAAGCCTTCAAGATTTTATGAGTTTGAAGAAGATGACCAAGACAGTGTTCAAGGACCTCAATCCTCTCCGGTGAGACAGAGTCAGCCTGATCCGGTAAATCAGGAAGAAGAGATAGGTTTGAATGAGCCTGATCAAGAAACAGCAGTGCTGGATACTCCCAAAATTCCAAGGTATGTAAGACTGAATCACTCTGAAGATCAGATCATAGGTGACAGAAGCAAAGGTGTACAAACTAGAAGGAATATTGCTCAAAATCAGAATGAATGTTGTCTGATTTCAAAGATTGAACCTAAAACAATAAATGAAGCCTGCAATGATGAAAACTGGACCAAAGCAATGGAAGATGAATTAATGCAAATTGAGAAAAATCATACTTGGGATCTTGTTCCCAGACCTAGAGACAGGAATGTAATTGGAACCAAGTGGGTCTTCCGGAACAAACTAAATGAAGCTGGTGAAGTAATCAGAAACAAAGCTAGACTGGTCTGCAAAGGCTACTCTCAAATAGAAGGAATCGACTTTGAAGAGACTTTTGCTCCGGTAGCAAGAATTGAAGCAGTCAGATTACTTCTTGCATTTGCTGCCTTCAAAGACTTCAAGGTATATCAGATGGATGTCAAGTCTGCCTTCCTAAATGGTGATCTGGAAGAAGAAGTCTACATTGAACAACCGGATGGATTTCAATTGTCTGATAATAATGATATGGTCTGCAAGTTGAAGAAAGCTTTGTATGGATTGAAGCAAGCCCCAAGAGCATGGTATGAAAGGTTGGATAAGCATCTTGTGCAGATTGGATTCAACAAAGGTACTGCTGACAGTAACTTATATTTCAAAATTGATCATGAAAACATTTTGATTGTTGAAGTGTTTGTGGATGATATCATTTTTGGAGGAAGAGATAGTATGTGCAAAACTTTTGCAAATCAGATGAAAAGTGAGTTTGAAATGTCTATGCTTGGTGAAATGAATTTCTTCTTGGGACTGCAAATTACTCAAACAAAAGAAGGGATCTTCATCTCTCAGACCAAATATGTGAAAGAATTGTTAAGGAAATTTGGTATGGAAGACTCAAAGCCAATGAACACTCCTATGGCAACCGGATGTAAGTTAAGCAAAGATGATGATTCTCCAAAGGCAGATCAGACAAAGTATAGATCAATGATTGGTGGATTGTTGTATCTCACTCAAACTAGACCAGATATAATGCAGGCTGTTGGTCTTGTGGCAAGATTCTAGGCTGATCCTAGAGAATCTCATGTTATGGCAATCAAAAGAATTTTTAGATACTTGAAAGGAACAGTTGAGTATGGTCTATGGTATCCTAGAGATCCGGACTTCTCTCTTCATGCTTACACAGATGCAGATTGGGCAGGAGATGTGGATGACCGGAAGAGCACTAGTGGTGGAGCATTCTTTTTGGGGAAGAGATTGGTTTCTTGGCTAAGCAAGAAACAAGATGCAATATCTCTGTCTACAACTGAAGCAGAATACATTGCAGCAGCAGGTAGTTGCACTCAAATCTTATGGATGAAGCAGATGCTAAGAGACATCAAAGTTGAATATGAGAAGCCTATCACAATTTTTTGTGATAATTCAAGTGCAATTAATATCTCCAAGAATCCGGTATTGCATTCTAAGACTAAGCACATATCTATTAAATTTCACTTTTTGAGAGAACAAGTAAACAAGGAAGAAGTCAGATTGGAGTATGTTCCCTCCAAGGATCAGATTGCAGATATCTTTACAAAACCTCTTCCCAAAGACTCTTTTGAATATCTCCGGGAGAAGTTAGGGGTCATGGCCCCTCCGGTGATGAGCTAAGATGCACTGATGTGCATCAGTCCGGTGGCTATCACAGTCATATCTTGTGATCCGGACTAATGGGGAGCTGCAACTAAGGGGGAGCAGCTGGTATGATTCTGATGTATGAGAATTGCAAGTATGAGCCCTTTGCCATTGATGTCAAAGGGGGAGAGAAGACATGTGAAAAACAACTGGTTGATGATCAAAGGGGGAGCAGTAAAGGAAGAGAAGACATATGAAAAGTTGAAGTTCTTGTCTTAATGGTTTTTCACATCATATGTTGCCATCAATGACAAAGGGGGAGATTGTTGCAAGTATGAGGTTAGCCAGTGTTGTCATTTATGTCAACATACTCATATTGCATTGACAAGAAGGATTTGATGAGCTGTGTGCTGAGGATATTGAGAAAATTAGCCTCAGTCAGGAACAGTGAAGAACAGTGATGAGAAGAAGGTAAATGTACTATATAGGATGAGAACCGGAGGATGCGGATTAAAGGGTTAGTAGATATGAGTCTTGAGATGCTACAGTTAAGATTTCAGAGGTCCGCATGAAGATCTGAAGGAGTTGTGGCTGCCGGTATAGAACCGGGTCCGGCAAGTATCCAGAGGTGACAGAGGATCACAAAAAGGTCCGGTGAGGTCCGGAATTGTATCATCCTAATCTGCAGATTGGACGGAGTGTTTGGGATGTCCTTGTGATGTGTCATCCTGATTTGTGTATGATTTGGAGGTCCGGAAGTACCTCTTGCATTATGACAGTGGCGACAGACTGTGTTCTTGAAGTTCCGGATGAGGAAGACAAGAGATCCCAGTAAGTAAAGGAAGTGCGGATGTATCCAGACATTCAGACAGGCTTGTGAAGGTTCTTGGATCATGTTTAGGTTGTGTTGTTGGTCCGCATTGATGGTAGAGCCCAGAATTGAAGTTATTTTTCCGGATGAAGTTCTTGCTCTGTGTAGCCGACCGGATGAGTTGTTCATCCTGCGAATGTTCTTGTGATGGCCGACCGGATGTGTTATTCATCTTGCGGATACTCCTATGGTTGTTTGCCAACTTAGATGTTTGTTCCTAAGTCGATGTCTTGTATAAATAACGGTTTGTGAGTTCATTTCAAAGTGTGGTGTGTGGATGAGTATGGCATAGCAAAGAAACGTGCGAAAGGCAGAGCAGAGATTGTTGGGCTTAATTGGAACTGATCCGGACATGATAGAGATGTCATTCTCCAGTTCAAGACTGTGATTTTTATCACTTTGTAGACAGTGTGTCTCCTTGTAGGCAGTGGGCCTCTTTGTGAGCAGTGTGCTCGGGCAGTGAGCCCTTATTGGCATGTGCCATTCATTTTTCTTTATTCTTCTAACAGAGAATAATTCTTGGGTTAATCACCCCGTGGTTTTTCCCTTAACCGGGTTTTCCACGTCAAAATCTTGGTGTTCAATGTGTTGATGCTTATCTGCTCTTGTGTTTATGTATTATGCTTCCATGGATGATTATTTGATATACTGCTAACTAACAATAAAGAATCAAGTGTTTGAAAGAAGAAGAAGTTTTATACAACTGATTCACCCCCCCCTCTCAGTTGTATGCCCTAGATCCAACATACTTGCATCATAATTATCATATAGATCACTTGCATTATTGCCTATTGTTTGTGAATCATTTCATAAATGTGAAGTCGGTATTTCAAGGGGGTTGACCTAGGAGAACTTGACCATAATGATCCAACAATCTCCCCAAGGTATTTTAAATACCACTAGTTCTTGATGATAAGAGTGGATATTTTGATAGTGCGCTAAACTAGATCTATAAGTCATAGATTAGATCTACATGTCACATAATTAACTTGGACTCGTGTGATTGACCTATACAAATTTCTAGGTCTGCACAAAATTTAGGGACAATCCACGCTTCAAGGTCACCATTTTCCTAGACTGAGGCAAACTAATTCGACAAGACGCCAACAATTATACTCTCTCTTCAGATCAAGAGCCAAGTTCCCTAATCTTCTGCATGAATTTCCTAAAGCAACAATTTTATTTATTCTAATTAATTATTCTAATGAATTTCCTAAAGCAACAAGTTCCCTAATCATTCACTTTAATCTAGGTTTGATCGAAGGGATGGATAAGGAGCCTCCATCTTCCCAAGGAAAGCGAGATACACATTAAAATGCCCCACTCCACCTCTCTTTAATAGCTATAGTCTAGTCAATAGCAGTGCTAGGGCCCATCCAGTCTTTTTTCATTTCCTTATTCCCATCAACTTTTTAAATAGTGGACCTCAACATCTATTTTTACTTGCTAGATCATCGTTTCGATATGTGGAGTTGATTACATTTATTTAATTAACCTAAATTAAGTTAGGTAAAATGTATTTTCATATACAAATATAAATAATCATTAAATAGTTGTATTTAGAAAAATACAAATGATGAATATTATCTAGATGTGTTCATGACATAAGGCTCAATATATGTCACTTGACATCTCTTCTATATTGTGGATCCCATCTTTTATCTTTAAAACTCCAATGATGTAGCCAAAGTTTGATTTAGACACAGCGTTTTATAATATTGATTTAGACAATTGATGGATCCTTACACTATGTCCCCAATAAAATGGCCCTTCCATAATTGAAGTATTATGGAATTAACAAGAGTGATTCCTTCCTCACATCCATTTTGCTCCTCCCACTAGTTACACAAACACACATGAAGATCCAACTTCAAGATGAGAATAAGAACAAGAAATAGTCACAACTTTGTTCTCTTTCACTAAGAATATGAGAGGACTGGCCCACAAGAATCCCCATCATTTTTATATGCACACAACAATTATTATTAATAATAACTGCTGCACTAAACTATGAACATCTAGCAATCTACTTTATGCTATTTGGTTTATGGTTCATGAATATGCTCCAGCTAGGAAGCTTTTTCACACTCCTATCAGATGTCCTAACAATACAACTAATTCACGGGGGTACATTGCCCCACTATTTTCCATCTAAGCAAAGCTTTCCCTATGAGATGAGACTATTTTACCCAACTCACATGGGTACAATTCCTTCTCTGTTTCCACAGATAACGCCTTGCTTGTCACCTATGGGATGGCCCAAAAAAAATGCCTTGCTGTCACCTATGAGACAGTCAAAAAAAACTTATATGCCGAATCTCCATGAGAGGAGAAGCACTTTTTCCCGTAAAACAACAAAAAAGAATAGGTCTCCCTACATTGCATCGGTATTTGCTATTGTCCTCCACTAGAAAATGACATGCAAAATATAAAAAGAAAAATAACCTTGGGAAAATCACAAATATAGAAAAGATACTACAGACGTTACCCCCTTTTATATATTTTTAATTTTTCCCAATTTTTTTCATTTAATTTGACAGCTAAATCAGCCCTTTATAGATCCAATCAGGGGTTTGGTCCTAAACCTGTGGATCAAATCATGAGCGTTGGATGCCTATTGACTAGTCATAGATAGGCCTCTAGCTGTGGCAGATAGAGACCTTTGAGTATGTGGGTGTGCCATTCCTGACATGAGTAGAGATGGGTCAATGGCCTAACAATCCATAAGCTCCAACTGTGATTGTGGGTGGTGAGGGTATCATTTTTCTTTCCTTCGCTGCTGATATCTTACCATTTTTGGGTTTCACCCACCTAAGAATTGGATCCATTCCATTCGCGGAGCAATTCTGGAGGTCCAGAGGGGTTATGATATTGTCGAAGGAGAAAATTCGCTCAGAATGCCGAGGTCAGGGCCCAAGTTTTCACGCCTGGACTGTTCTTCCACCGGTGGGTAATATCAGAATCTTATCACATTCTATAAGGAAGAATACCCAATTTTTTTTTTCTGTATCGAAAATATGTAAGGAAATATATATACATACAATGAAAGTGGATTTGTAAAAAGTGGCTACAAACATCAATGCAGAACCAGGTGTTTATTTTCACACTGGAAGCTGTTGTACATGTTGTCTGCACCATGAAATCCCAATGCATGCTAGGCATTGTTTTCGTGTAATCTGTTTGGAGTTTATTCCATTGCCCATGAAAAGTCGTTGCTTTGTATTTAAATTGCCATGAAGTAATGGATTGCTTTTGGTACTGTATGTTTATGCTTTTTTGATATTGTCATGGTCACAATGCAGATAACATTGTAAACTAGACAAGAATGAGGATCTCTGGATGAAAGTACTTGGAAAAGTGGTTTCTTGGGTTTTCCTGTCCTCCTTTTCTGAAGTGTAATCAATTATGGGTGCAATGACATTACTCACTGGCATCACTTAGTAAAAAATGTTTAAGATATGTGGGTTGGCAGGTTTCTAAATATTTTCCTAATTTTGGAATCCACCACCTTCTCCTATTCTTATTATTGCAGTACTATATCATTACCCCTGTTTTAACAGGTGTATAGTGTAAAAGATTTAGGTAAATGATACGTCTATGCTCTCACATACTATTTACTATGTTGTTGGATGACCTCTCTGTGGAATTTGCTTTTATGGTCTTATACCCCTTTTTTGCAGTGCTGGTTTCTGAGTTCCATTAGGGTTGAGTATATTCTGTTGCAGTTTCTTGCAATTATTTAGTTAGATGGAGATATTACTCGATGAGGAGTTAGTGGGATTTGCAATCAAAATCACCCTGTATGTGCTCCGGTGTTATCTGCTGTGTCTAGGGTGACTTCCCTCTGGCATATTGGCTTTGATTGTGTGCCCGAGTTTTTCAGTACCGATTTCAGAGATCTATTAGAGTTGGGTATATGCTGTTATAATTCATGGATTCTTGCGATAATTTATTGCAAAGGAGATATTATCTTGTGGAGAATTAGTGTGGACTTGCATGGTATTCGGTAACCTTTTCTGAAACTGAAACGTGTTGCTGCTTTGTCGGAGATATGATTTAGCCCTGCCATCCTTATTTAATGAGCTTTGTGATCCATCATTTTTTATCTATTCTATGGACCATAATAATTTGCTATAGTATCCTAAAATCAGGACACAAATAATTTAATAAGACCATACAGTAGATTCCTAGTAGATTGCAGTATACAATTCTGTACTACATAATAGGATCTATGGCAATCCCCTTGATATTCTCTTTGAAGTTGTTTTTTTAATGTTTCTTCCAGTTTCTATGAGGGGGAAGGATGGGAGGGCTGGGAAATGCATTTTCTGAACAGCAATTTTTTTTTTCTAAGGATGACAATTTAAAAAAAATAAAAAAAATATTCAGAAATATATAAAAATATGTATAAATTAAAAAAATATTTAAAATGTAGAGATAAAATATATTAATATATAAAAATAATTTGCCCAAAATTTCAGATTTGGGACTTCCAGATGTCCCAGGGACGTTAGCACATCCCAAAATATGAGGGAAGTGACAGGGACATCGCTGGGGATGCCTGTCCAATTTTTTTATTGGCGGGGGGATGTCTGGGGGACGTACCATCACTGGGACATCCTGGATGCCCGTATAATCCTGAGGATGTGTCCCATGGAATGCTGTGTTTTTCCTTGTTTCTCATTACTGTTTTCAGAAACTCATTACAGTTGGACCATTAGTATTGCTGTCATAGTTTCTTTAATACTCTATTCTAGTTTAGATATATCCAATGCTGATTCAGTGGGATTTGGATGTTAATTTGTAGCCTTGTAGGTTATATGAATGGTTAATCTCTTTGTGGACTGAAATACGTTGCTGCTTGATTGAATATATGCTTTGGCCTTGCATGGTTACCTTACGAGTCTTGTTATCTGTGCATTTTTTTCTAATCCACACTGATTTCATATTGTAGCTTTGAATCTGTATACGTAACAACTGCTTTTTAGAGATATTAGGAGTTGCCAAAAGTGGCAATTGTTTTTTTTTTTCAAGATGTTTGTTGTTTCTTACATATCTCACAGTAGTCATGTCGAGGTTCAATCATCTCATCCAGATTGACTGACAACTATTCATATGAGTTATCCTAAAGGTTGACAAAGTACTTAAACACACACCGGTGTGCCCATGAGTAACAGTAAACCCCAAGAATGGGTGGTGCAAGCAGTGTGGCTAAGTCCCATCTCCACTATATTCATTGATTTGTCACCATTCCCCGAGGTCCTAGGTGTGTGAGACGATCATTGCTCAAGAGAAAATTCTGCCATTCATCTTGTCTCTTCTGGAAAGTGGTAAGTAAAGAAAGGAAATATTTTCCCATGTTGTGATATGGGGTTGAATTGAGGACATAATTAATAAGTAAAATCCTTTATCATGCATTATTCAAGAGTAATCTTTCTAATTATAAATAGGACATGCATTATGATTGTCATATTTATCTTTCCTCATAATTGTTGCTACTAAAGCTTCAAAATATTAACTTAGACTTTTTATGACTGTGATGTGCACTGCAACAAGTCTGTAATCTAGAACACTTCATTTTCTCAAGATTTCATAAGTATGCTGAATATGGTACATCATTCCACGTCCACTCTATAGGATGGGATTTACAACAATTCCATTTACTACTACTACAATGTTCAAACTTGACCGAGAATACTTTATTTACATCTCATTTCTTTCGTGATGTCTTCAAGTAATAGCTATTTACATATATACCTGACGCGTCATGTCTAACATGATTTGCAAGAGATCTGGTTAACTTAAGCTAACCCTGATCTCAATAGTTTCTTGTGAAGTCCATCTATCTAAATGTATACATTATCTCCTTCCCATTAGCGTCTTCATTACTGCAGGGTCAATTTGGCAATAAGTTAAAAATTGTAAGAATAGTGTCTAGTCCAGCCTCTATATAGTAGTCTGTACCAGTTAAAGCAGTCAAGGTTACTACCATTCTCGTTTAAGATAGAGCATGGTGCAATTTAACTTGCTTCTTCTTAAAAGTGTTGCAGGGAGTTGTCATGCACCCTGTGAAATTAAGGGAGTGGTTTCCCAGGATTAGTTTTACCTTTTTAAAATCTAGAAAAAAAATGGGACCAGTGCAAGTTACTTCCTGGAGGGCAAAATTTCATTTGAAAGTAAAGCACAAAACAATTGTCAGGCTATGTTATGCAGCAACAATGAGGGATCCACCACTGCAATTTACCTGCAGACCTGAGCGATCAGATCATCGAGTCTGCAACATAATTTTTTTCCTTACTTCTGGATATCTATTTGCATTCCATGTGGGCTATGGACAAGAAAATACTAATGCAATTCAAGATCCAAGGGTCCCAAAGTTGTCTCAGGTATCGGTTCTTATCTGTGGTGGGCATCTAGCATTTCTCTTCTATGTGTTGTCTAATTGTACTGATCGCTTGGCCAGAATCATTTTTAGCAACCAACACTGTACAGTAGCACTCCCTTTCTTATACAAGGCTTCCAGTGTTATGCAGTTACAATTGAAAATTCCAAATGTTGGAAACGCAGATATCTTGAAGTGTCAAGATTGGAAACACAGTGTAATATGATAATAAAAGATTGCTCTTACAACTTGCAGTTTGCCATGAGAAATCATGCTGATTAAGTCTGAGCAGTGGATTCCCGTACGTGATGTTCTTGCAATGGGTTGAAGTTAGAATTTAGAGATTTTTTATATTATTTATTCTCCAATCATTGTTGTAGTATTCCATTAGGCAATGATGCAGCCAAGCAGTCTCCTGCTAGAATTCTTATGAACATAGGTTCCATCCTTGTGCAGCCGACTACATATGTTAGCAGGATCATCGATAGGAACCATAATGCAAAACAATAATGTTGTGAATGGGCAGGCAACTAAACAATCTCAATATCCAAAGTCCAAATTATCACTTTACATTGTAGAGAAAAAGGTTGGGTTATAATCCATATGACTGTTAAGTTTCCAATACATGTGACCACTGACACTTCATTATTTGATCAACCTATGGCCATTACAATGCATTAATACTGAGTATTATATATATGAAAATCAAGAATAGGTAGGCCCAGGCAGGGAGATGGACTACCATCCTCCCCTTACCTTCTACACCCTGCCAAGAAAGCTCAAGGTTGATTATTTCATGTCCCTTTTGACAGACTGTCTCAAGAACCCAGGGTCCCAGACTAGTGATAAGTAAGTGTAGTTTCTTCCAGTTGCTTTCTCAAGGGAATAGTCATGCTCTTTATTCTCTGCCATACTTCTAAGGAAACAAGGGGAAAGTATTCCCGAGGATGCTAAGATTTTGCAAAGACATTAAAACCATGAGGATGCTAAGATTTTGCAAAGACATTAAAACTACTAAGTATATTCTTCGGAAGATGTCTTCTTCCTCAACTTAGTTTCCTGCCATCCATTAGTACTACAAGACAGTAGTGACGAACTGATACAATTTTGAATTTACAGTAGTTGCCGAACATATTCTATTTCCATTGTCCCACTGAGGGTTGGTGAATATTACTTCAATATGTTCAGTCATGACCCATTACTGGCATAAATAGACTGTAGTAGAACCAAGGGGTGCTAAGTATTGCTTCAAAATGTTTAGTCATAACACATTACTTGTACAAATAGACCGTACTAGAACCATACACTTAGATCTATAGAGCTGTTGAAACACTTGCTTTGTGAAGTCTAATATACAGTTCTCGAGAACAAAGATATCAGCGGCTTATAGAAGATCCTCTAGACTTAATAAGTTCCTATTATCTTGCTTGTCTCAGTTTGTCAAATACAACTCAATAATCAGCTATAAGGGTGGTCCATAACAATCCACACTAATCAGCACTATCAGGTCTCTCGTTCAGGCTATGGTATGACTGAAAACAGAGATCTAAAATAATTGTACAATTATGTTTTTGATGACTGATAGGTACGTAGATTCCTCATATATCATATACTCTTGGTTGAGATGATAATAGTCAGATTGCCAGCAGGGCCTCGTTAACCTGAACCAGCAGTAGGTAGTGAAAAATACTGAAGTATATTATCAGATGGATGAATAGTTCAAAAGTTGTAAAAAGAACTTGAGAACACCTCATCCAGGTCAAGTAATACCTCATCTCTTCCCTATGGGAAATCAAAACAGTTAAGTTAATTATATTTAATCAGTGCAAAGTAAAATAATAGTGACCCCTAGCAATTAGCTCCGTGATCATCAAAGAAGAATGGAACAAAGCATGTAATCATCCAAGTGCTTATGTTTAAAGTAATTTGAAGGCAACTTCTCTGAGGCTTCTAGTGACACTGAGGGTTGGAGTCTTCCATCTGGCTGTGTCCGTCTATCACTTAGAAAGAACTAGATGGCTGCTATAGAGTGAAAATGTGTGAGATCACAATGCTGTAAGGGACATCTTGTAATGCAATCATCACTCCATGTCACATGTATTTTCTACAGAGTGAACAAGCATGATGATCACAGAGGTACTGCTGTCGATATTTCCGGATCATCAGATGAGCATTGAAAGTCAAACGGCAATTTTCTAAGGTAGTAATTCCCCAATATGAGAGCTGAGTAGTGATAAAAGGTAAGAACTGCAATTTAGATTATTTCAAATACAAATATTTTGTAGTCACTAAACCATTGGAATGCTTGTAAGTCACGTGTGCACAACTTTCAAAGTCTGAGCTGATGCATGATTATCTGAGGTTCTTGGCATCATAACAATCTCAATGTGATGATGGCTTGGAACTCAATCCTTCATGGGGACCCATTTTTCATTTGCTCAAAAGACATAATAGCCAAAATATATTAATTTAATGCTTTTGTATTTATTTAATATTGTAATAAGGGCATAAATTAATTATCGATGGACACCATTAACTATTTGATAGTGGAATTAGTGATCTCTACTTTACATTGTAATCTGGGTTATCTCTATGAGAAATCCCAATCTACTTTCAAATTATTCATCGTAATTATGAACCACAATGTGGTTTGAAACGTCAATTCTTTAAAACTTTTGTACGCAAATGTTCCTGAAGCTCTTCACTGAGGTTCTGTTTACACCTCTAAATATCATTTACAATTACAAAAACTTAAGTACGAACATAGAGATTAGAGGCTTCAAAATACATTTTTTTGGAACAAAAATTACAGTAGAAAAATAGGGGATGCATCCCTATTGATGTGTCAACGTATCACTGTCAAATGTAGCAGGAAGGTCTAGACTCCAAACATCATTTAGGCTGTCAAATATTCATGTAGCACATCATGGTTTGCATGATAGATCACCTACTTATCAAGATATTCATATCACCGTAAATACCAATTCAGTCCAGCAAGAGCTGGTGTACCATATCATATATTGGATATAAAGATCAAGTTAGCTATGAACAACAATTTGAGGTGACCTGTGAAGTGGGGACTCACAAACAGAATTTTATGGCCAACCTCACATTTATAATGTCATCCTGAGTCACAGTTAACAGTCAAGGATCACAAGGTCCTTTAGCGCTTATGTAAATCAGAGATGTTTAACTGAATAAAGCAATTCATACAAGATAGTAGTATTGATATTCCTAGTTCATTGCAATCACTGAAATGCATGCTATGATTGTACAGAGTAAGGAAATCGTAGCCCAAATAACCTCCTAATACTGCCATATAATGATTAAGGGTTATACTTATTTTACATTCTCATAAACTATTAAACTTTCTCTTTTTGAAAGTACACGGTTATTGATACTATCAAAAGTTTATAAGCTACATATAAGGCTAGGTTCAACACAGCTTTAAGTATCTAAGACTTGAGACTTAGTTTATTGATGAACCTTTAATGTTACATCATTGTGTCATCTCAAGGGTGAGCTACATCAATAGTACAACCAATTATGACGAATCTTTAATGTTTGCAATCATGTGAATCTGTGACAAGTTGAACTGAAGATTGATAAATGTTTGGCTTCCAAAGATCCATTCAGTGCTAATAGCATCCATTGGGAAATGACCATGTTGGTGCTTAACCACCATCTGCAGAGCATCAATGGGCTACTCCTATGTTCATCTAACTGTCATATCCTTCCTTACATGAAGGGTATTGTACTGGGGGTCCAAAATAGGGAAGAGAAGACAATCTAAATGCAATCTAGAGTGATCATGCAAGAGACAATCATACTAATGTTTTTGTACGATAACCCGCGACATGGATAATTGTAAGTGGTCTATTGCTATTCATGGTGCGTGGTTAAACACTTCTACCCAAGTCATCAAGTAGCCTTATGGCATATTACCATATTAGCATTACTTGGACTTGGGATTGACTTGGCAACCATAAATAAGTATAAATGGAATTCAAGTTACTTGAGATTAAATCGGGAAAAATTTGGCAAACTTCAAAATGCTAAAATACTTATAAAAATAGGTAAAAAATGTTTTTCTTTTTCTTTTCTTATTTCATGCCAAATAGTGTCTAGAGCAGTGTTCCGTGGAGTCTCAAAACGGGGGTACATGGGAACTTGGGGATGGATTTCAAGGATGACAATTTTTTTTCCAAAATTTGGAGATGGCAAGGGGACAACAGCTAAAATAATACATAATATTTGAAAAATTAGTTATGCAAAATCATAAAAGAAACTGCAATTTATCATTTATGTAAACAATTTGACAATCAATTGACCCAAAATTCCAAATACTAACATAAATAAAAATGGTTTATAGCATAGTAACATTACTTAGAATTGGGATTGACTTGGCAAACGAGAAGTATAAATGGAAGTCAATTACTCAATTTAATTGGGAAAAAGCCAAGAAAAAATGCTGCTTTTCCATTTGGCACAGCCCAATTTTTTTCTTTTGCTTTCTAAAATCAGAGCAGGTTCTCAGGGTGGTAGCCCCCAGCAAGGTTGAAGGGCAGTGCCTTTGGTGTGTTTGCTGTTGTGATAGAGGGTGGGGTTGAGGGGTAAAGCCATTGCTACCAAGCCCAAATTAAGGCCTTTGATGCTAATGCCATGGCATACTCCTCATCGCTAGAAATGCTAAATCCATTTTTTACCCCTAATCCCCAAGGCTGACCATTTTTTTGCCCATTTTAAGCTTGTCTTTGATAGGAGATTACAAATACAACAGAGCATTATCAAATGTACTGAGCTTAACTGATATTGAGCTAAAGATTTTTTTTGAAATTAAGATTAAATGAAGAGGATAGTGTAAAGGTTATAGGGAGTGGTTGTGTAATAGATGGCATGGGCGCTGAAGGTGAGGACTGCGCAGTTGAAGAAGTGGAATATTGTCATTCTTTCTATTAATTTTCTTTTCTGTTTTTGTTTTGCCTGCTTCCCAGGAAATGGTAATGAGGATTCAAAAACTTGCAAACATTTATGAAAATAAAATTTACAGAGCTTAACCATGATTTTGAAAAGGAGAGTGCTTTTTTAATATGGCTTGGGGGCATCCTGCTGTCCCCAGGACAGTTTAGGGACGGTAGGGTGTCTCTGGATGCTCCTTGCAGAGGAGAACGATTCCAGGGATTTCCCATTCACTGTAGAGCCATCTCAGGGACGACCCACTTTGCAGGTGGTGACCAAAGGGATGGCAGAGGATGTTTCGTCTCCATCCTGCCATCCTTGGGATGTCCCTATTTTGGGTGCGGGCGTATTTACCCTGGGGATGTGTCCACGGGGAACACTGGTGTAGAGATAGATTTAATTGTAAAATTACTGCTTTATGGGGCCCATGCCTCCCTTTTTAATACCTTAGGCTTAGCTTTAGCTTACAATTTATGCTCTCTATTTTTAATTAGAGATCATTACAGGCTAAATATGCAGGTCAGATATCTTTGCAAAACTAAGCTGCTATAACTTGGGCCTAGTGCTAAAATCCCCAAAATTGGAAATTTAACATGCAATTGATTGACACCCTGGGAGGAGTCATGTTCCATGGCTTCGCTTATGAGGATAGGCTGTCCTTTCTTCTTAATCTTCTTTAATGGTCTGCTTTTTTGAATTCTGAATTTTCTGTCTTATCCTGATGCATACCAATTGTTTTTTCTGTTGGAGTGAGATGTCCATGTTTTTTGAGTTTTATTCTTTCAGCAGTCTCTGCATGACATTTCTTGCACATCTCCAATATTCTCATATACACCATCATCATTGCTTGATATTGATGCATTTCCTCTTATTTATCATTATCTTACAAAAGAGCTTTCCTGAATGCTATTTTCTTTTGCACCAACAACCTGTTGTGGTTATCAACTTATCATGCATCTGTTATTAACAGGCATCTACATGCAAGTATATTAGTATTTCCCATTTGCAAAAATCATTATATTTTTCTGATGAACATTCCTATAAAAAGTGCCAGAATTTATTTACAGAAATTGTTTGTCAAATAACACTAAAAAGATCCAAGGCCCAAATACCTTCAAACATCAAAAGGCCCGTGAAGGGAAAAAGAGGAAAGAATTTCTTTCTACTAGAGTTTTAAAAAGCTATATAAATTATTATTATTCCCCACATGAGAGTTGTGGAGTTTGCAGCCCCCACGGGCTTGCTGAGTCTGCCAGGTCGGTGGAACCCACATCAATTTGTAGGATGGCAGAAACTTGGAAACTTACGAGATCTAAGATTCTGGAAGTTGGAAACCAGATTTTCTTGTTTAAGTGACTCAAAAAGGCTTACTAAACTTAAAAAACTAGAAACAGGATTTGAGGCATGAATTCATAACTTCTACTTATCAGACTGAGAACAAGAAATATTCTGCTTTGATCAAGTCTGAGCCATATGCAAATGTTTTTTCTTCATCCTTAATTTTATGGTTCCAGGGTTGCCAGATACTTCCCCTCACCTGTGTGGATACACATATCTGCCAATTGGATATTGGGTATGAATATGGTACTCCCGGATACGGCATGGATACCGTATCCAGCACATCTATAAACAAACCTATATTTGGGCCATATCTGATATGTTGGGATATGATGCCTCTCCAGCTGGTGTTGTATCCGGTTTAGGGTTAATGAAAAAGCAGTCAAATTTTCCAAAAAAACAAAAAACATTAAAAAAATTGGTCACACATGTATACACACACACACACACACACACACGCACACGCACGCGCACGCGCACGCGCGCACACACATTTAATTGACTACAGACACAAACATGATATAACAAAATAAATATTCTAAACCAAAATATAAAAACCCAAATTGATATAAATAAACATTTTTGAAGTTATTTTCTATATCCTTAGATGCATAAATAATTGAATAATCTATATTCTTATAATTGCCTTATCTAGTCATACCTGTATTAGGGGATCTTGAATATTTGCCATATCCATATCTGATACTGTATCCATATCTGTTTCCATGCAACTCTGCTTGGCTCATCCCATGAACCACCAGCCAGTTGTCCAAACAAAATCTACATGCAACAAAGGCCACCTGCTCAACTCATACTCTTCTGACAAAGACTCCTCCCAATCTTTTGGTTAGCACCTTAGTAATGATTTGATAAGCAATATCCAAAAGATTAATTCATTTTCAACCTCCTTTCCTGCTTCTATGAGAGCTAATGTGAATGAACTTAGCAATATATAATCACTGCAATAGTATGTTTTTAATGAATCAATAGCTTAGTTTGTTGACATAGACAGAAAATACCAATACCAGTGATACCCCAAGCAGGTTTGTAGAAATCTACAGTCAGACATAAGAATGCATTGGGATCTTATTTACAGGTCACCAGAGTACAGAATCAAATAAGCAGCAGCTGGTTCTTTGTTACATACTGTAATACCTATTTGAAATTTTATATGCAAGTCTTCTTATGTTCTTTATCTCCTGCAACAACAGACGTTACTACCTCTACAGCATCTAGATTGTGTATATATACTGACATTGATGTCTAGCTCAAGCAAAATAGCAGGTACCAGAATCTTGGGCTTGACTCCCAACAGTAATTGACAGCTCTTGGGAAAAGTCAGGTCAAGTCATATCCAAACTTCAGCAGGGCATTTGGTGACTTCTGCCTGAATCCTTATCCATCCTTTTCACCTCCTCCCCTAATGCATGCTTATCTGTCCTCCGTGCCTGTTTCTCAAAAATGTGTTTTTCTTTTAATATAACATCTTTTTTTACTCTCATCTAAATGTCTATATTACTTAATCCATTTTGTATCCATAAGTTAGATTTCTTACGTTTTTTAAAAGGTACCTTCATCTTATTAGAGGTGTATGCTCCTGCATTTTCAGGTTTGGAGATGGTCACTTCAAATTCTGGAGGTCTAAGCATGTCAGAGAAGCATGACCTAGTTTATGAGATTGCAAAATGGCCTGAAGGTTCCTCAGAAATACTTCAGACCTGGACTCGAAGAGAGATTCTGCAAATATTGTGTGCAGAGATGGGTAAGGAGAGGAAGTATACTGGTTTGTCAAAATGCAAGATTATAGAGCAGCTTCTGAGACTTGTCTCATCGAAGGAAGCAATGAAAGAGGAGGCAAAGGTAGTTACTCCAATACAATCATCAGTTGTAAGCACCAAGACATTCCGGAGGCAGAGGAAAAAGGAACACCCATTGCGTCTAACTGCAGCTACACAGCCATCTGCAAGCCCTGATGAGAAGAGTCTTGATAATTCCTTGATCTGCAAAAATTTAGCTTGTAGAGCTATTTTAAGCTCAGAAGATATATTTTGCAAGCGATGCTCATGTTGCATTTGTCACCAGTTTGATGACAACAAGGACCCTAGTCTTTGGTTAGTCTGTACCTCAGACCCTCCATTTGAAGGGGATTCTTGTGGCATGTCATGCCATGTTGAATGTGCACTTAAACATGAAAGATCGACAATTTCTAAGGATGGACAGTTTACCCAGCTGGATGGAAGTTATTGCTGCATGTCTTGTGGGAAAGTCAATGGGCTGATGGGGTACCAATTACTTACTTTCCTTTTGTTTGCTTTCCTAGAATTTTTGGCAATGGTGAATAGTTTATTAAGATAATGGAAGCTCATTTTTATAATGTCTCTGGTGTGCAATCATTTTTATTTGAGATTTGGACAGCTTTGAGACCTGTATTCTACCTCTATTCTCAGCAGACCTATATTTCAGGATGGATTTTTTCATTGACTATTCTTCTGTGACGATGCTATTAATGGTGCCATTTATCTGGAAGTGTCAAAAGTTAAAACTATAGGCTAAAATTTTAACAATCATTGGGACATCTGTGAAACAGCGTATAAGTTATCTTTATGCTTGTTTCTTTATTGCTGGATTTTTTCATTGACTATTCTTCTGTCACGATGCTAGTAATGGTGCCATTTATCTGGAAGTGTCAAAAGTTAAAACTATAGGCTAAAATTTTAACAATCATTGGGACATCTGTGAAACAGTCAAAATTTAAAACTATAGGCTAAAATTTTAACAATCATTGGGACATCTGTGAAACAGTCAAAAGTCAAAACTATAGGCTAAAATTTTAACAATCATTGGGACATCTGTGAAACAGTGTATAAGTTATCTTTATGCTTGTTTCTTTATTGCTTGATGGTGGTTGACCTTTCACTTCTTTCTTTGCATATGGCCACTATCTTGGCTAGCCATGGATTTTTCAAAGTGTTCTCACCATTCTATCTGATGGTCATCATGAGAAATTGAGAAAGATGATTAACAGTAAATATTCATAGTGGGCTAAAGACATGAAAGATAATGTTACTATAGGCAACAATTCAAAGTTCAAATTGGCAATGTCCAGGGGTAATAGAGATGTCTATGTGATGAGTGCACCACTGAAAATATTTCTAATTGCAGCTAGACGAGAATCACGCCTTTTCTCTAGGTAGTAGTTTCTTTCAGAAAGGTAAATTTCATTTTCTCTTTGCCCTCATAGATTCAGCCTATTTGAAAATTTTTTCCATTACAAATAACTTGTTTCCTATCTGTAGATTTCACCACTATTTATCAGTCACCCGGAGATGGAGGTGTACACGTTGTACAGTGTGGCCACACCATGCATATCAGGGCAAGTAAATGACTAAGGGTAAGGTTATATTATATATAAATGTAATCACCAGAGGATGTGGGTATTGGTTAGACGGTGATGCACTCCTCGTCCCTATACTAAAGTTTCCTTGTGACTATGCAATTTATAAATGGTTGAAAATAATCCTATCTATAGATTTCACCACTATTTATCAGTCACCTGGAGATGGAGGTGTACAGGTACTGGTACAGTGTGGCCACACCATGCACATCAGGGCAAGTAAATGAATAAGGGTAAGGTTATATTATATATAAATGTGATCACCAAAGGGTGTGGGTATTGGTTAGACGAGGATGCACTCCTCGTCCCTATACTAAAGTTTCCTTGTGACTAAGCTATTTATAAATGGGTGAAAATAAATATAAAATTTTGTAAAATTATTAAATAGAATTAATCTATTAGACAATTCTTTGATGCCACTTAAGTTGTTGGAACCAGAGTTTTAGGAAACGGACATGGTATCAGATTTGGATATAGCAAATTTTCAAGATACCCTAAGAGAGATACAATTAGATATGAGTATATATTCAATTATTTATATATCTAAGGGTGTAGTACATAACTGTGAAATATTTATTTATATATATTTTTAATAATTTTGGTTTTAATATTTTAGTTACAATATTTATTTTGTTATATTATGTTTGTGTCTTTGGTGATATGTGTGTGTGCGTGCGTGCGTGTGTGAATGCATGTGTGCGTGTACAATTTTTTTTTATATTTTATTTTTTGCAAATTTTAAATGTTCTTCATAAACTCTAAACTAGATATGGCACTAGACGGTGTGGTGCCATATCCAAATGTATCAGATATGGCTCAATATAGCTTCGTATCTGGATATGTTTGGATACAGTATCCATGCCCTATCCGGGAGTATCATATTCATATCGAGCATCTGATATGCGGATATGTGTATCCAGACAGGGGAGGAGAAGTATTTGGCAGCTCCGGTCGGAACTCTCTGCTTTGATATTGCCATAACAAGAATCTTCATGAGAAAGATGGTTCGAGGATGAATCCCATTGTGGATCCTGTCACCCATGTATGATAACATGACTGGTCCTTACCTGAAAACATGTTGTATGTGGCTGTATGCACACAGCCTAGGAATATGCATTTCTGAAACACAACTGCACCAAGTGAGCTGTTGTGGATGCAGGATGTACCTAGGGTCCAGGTGCAGCCAGCCACACCCTGAGTTTGGATGGCATCCTGGCTCGTGCCATGAAAAGGAGTAATTGTCTAGCATGGAGACTTAATGCCATTATGCAGAAAGCATTGCAATTTTCTGACATCATAGGACTTGCAAGATTTTGTCATATCAAATGTTGATGGGCACTGTACGAGAAGAAAGATGCATTAGGGATAGTCTTCTTCTCCACTGTCTCACACATTCCAAAAGGACTTAATAACATTATGTATTATAATTAAGGTGGTGCTAAATCCACCACCTTTTAATAGTTAATTTAGACAATCTATAGTATTATAATTAGGGTTGTGCTGAATCCACCGCCTTTTCCTATGGCGACTAAGTGTTCTAGGAGGTCCCCATCTCTCTCATGCATTAAATTAATTTGATTGTATTGGGCAATTATGTGGGAAGATGGGCCTGTGGCTTTGCTTCCCCTCTCTCGCTGTTGCCTTTGCATTTGCATTGGGAGGGAGCAGAGTTGGGCTTGTTAGAGCATGAAGTGGTGATGGTGGGCTATAGAGGATTGTCATAAGCATCTCCATTAATGGTCCCTGCTTTGGCATTCTCCACATTCATGGGTCCTTATGGATGTCATTTTCATGGATTGACGAGAGAGGCTGAAAGGAGGGTGATTAAAGAAGGCAGTTCTTTGTATTTAATGTGAGATTGCATATGACCCTGTGTATGGAAGAATGTTGCATTTATTTTGAAGTTTCAGTTATTCATATGGCTTTAAAAGGCCTGCATATGCATCAATAAGAAAGAGGAGAGGGGAGAGGAAAATTTGAGTTTTTGAGTGAAGCTTGAATGAGAGGAAGGTCAGATCCTCATGAAGGTTCCAGAAGCCTTGCATATGCATCAGGAGTGTAACCATGGATTTAAAGGGAATTTGACAGTGGGTTATGAAAAATGGAATGGTAGAGAGAGAAAATTATAATTTAAGCTCATTATCTTTGTTCTTGCTTTTTCAGGCATCAATTGATATTTTTTTTATTTCATCTTCATTAATCATTAATGCAAAATTGAATAGAAAGGATGATAAAAATAATCATTTGTTGAGAATCATGTTGTGGTAAACTTCCAATCATTCTTTTGTGGGTCTGGAGCCCCTTAGCTTCAAGCAAATAAATTCTTTTATATAATACAATTGCATCCAAGTTTTGGGGGCCCACATTTGGTGCTGTGCAACCAAGTTAAACTTGCTAAAATCTCAAACGAAACAGATAGGAAAAGGAAAAAAAGAAAAGAATAATCAAAGTCGAGCTCAATATAGCTGAACTGACTCTGAGATATCTTTGGAGGGATTCTATTTTATGACCAATTTATTGAGTTCTGTATGATTTTAACTATCTCATTATGATGTATATGATATTTTCATTCATCTATGTTCTTTTAATTTCTTTATATTTCTGAAAAATCCACTTTCAACAGATCATTAGATTTTAACACTTCAAAGCTTCACACACTTGCATTCATTTGGTTTCTCATTCTAGTATTAATTATCTATGTTTGCCTGTCTTTGAAGGTGCTTAGGCCCTTGACACAGGCAATTTACAACTCTTCACTCATTTGAAAATTTTTGGTAAGACATTTTTTGTGAAATAGACGTTATGTGTTTTTGTCAGAGTTAACAGTTCAGGGGCACTAGTCAGATGGGTTAACTTAAAAATTAACATAAATTTGATTTTCAGTGACTGAATGACCAAGTAAATATGATACTGATTTTATCAAATTAGATTAAGGTAATTTTGTACAAGATTAGATATGGTTAGCGAGTTGAAGAAAATTTAGCATTCAAAATATCCTTTCTAGAATCCCATATACTGCAGTATCGGAAGCAGAATTGATTAGTGAACTCATATACCAGTTACAGGTGACCCTAGTAGAAATAAGCTTCTTTTACTGCTTACTTTACTAAATTATATAATGTAATCTGATTGCCTCCTCCATTTATATACCAATATTTGTGCTGAATTGTCTATTTACCTCTATATAATTCTTTTGTCTTTATAGATAGCTTACATTGTTTGTTTTCTACCCCTGCATGGCCGATGGTAAATAGCTTTTTATTTTTAATTTTTTGGTAGATGTGCCTACCTTTACAAAATTTCAAATACAAACTGGAATACCTTAACATCTCTTGTTGTCTCTAGTTACATTCAGTCTCATTGTCTCTGTTAGATGTATTATGGGGTTAGTGGTTTCAACTGGCACTCAGATTAGAAGCATTGTTGATATTTCATTTTTGTTTGGTGGCGAAGATTTGCACAGATAGGTAACTTGGCTTCCCTCTGTAAGCCTATTTAATAGGCACAATTACAATGTGATTGTACCACTTTTTTTTGTGGCTTTAGTTCTGCTAAATAGCAATTGCTCTGATATGGTATTAGAGTCAGTTATTATTGTCAGTTGCAAAATAGATTAAAGGTGCATTAGCCATGGTCTGGTACAGTGTGGTATTGTGTGAGAAGTGTAGACAAACATTTTTTTTGGACTGTGGTTTGTGTGCAGGCTTCTGCAGACATTTTCCAGCATCAGGATGACTGCTTATTTGTTAGCTCTCTACCATGCAGCAGAAGTGTTTACAGCAGTGGCATGGATTAAAGTGTCTACAGCACCAGCAGAAGTGTTTACAGCAGCAGCATGTGAAGAAAGAGAACACTCGAATTGGTGATGTTGTTGTGGAGGCTGTGCAGCAATGTACACACAGTGCAAGGCGACATTGTGACCAAGGCAAGCTGCTGAAGATACTGCAACTATAATAGTGCAGCATTCAGCAGCAGCACATGCAGTACCCAATAAGCACCTAGTTTGTATGTGTTATAAAATTTAGAGTTGCATTTGGAAAAAATAGAATAGTCCAATCTCTGAAATTTGATAAAATATATATTTTTATATTGGGCTGTGGTGCAAGGTAATTCAATATCTGTTGACTGGGAGGGAGTTTATTGATGAAATTTTGCCAACTTGTGTCCAGTGTCAATCCAGTTTGATCTGTAAAGTTTATTTTTCTATAGCATGGCTAGTTCACCCAATTTCTGTAAACCCAGAGTCTAGAATTATGTCTTTAAATGGCAGGAATCCAGACTTCTCTTTTGCTCAACTTACACCTATGGAGTCATAAGATACTTACCATTTGTGAGTATTGTGACCTTGATAAGATTGTGTGTTGGAGGAAAGACCGGCTTATTATCCAGACTCCAGAGGACTGTAACAAGAGGCATAGGGAAGTTTTCATTCTTATGAAGTTGTCTGTTGTAGATGCAGTGATTCCAGAAGTTCAAAATACTACTGATGCAACCACTCGTTTGGAGAATATAAAAACCAAATACTAGACATCAGAGGTTGAAGAGAATTTGTATTTGAAGAACATACTGTTTTCTTCTAAGTTGCAGGAGGATGGATTCATCTTAGAATGCTTGTGTTTGAAGGATTTAAGTGATCAATTGTTTTCTATCTAGAATTTGGGGGACAATGAAGACATGGTAGCTTTGGTTTTATGGAGCTTGCCATCATCATATGATTCATTTGTTGAATCCTTGCACTTGATTGCAGAGATACAAACACTTGATTTATTGCTTTTATTATAACGAGCCTAGGCACTTAAGAAGGAAATGCCCTGAGAGGAAGAGCGATATCTAGGATATTAAGGGGGAAGTGCTTTTATCGTAATGACCCTAGACATTTGAGAAGGAATTGTCATAAGAGGAAGAGTGACTAGAAGAGACCAAAGCATGCAAATGTTGCTGAAAGTGAGGAGCATGAAGTAAATGAGCATGAGGTGAAAGATGGATTCACATTTGTTGTCGCATCACCTGAACAATCCATCGTACTTTGATTCAAGTGCATCTAGACACTATGCACGTGTGATGTCCCCTCCTCTATAAGCCGACCAAAGACATTACACACATCAATGATAAAGGGGAACATTGGTTGTCTTATACAATTAAATCAAGGCAGTGATCTAGTGAGCAATGATTTTATTAAGAGTAATGATTACTCTATATTCTGGCAGCAACGATGACCTGTTCATTGATTATTTATAATATTCAGTGTTATAATTATTATCTTATAACATAAATGTAAGACAAGTTGTCTCATTCGCTGTAAGCGGCAATTGGTTTAGAGGATAATCTGAATTAATAATGAATAGCAAGAGATCAAAGGCACCGATCCATATGAAATAACCAAACATAAGGCAGTGATCAATAATAAATAAACAAGTCATTAATAAGAGATGCGATCTTATGAAAGGTCGCCACCCTTGGAAAGAAGGTATCCATTTTCATATACATGAAGCTATATATATCGCTGAGGATGGGCATTCTTTGAGGCAGCAAGCATCAGAAATACTAGAGCATTCGACTCAGAAATTAAAAGCAAATTGTGATATTTATATAATACAGATTCAGATCTGCAAATCGGACATATATTCAAGGTCCCTATAGTTATTGTGCATCACAGAAATATTGTGAACAGGTCAGCTTTGAGTCTATATAAGTAATTCATTGCTATTTCTAATAATCATCCATCATAGGAGTGAATGACAGACAGACCGAGGCTAGCATCCCTGCCATACCCCCCTAAGGCCAGTTTGGAGGCAATCTGATCTGCACCCCGTCCATACCCGTAAGGGCCAGTATGGAGGCCATGTATGACAGCTTGATCCTACCAAACCCCCGTTAGGGCCAGTATGGAGGAACTGAACATGAGAACTGCCATGCCCCCCTGTATGGGCCTGCATGAAGGCATCATGTACCAAGGAATGTCATGTCATCACCACTATGATGGAGTGGAATCCATGAATGTAATTACATGACAATAAGTAGTAAATAAATCTATGTGATTATTGTTTATATGCAGGGTGATATTATCTAACACTTGTATTCCAAGAGTTATGTTTGTATATATATATTTTGTATATATGTTTCCTATGTTATGATTGCAGATTTAGGGCACAAGAATGATGCAAATTGAGAGTAATTTAAATGGTAACTCCAAAACCCTAACCCTAACTTGGGGTATTTGAATTTATTGAGGTAAAATTAGTATTGTTCTAATAGGGGACATTACAGCATGCCACAAAGTTTGGTATGTATCTTTTATTGAGGATAAAAGTAGAAGTGAATCTATCACTTTAGGAGATGGGTGGAGTCATTTTGTTGAATGGTGTGGAGATGTTTGTGTCACATTGAACAATGTTGTCTATACATTCAAGAATGTTTGGTATGTTCTTGACATGGACAATAATCTTTTTTCTATTGGCGAACTGTGAAATAACTAATGATCTTACTCTTTCTGTTAACTTTCAAGGCACCAAATGTATAGTCAAAACTCTCTACAACTACAAAGTGATTGCAATTAGTATTGACGAGAAGGGATTGCATAAGCTTGTTGATCCCAAGATGACAGAGTCTCATGCATTGCTGATGGTGGCAAGTAGTAGTCTACTTTTGCATGAGAGTTATGGGCACTTGAATTATCGGTATTTGTCTTTTCTAAGCAAGTCTAATATGGTGAATGAATTTTCATTCATACATGAACCTTTTGATGTGTGTACATGACGCCAAATGGGAAAATAGAGTTGACATCCATTTGATATTGATAAAGCACGGAGGGCCAAAGGAATCTTGAACCTAGTTCATACTGATTTCTATGGCCCAATGAAGATAGTCACTGTGTCTGGAGCCAAGCATTTCTTGTTGATTGTTGATGACTTTTCTATGAAGATGTGGGTCTATTTCTTGAAAATTTAGGTTGAATGCTTCTCTCTTTTGTTAGCATTCAAAGGTCTAATTGAAAAGCAAGCAAATAGGCCTATCAAGTTAGTAAGGGCAGATAATGGAAGGGAGTTTGCCTCTAATCAGTTTAAAAGGAGAATGATATACATAGACAAAATACTACTCCACACCCTCCACATCAAAATGGAGTTGTGGAACAAAGAAATAGGACAATTATGGAGATGGCAAGGTGCATGGTGCATAGCTGGAATGTACTATATTGGTGCTAGGCAAAATTTGTGAATACAGCTGTTTACATCCTTAACCAGAGTCCTTGTAAGGTGTTGCAAAATATCACTCTTGAGGAAGCATGGTTGAGAACGAGACCATTGGTAAGTGCCTTGCATATTTTTTTTTGTGTTGCTTTTGCACTAATTCCTAAACAAAATAGGAATAAATTAGATGCAAAAAGTAGAAGGTATATGTTCATTGGCTATAGTGAGCAGTTAAAGGCATATAGGTTACTTGATGTCTCTGCGAATAAGATTGTGATCAATAGGGATGTGGTTGTAGATGAGAAGATGTCATTCTTCTCAGAAGATGGTAAATCTACAAAGTCTTGTGTGGGAAGCTGCTATTGATAAATCTGGTATGAAAATTCAAGAAGGCTCAGAACAAGCACAGATCCACAAACATCGGAGGGGGAGTCTTAATGATGGCACTCAGAACCCAAAGGAAAGCCAACATAGTAAATCAAAATGACATTAGAATAGTTTGTATGATGTTTGGGAGGATGAATAACTAGATGCTGAACAAGGTGGTACCCAACATTTAGAGCAGGCTCATGTAAACGAGCATTAAAGACCGTAGTGGTATTATACCACACCGAAGGAATGCTCGAGAATATAAGATGCCAAAATCCATGGAAGGTTAGTCTACCCAATCAGGAAAACAACCAGTGCAAGCAACTTTTTCTCTTGTGTCTGCTATTTGAATCTTGCATGTATGATGAGGCTAAGGGCAAACCTGAATGGGAGGATGCCACAAAAGTGGAATTTTAGGTCTTGATGCAAAATAAGACTTGGGTGTTGTCTGAATTGCCCCAAGGGAAGAAGCCCATTGGTTGCAAATGGGTGTATAAGGTCAGATGTAAATCAGATGGTTCTTTTGACAAGTACAAAGCTAGGTTTGTCACAAAAGGATATGTGTAGCAGACTAGGGTGTACTATGAGGAGATATTGACCTCTTCTACAAAGATGGTAACTTTCTGACTGGTAATCTCTATTGCTGCTCGGTTCGGATAAACAGTTTATCAAATGGACGTCAAAAATGCCTTTTGAATGGAGATTTGGTAGAGGAGGTCTACTTGGTGCAGCCTCAAGGGTTCGAACTTCCAGGTTCTTGGAATAGAATAGTTGGTTTATAGGTTGGTTAAGTCCTTGTATGCACCTAAGGAGGCTCCTAGAGCCTGGTATATCAAAATACGTATTTGAGGTTCAAGATTCAGAAGTCATTCTAATCTGAATCTCTATATAAAAATCACTAGTGATGACATTGTGATACTCATTGTTTATGTTAATGACCTTCCCATCACCAACAATAGATCCAAGTCTATTTAAAAGGTGAAATATGACTTTTATTCTATTTTTTAAATGATTGATCTTAGGCTCCTACTTATTGTTTAGGTGTAGAATTTTGGCAATTTAAGGATGCTATATTTGTCTCACAAACTAATTATGCCAAAGCTATTATAGAAAGGTTTAAAGTGTGTGAACGTAATCTATCATCTACGTCTATGGAATCTGGGATAAAACTCTCTAACTAAAATTGGTTCACCACTGGTCAATGAGTTAGTGTATTGTCATCTAGTGGGTAATTTGATTTATCTTACTACCATTTGACTGGACTTATGTTATGTAGTAAGCTGTCTTTCTAGATTCATGATCAAGCCTCAAGAAGAACATTGACAAACTGTAAAAATGTGTTCTTTGATGCCAAAGGAACACTCATCTTTGGCATTCTTTATTAGCACTTCAAATTCATACTATTTGGGTACATTAACTCTGGTTGGGTTGGATCAGTTGATACTCGCCAATCTACCACTTGATTAGGAGTAATTTCATGGTAGAACAAAATACAGGATTCAGTTGCCTTGTCTTCCACTGAAGCAAAATATATGACATCTGTCAGTATAGGGTATGAGGTGATGTGGTTGCAAAGGATCTTGTTTGATCTCCAATTGGTCCCACTATATTGACATCATTCGTTTGTGATGATCAAAGAGTCCTCAAAATGGTGAGGAATCTAGTCTATCATGCCTGCTCCAAGCATATTGAGGTCCTATCACCATTACATCCACTAGTTGGTCAATAATGAATATGTTTGTCTCTATTATTTTCCTATAGAGGAGCAGATTATAGACATAATTTAATTAGCCCTTAGATTAGAAGTGTTGTTAAGATTTTATTTTTTGTTGGGTAGTGAAGGTTGTTGCACAGATAGCCAACTTGGCTTCCATCTGTAAGCCTATTTAATAGGCACAATTACAATGCAATTGTACTGCTTGTATTGTGGCTTTGATTCTGCTAAATCAATTACTCTTTACAGTCTCCAGTTGCATTCATTGTTGTGGTTTTCCTCTTTATTTCCGTGAAGTATACCGGCAATTTTTATCCTTATATCTTTTTTTAATAAAATTCATTTCCTACAAAATCCATCTCTTTTGCTTTTATGAAACACACAGTTTACCCTTTTTTTCATTCCTTGATCTTATATTGACTTAAAAGTCTGATTTGTGATTTGAGTTGATAGAGTCTTGATTGGTTTAAACTTTAAACACAACCCTGGAATTAAAAATACTAAAGAACTTGAATGTTTTGATTTAAGAATGCCTTTAATTTGTCAGCTTTCGTATGCAGAGTAAAATTGATTATGTGCCACCTTTTCATAAAGTAATTGTCCACTGCAGGTGCTGGAGAAAACAGTTGGTAATTGCAAAGGATGCTCGGAGAGTGGATATTCTTTGCTTCCGCATTTCTCTAAGTCACAGGCTTCTAAATGGTACAGTTCAGTACAGAGAGTTGCATGAAATTGTGGAAAAGGCAGCAGAGAAACTTGAAGAGGAGGTAGGACCAGTGACTGGAGTATCTGCCAGGATGGCCCGTGGAATTGTCAGTAGGCTTACTTCAGGATTGGAGGTACAGAAACTATGTGCCATGGCCATAGAAGAAGCAGATGCTATGCTCTCATGGGTATCCCAAGCAAGCACTAATGTTCATATCAGAGGTAAGACACTGCATTGATTAGAATTTGTTAGGCTGGTGTGTTATATAGCCTTTTTAATAATAGAACCTTTTCTTCATTAAGCTGGAACATAATTTCTCTGTTCCTTAGGATTGTAGAATATATTCCTTGTAAAGATATTTTGTATGTATTAGTTGAAGTGGAGATACATTTATTAGTGAACTTCTGCATTCCTAGCTAGATTTAGCCTTATCTTTTTCAAATCACCAAATGCATATCTGACCATTGTTCTACTGACAACAGGGGATTTGGTTCCTATTGCTTCCAGGATTGAATTTGATGATATCTCATCCTCATCTGTTGTAATTGTCTTAAATGAGCTTGATCGTAAGTCATCAGAAGATGTTATTGGTTACAAGTTGTGGCACCGTAAGACTGAAGAAAGAAGCTATTGTGAGGAACCTACACATGTTATGTTGAGGACTGAGAGAAGATCTCGAGTTTCAAATCTCCAGGCCTCGACTGAGTATGTTTTTAAGATTGTCTCATTTACAAAGAAAGGGTTATTAGGCTACACTGAGAGTAGGTGCTTCACCAAAAGCGAGGACAAGAATCATAGAAATGTTGAATCACGAACTAAGGAACTTCGGACATCTGGTAAGCTAGGCTCAGAAAACTTTAGTTCGATCAGTACAGAAGAGGAGATCCTACTCAATGATGGTGCCTCAAATTTGAAGGTTCGAGACCTTGGCAAAGTTCTGCTTGCTGCTTCTACTCCAAAACGAAAGTCTAATGGCACATTGGATTGCCTTGAAAATGATTTGTCAAGCAAACACTTATTCCCATGTTGTGAAAAACCTCAAGCTTGTTCAAATAAGACATTTCACTCTAATGGTATAGATATAAATCAATCATTGACACCACAATTTAAGACTTCCAAGGATGAAAACATGGGGTGTAATTTAACTGAAAGTGGAGACCCTGAAGATGCACATGGAGACTCAGTTTCTGCTCTGGATGAGGAACGTGCAATGGTTGAAACAGGTTTGATGCAGACTTCACGTGTTCAAGCAGATTCACAAAGGGATTCAACAAATTCAAGTGATAACAACCAGGTGATGGAACTGCCTAAAAGTGATCGTGAAAATCATTCTAAGGTTACACTGTTAGAGGAGACTAGCAATGATAATGAGTTCAGCATGCCCCCTCGAAATGAGATGGATGTTGTTCCTTTTGATTGTTCACATCCTGTACTTCCTATCAGCATATGCAAAGGGGATGACACTGGAACTGGAATCTTAAGAAATGGTCATACAAAACCTAATGGTAATTCTGAGAATTGGGCTGTAAAGCCAATCAAAGAAGTGGCTGCTGTAGAGCCGCAAATTGGTGGGTCAAGAAAGAGATCAAACAGATATGGCGACTTACACAATTGTGATAGGACTCTACCTAATGGGGTTCGTAGGTCCTCTCTGGATTCGCCTGGTTCCTTGGAGAAAAATTATGAGTATTGTGTTAAGATGATTCGTTGGCTGGAATGTAAAGGTCATATACAGAAGGAATTCCGTATAAAGTTTCTTACATGGTTCAGCTTACGAGCAACACCTCAGGAGCGAAGAATAGTCAGTGTTTTTGTTGACACCATGTCTGACGATCCAGCTAGTTTGGCAGGACAGTTGGTTGATACTTTCTCTGAAGGTGTTTACAGCAAGAGGGCAAAAGTTCTACGCAATGGATTTTGCAGCAAGCTGTGGCATTGAATATGACTGGAAACTTTCTCATGTCCCTTATTTTTTAACATTTTTTCAATCATTGGAGTATTCCCATTATAACTGCTAGATTTTAACAAAGCATCAGGTCTCTTTGATTGTATAGTAAATTCTATCATGTAATCATTACAGATGATTTGTCTATTTGACATTCTAATAGCCACCATCATTGGTGATGGGTTCGTCCGTGACACTTCCTAGACATGATGCTTATTTTTTCCCATGTATACTGACATGGCCATAGCTGATGAGCTATTTAATTACTTGAATTTCTAATTTTAAATTAAGAATCTTGTGGAGCCAGAAATCTTATCTTACATTTCCCTTAACTGTTTTATTTTTTTTGTGTTGATGATTTCCTCAATGGATAGTTCTTGCTTGCAAAATAGAGTCTGATCTCTATGGCATAGGTGCAAAATGAGTTTAAGAGTGATTTGCATGTGATGATATGAACTGTGATAGGTGAATCAAGTATTGTGTAAGTTGTTTCCAGTTTGGTTTGATTTTTTTCTAATTCAAATCTGTGGAAGAAATAATTTTAGGAGGCTGGGTTGAAGATTGAGTATTTAAAAATGAATAATGGACCATGACAGTGTGGTATTATTGCATTAGTTTCTCATGTTGTAATTTCCGTGCCTGTCTTCATTACAGAATCCGTGTTGTTTTGCACTCCACATAATGTAAAATTCCAATGGTTGCTTGAAACATTTTTCTGAAATGTTTATAACAAACCTGTATGTTGAACCTTGACAGTTTAGTAACTCAATTATAATTTGTAATCTAATTGGATTTTTGTATCTTATAGCTCATGGGGCTACAGTGTGAGGGTATTGTGTTTATCAAAACATTATGGGTCACATGATTTCAGAAAACAATGGCAATATTTCTGCATTTCTGATAGGCCATATTCTAGACTATCAGTAAATAAGGAATCGATTTTTATTCCGAAAATCACAGTATGACTCCAGCTGTTTCTGATTAGAATTATATCATAGGAGTACAGAAAAATATATTTAACTCGAGTCTCACCATGCAACAATATTTTCATGTGCTGTAGTTCCAATGGCATCCTTGAAAAGGTTATTAGTTTGTCAATCTATTGGGTGCATGGATGTGTCTTTGCACTTTGGTATATATTTTCCAATAGTTTGCACTGACTTGCATTAATTATTCCCTATGTTAGGAGTACAAAATATGCAGTTGGTGTGTCTAACCTCACTTTTGCTGTATATTGTCTCCCTACTGGTTCTTATTGGTGTTCTCTCAAGCAAAATAAAGGTTCTATGCAAGAGCATGGAAAAATAAAGTGGGTAATATCATAATATGGAAGATCATTTTTTGTGTAAGCTGCAAGTAATCGTTACTTTTTTCTACAAATAAAATAAAAATAAAAATTGGCATGCCCCTTCAATTATCACTTAGGGAGGGTACTGAACTTGACAAATTGCATGTAAATTGATATGTTATCACAGAGAGCATCAGCCTGCCAGGGTTTGAACATCGAACCATTGTGGTAAAAACTAAAAAGCACCCCAAATGTTTTTCTAAAACACAAATCATTATACTGAAATGCCATTGACATTTAAAATTGAATTGAGAAACAATGAACAGTTGATTGTTAATTTGCTGACATTAATGCATTTGCAGTTTATGATTAATATATTTATTACGAGTACTTGTATGTGACTATAATTGTAACTTACGTTTTTAAGTTTTTTCTCAATTGAAAAATAGTTGAACCGCAAGATTGGCCTTCTACCAAAGGTGGACTAACATTACCTGCAAATGTTTGAGAATTTTGAGTTAATTTTGTACTTGGCACTTGGAAGCTCAGGCTCTTGATGAAAGAGTTTGACCTTGGGACGGGCAGCCTTTTATGTCTTAATGGATCGTATCAAACCTGTCTAAATTACTGCACACATACAAGTTATAATTATAGTGGTTAGGCTGCAGGCAAGCAATGATGATTGTGTTTTTTTTTGTTGTTTAGTAAATTTGGGTTTTGATGCGTCACACAATAAACTAAATTAATACAAAATAGTGATTTGTTACTCAGAAGCTTGAGAGTCAAGTTGACACTCCCAACACTGTAGGGCCAAATCCAACCATAATTGAGTCAAACTACCTGGGCTTAAAACTACCACAGGGACATGGCAACACACTAGCAAACTACCTAACTAAAGACATTAGCCACAAAAACTAGAAAGTAAAAGCAGAATTGATCGATGCATCTTGAAACACTGCAACATCATGGTAAAGACCTTTGCAACTAATCTTGCACCCCTCTTCTTGAAGCTCTCATTATTTCTTGTTCCCTGTGCGGCACAGAGCTTTCCAGGGTTCCTCAGAGATTGACCTGAGTTGATGCTTCAGAATCAAGGGCTTCAACTTTCATGGACACACATGGTAATGTTTTGATGAGCCTAGGGACTATGGGGCTCCCAACATGTTCAAACCGAGATGCCACAGGAAGAATGAGTTCAGGTGAACCCTTAAGCACGATACCTTTGGGGAGAAGCACCATAAGAATGGCGTCATTGACAAGTTGTAGGCATCCCACTTCCCTCTGCCCACCCTCCCTTTCTTAATTGGAGCACCATCCAATTTTTTTTCATACCGTCTTGAAGACTCTTTATCCCCTAAACCTCGTGTGCCATTGCCTCCACTATGGTTTGGAAATAAATTACATCCACATTAACCGTCAAGACATAGTTTAGAGGCTTGAGCTCAGGCCTTGAGAAGGGAATTTTAATTAAAGGTCTATAACATGCAAGCTTTCATCATCTAGTCACGGATCCCTGACAGTTTACCCCTGAACTCCCCTCTGCTAATATAAAGCAACAATAATAAAACTTACCCTATGAGGCAGTGGAAGCACAAAATGAGGGGGCATCATCATGAGGACCATTGTCCCAAATGTCAATAACATGTTCTTCAATATCTAGGGGAGGGGAGCCGATCTGATGCTAGACATGATTCCACTTTCCTGTCTTTCTTCCCCGTCATATGCAGGGTAGGTGAAGATACATGGCTAAAGCCAAGCATGAAAAACACTTATCCTATCAGAAAGGACTACAACCTGCAGAATGATTATCCCTGCTAACAGAATTGGAATGTCTAAGATAATGCCCTTGATGGTTTGAAGGGGGTCCCTGTTGTCTGAATGCCTGGGAAAATTACCACTTACTAGAGGAGCCCTGGTCATAGTGCACAGGATATGTACCTGGTGGAAGATGAGGTGCTGCAGGAGTGCAAATTCCATTTCAACATTCTTAGCTTGACTCTCAAATGTATAACATGACATTCTGGGCACTTGGGATTTTCAACACCAAAATGTTCAAACCTCTCGCTTGCCCCGATTTATCAGGTACCATGCAAAGCTGGCCTCCTTGTGATCTAAAGATGCAGACCAAATTCTTTGTAAACAAAACTGCAGAGAAGAATTAACATTCATCTGCCACTAATCTTTTTCTTGTAAAACTACGCCTGGAGAAAGCAAAAAGAAGCTCTTGGAGTGTATGTAGAAAAAAAAGTCTGGACATTCCTTCTTCAGTCTTTCCACCATGTTAATGGGTAAGTAAGATAAGAGTTTGTGAAACCGAGTATCATGCATGTTGTCTTCTATTTCTTTGAAGCTAAGTTTTTTGATTCGAGTTGAAGTCTTGTTTGGAGTTCACCTTCCGGAAGCCAATCTCTCGTAGATTTAGATAACAACTACAATAATTTTAATGCTTTCCATGGAAAATATTAGCTTTAATCCAAGGCATCTGAAGTGGCTTGTGATGGAGAATTAAAAACCGTAAGCAGGGGTCACTGATAGTGGGGTTCCATGGAAGGGGCCGCTGCTGCTATTTTTTACTGCACAGATGGTCCCATGAAGTTCATTTCTTATTAGAATCTACACGTGAAAATGTGGAGGCAATATTTTTTGGAGGAAGTATTTAAGCTACTGGTTGGGTTGGGGGACTGGAACTTTGCTATGCCTGCAGAGATATTTTAGCAGTTTTCTTGATAAATGCTAATTTTTAAAAAGAACTTTCTACAAACAGTAAGTAACAGTTATTCTCCTGGAGTTCTCTAGCAGCACAACAATATTTTGTCCTATGGGAGCCTTTTTCTGCACTTTGGCTCCTAAATTTTCTCAGCGGCACCTACTTGTAATAACCACCTTGGTTTCTACTATTTTTTTTTTTTAAACAACAAGTACCTACTTAATCAACCAAGCTATTTGATTTACAAGTACAAACTTTAGAGACTTACCAACCATAGTCATGGTAACAACTTTATGCCATGACTCATTTACTCACACTAGAGTATGATAAGCTCCCAAGGTCAGGGTCATCCCTAGACCCAGACTTAAACCTTGAGGGTTCATATGTAATGGCCTTGCTTACGTATCCCTTTGTGAGAATCAGAGGCTCTGTAGTTTGCACGTCAACAATAGAGAGGATTCATCCTCTCCTTTGATATGAAATCTTTGATTTCACTTTTAAATTATAGCTTTTAAGTAAATCCTATGATTTCAATTCAATTCATATGCAATAGTATGATAACAAATGTAATCCAATCAAATGTTAGTTCAATACCAACATCAATATATGAAAACACACAAAACCACATAGTGACTAGCTCATATAAACGTCACTTGTTCAGACATAGTGATTGGCTCAAGCATACATCACATGTACACAATGTGACTATCTATCACATGGGTCACATATACACAGTGTGACTAGCTCAAGGGTACAACCCATTTACACAATGTGAATAACTCATGCATCTGTCACATATACACAATGTGGCTAGCTCATGCACACCATCAATACATAGAGTGAATAACTCATGCATGCATCACATACACCTAGAGTGACTATCTCATGCATACAATACATATACACAAGGAGAATAATTCATGCATGCGTCACATACACATATAGTGACTATCTCATGCATACAACACATATACACAAGGATAATACTTTACGCATGGATCACATACACATAGAGTGACTATCTCATGCATACAACACAGAAACAGGGAGAATAATTCGTGCATGCGTCACATACACAGAGTAACTAGCTCATGCATACAACATGACAAGATGTTGAACCTTGTACTTTAGTTTGATTTATTAGTTTGTCAACCAGGGGCAGTGTTCAGACGCTGTTTGTAAAAGGAGACTAGATATCTCAACACATCAGTATTTTGTTTAGGTCTATTAATGAAAATGTAAACAAATTTCTAAACTAGAAAGCATTTAAAAACAATTAATCTAGGAAAACTTTTGAAAACTAGATTTGATAAGCATAATAAATCTAACTATGAAAGCATCGACAATTCAAGCTATAAAAGCATGTAAGATCTACTTATAAAAGCATGTAAGATCTACCTATAAAAGCATGTAGAATTTTAACTATGAGAATGAACAGTAAACCACAAACTTGATCTTTCAACATAAATTCACAGAACTTCAGAACTTCAGAATTCTCCTTAAAATGAAAAGGAAATTGCAGAACTTACTTAAACAACAAAATTACAATGCTACAGAACCTGCAGGCTAGCACATGCTACTTAACACAGCCTAAAGATAGAGAATTCATGACAACATTGACAAAATTTATCACAGACATACACAAAACATAAAAGACAAATACTTATCTATGATAATTTTTCAAGTGGCCAGCTTTCTGGAAGGTGAAGAAAAACTTGTAAAACTTCAAAACATGTTTCAGAACATCAATAACTTCATCACATAGTACTCAGAAAAATACCATATTACTCAGAATTTAGCAAGATATTTAGAATCTAGAATAGTCTATTATTTTCGTATATCTTTTTGAATAATGAAACAATACTATATATCTGCTACTCTAAAATCATGCCTAAGATCTAGAAACTGACGGTTTCATACATTTGCTGCCTGTAAAGTTTTTAACTAAAAATATTAAATATTGAAGGAGTCTTCTTTGAGCAAATGACTAAAGAAATAAAGGCTCTGAGTGGGAGCTCTTAAATACATGTCTTTGCTATAACACAAGAAACAAGTATGCTAAATGCAAGGAATAATTAATATGACTGAGATTTTACTGAGTATTGCCTAAGATCCTTTCTGGAGTCTCCAACCTCCAGAACTACATTTCAGGAGCACTCCTTCCTCCATAAATTCTTCTTTCTCCTTGCTACTGTGAAACCTTGTTTAACAAAAATAGATCTTTTGCAACCACACTTTATCAGCTTAGGAGCTCAATTTAGTCAAAATAGAAAGTAAAGTATTTATACATTATTTTCAAATAAATAAATAACAATCTATCAAATCAAATATTATTGGCATGATAGGCTTAATCAGGTCGTGGAAAAGGATAATTTGGTTGGTTATGATGAGGTTAATTTTTACCTCATCACTTTCTTCCCCTCTTAAGGTTGAGCAGGTCCTCCTGCTCTTTGTTGTGATGGTCCACCTGATTTGTTCTGCTTCCCTGCCTCTCTTTTTCTGTTATGCTCTTCATATAATGCACTGTTATCATAGACTGAACCTGATGAAGGATCCACTGCTCTAGGATCACGAACAAAACCTTTACCCATTCTTATCTTGAGGCTCCTTGTCTAATATTCCCACTGAAACTGATCTGAAGTTACATGTACCGGGGGTGGTAGCTAGAGAAGTAGTGGTGGCCTAAACCTCATGCCAATCCACTTTACTTTTAGTTCTCTTATCAATTCTACCACCCCCTATGCTCTTTTATAAGACCATTTGAGATTTGTAGGAGAAATCATTTCTCTTCTTTTCAGATAAATAAGCAAAGGTGTATATCTTTCCTCACATGCTACAAAGGCTCTGTCAAAAATCTGAGGACCAATAGTTTGGAAAACTTCATAATAGGTCCTAAGACTGTCATCATATTTTGGTTTTATTGCATCATATTTCTTCAACCTCTTAAATTCCTTTCGACATGAGAAAGGCTTATGATGATGACGCCTCATTAGCAGGCCCATAGTCTTCTCTACTTGAAGATACTCCCTGGTTCTATTTTGCCATTTTATCTAATTTTGCATTGTGGAAACACATGATCTTAATTGGACTTCCCCTACAAATAGGTTGATGTAAAAATCACTATATTTTTCAAGAAGCAGAGTGTGTGTAAAGAATTCACACAACAAATTTTGTTGTTCAGGGGAGCTGCCTTGAAAGCTTCCATAAATTCTGACATTTGGGTCACGTGAAAGATTGCAAGATATCTACTGATGTGTGTTTTTGCATGCAATAACTTAGATAAAATACTATGTATTCTATCTATCTTGAAAGGAATCTAATCCTAATGACTCAGAAAAAGACTATCCCAAGGTTTCTCTCAGTTAGGTCTTAGCTATTTGAAATCACTCAGTAGTTGATGTACTTTGCTATTATCATGAGAAGACTTACACTAGAATTGGAATCCCAAAAGGTTTCCTAAAGGATGTCCTTCAAAAAATATAGAAAACCTTACAACAGTTTTCAAATTTGCAGTCTGAAAACTAGCTTTATCATCAAATTTGTCAATGTTACGATGCTTTCTTCTAAATTAATGCTTCAATTTCAATAAAGTTTAAAAGATGGGGAGGTGGAAAAGAGTTTAGGGAACCTAAGGACAATTGCAGATATGAATTTAGTTGTTTCATATAGACAAATATCTCACAAAACATGTTTCTGTTAAACCAGACAAGTCACAATATCATAGAAAATGTGCAATCTTCAAGGGATCTTCAAGTTTTCCAATCATGAACATTCATTAAACACCTAGGTAATAGCACAACTCAATAAAATATCTACAATCAAACAATTAATAAAAGTAAATGTTCAAACTAACCATGCACACCAACTTACAATCAACAATTTGCCAATGGTATGAACATGAGATCCATCGGATATCAGAAATAACCCTTCATAATGCAACTAAACTTTATCTAATATGTGAAAAGAACCATAAATAACCAAATTGCAATCAATAACACAACACAAATAAACAACACCTGAAATCTGTTTGTATTTGATTAAAAATTTGGTAGAGTCTTAACAATTATGTATTTCAACACTTACAAAACAAAGAAAGTGATTGACTTTATATAGAGGAGGCAAGAGCATTGAGTTTACAATGTGGCGAGGATCCATCCAACACCAAGGGCTCATATTCAATTACATTTAATATTTGTGGCAACAGTTTGTTACAAAGTCATTTTTATTTTTGTCCTTTAGGAAAAAGATAAAATTACAATTTTGGAACTCATCCACATAAGACAAAATAACACTTTTTGGAAGAGTTGACATAAAAATGAAATTATGGCATGTTTTTCTGAAGGAGGTGTCCAACTGGAGGCTGCTCATGCTGACTGGGTCATTGATTTTAACACGTCATGCCCACATTTCCTATGCAGTCACAACACGCATCACACGTGTCATGTCCACATGCGTCATGTGGTCATGATACGAACTATCAAATTTTTTTCCTTACTACTCTGAAAACCCCCTCGCACGCGTAAGTGTGCTCGGTGGCGTATGCTTAAGGAGTAAACAAAGCAGTTGTTAGCGGGGTATTACACTCACGAATTACATTTGTACAACAGTTGTTTTAGGTGATAGATCATTTTTTAACAAAGCACGATCATTTGCCCTCTCTTCCGTTTCTCTAAAATTTAATTTATATATATATATATATATATATATATATATATATATATATACCGCCATTATCTCAGTTCACTTTAACTCACAATTTCATTAATAAGTTCCGTAACTGTAAAGAAAGTATAGAATATATATATAATAAATAAATATATATATAATTTGTTAAAACAGATTACTATCCAATAAATCATTAAAAAAACAGAGCAAAGAGTCAATTTTTTTTTTTTTTTTACAAATATAAACATTGTATTTCCGAATTGCAACTCTAAGTTTAAGCATCTATTCAATTCGTATTATACAATATGCATAACTAAATCCCACTTTTACTATTCATTATTCACTTTTACTATTCACTATTCACTATTCACTTTTACTATTCACTATTCACTATTCTGTTACTATTCACTATTCATATTAAGGCAAACTTTTAATATGAGATTAGTTTCTATTTAACTCAATTACACAACTTTAATCTAATTTTATGTTCCTTTCCAAATGGCAAAACTAAACGAACATTAAAACTACAACTATCAATACAATAAGGAAGTAATTTTTCTCACAACTCCAAAATACCAAATTATACAACGAAAGAGAGAGAATGTTCTCCTCTTGTAAAATCAACAAGGATGAAGCTATTAAAAGACCAAGCTCCCTTAAGAGTAAAGGAAAATAAAATATTTTCTAAGATCCAATAATCTTCTCCAAGCTTCACCATAAGCTCCCAGAAAACCTGTATATCACACAAGAGAAGAAACACCACACAAGCTGCTCTCCTCCCTACCGTAGACCCGCAAGAGGGTCACCCCTGAGCTAGGGAGATCATCCACACACCTAGGGGATTCAATACCACTTCACAACAAAATAAAAACAACACACCAAAACACAAAACACAAAACTCATCCACTGTGAGTTTAAAGAGGGGTAGGAGAGTGGACACACTCAACTCTAGAGTGTCACCCTTCAATTAAATTTCAACACAGTTTCCTTCTCATGGCCTCAAGCCAACTTGCCAACAAAGATTCCAAGGAGTTCATATTTTGACTCTCAAGCCAAATAACACAATTTCCCAAAGTCACACAAATGTCCTCAAGGCTTTCAACATCTCAAAAGAAACAAGACATGTACTCGAGGAGGATCACTTCTCCCCTACCCCACACTTGATGAGCATTTCTCCCAAGTGGAAGAAGCTTTGTCAACACCCAAATAAATTTCCCCATAATTACATAATTTACAACACAACAAATCAAATTTTATTTCACAAATCCATCATGCAAGAAATAGAAAATGCAAAGGAAAGGCCTTGAAATACAACCTTAAAAAGCCCTTTAATGGATGAAGTTGATGTAGAGTTCCTCTCCAGCCTCCTCTCCAAATCTCCCTTCGCAAAAAAAACAATCTCTCTATGATCACAAACAAGGGATAATGAATGGAGGATATAGGATGGCTAGAATAATTTTGGCATTATGAGGCTATGAAGAGGAGAATAGAGAAGGAATTGGGCATTATGAGGATGCCAAAAGAAGATTTCCTAGAGGAAATTAGGCATGATAAGAATGCAAGAATGAAGTCCCCTTGTAAGAATGAAGTTCCCATGCAAGAGTCAAGTTCCTCTGCAAAATCCAGTCTTCTCTAATTGCTTAGAGAAGGGTCTTATTTATAGATTTTTGAAAAGATGATGGAGGGTGAGGATCAAAAGTTGAGATCAAGGGCTCTAATTATTTATGAATTTTAAATTCATAGTGGATAAATTAAAAATTTATTTTTTTAAGATTGTAATATTTAAATAACCCCACTATCCCAAGTGGAATTAATAAAATATCCCCACTATCCCAAGTGGAATTAAAAAATATCCCCACTATCCAAAGTGGGATTAAAAAATAACCCCACTCATGAAGGACCACACCACTTCATGGGGACTCTCACCAAAAGTGAGGGAACAAGAAGATAAGCCCCTCCATTATTGGTGGACCATGGAGTCATTTCAAACCTTGAAAATGGAGAAAGGATGGGCTTGAGTGTTGGTCCCACTCATCCTATCCTTCCCATGCCTCCGAATTCGTCACTTAACTTCACTGTGAAGTTAAGGTGACCATACGGAGGTTAACCAAGGGTTACCCAAGTCAAAAGTGACCCTAGACCCATGGGGTATAACCCAGGGTCAATTTAAACTTAGTTAGGACACCCAGGGTCAAGTTAAGACATAAGAAAAGGGTCTCAAAAATTTAAATTAAAAAAATAAAATTCAAATACAATTCTTACAACACAAATCATAATTCAATTTTACAAAAGGGTAGACCTAACCCATTCAACCTCATGCAAGACAATATTACAACATTACAACATTGCACCAAACACAGAATTGATCTTGGTTCCTCATGGAACTAGATTGGCTTCATAAGGGATTACAACATAAGGTGTAGAATGATCTCCAGTATCTGTGGTTTTGTTAGAAATACCTGCACACTCAATCTCAAAGTTAATTCCACATATACATATCATAGCCAAAGCAAATTAAACATATTAATGAGGATGTATAACCAATCACTACCTATATCCATCTGGCAATCATATTATATAATAATCAATCATTTTATCATTTTAATCTAGAGCTAGGTGAATAATAGGATACACACCAGTCGGACAAGGGCGGGCCTTACATAACAAAATCTGGCCCTCAAGGTGAAGGAACATCATCTTCTATCAAAATTTTATTAGACTTCTTTTCTTTATTCCTATATTCCATCAAATCCTGAAGTGCTAGGTTGACTTCCTCAGGAGGGGGACCCTTCGTATGGTGTAACCTGTAAGTTTGGGTATCATAAGTTTTATAGAATAAATTATAAGAAATCTTCCTCGCGTGCATCCCCTTTTGAAAATTTTGAATTTTTTGCAGGAATTTTGATGCTGCAGTAATGTTGGACTTATCAAAATCACAAGGAGTTTCTTGCAACCCTCTTAAAAGCAGTTCTTTCCATCAACCTCCCTGAGAGAGCCATAATCCATTTTAGATCTGTCACCCACATACGTCCTAGTCAAATCGCTCAAAATATTTGAACAATCATCGAAATGTCGTAAGCCTAATTCTTTACATGTGATACTTCTTTCTTATCCTTATTTGATATTTCCATTCTAAATTTCATTGCCTACATTTAGTAATATGGCACCTTAAGGGTATCCTTTGTCAAAATATTCTCTTCTATTAAAATTACAACAGATAGTCGGGTCATCATTTCAACTCTAGGGAAGACCAATGTGATACTCTTCATTCATGAGGCAATCATCCTCAAGTTTATCCATGTCTATCCAAATCAAGGAGAAATCCTTCCAAGCCTGAAAAGCTTCATCAATGACTTGACACCCTTCACTGAAATTTTCATCAAGCCAGTCCTGGGTTGCCTTCTCTACATGCTTCATTTTACCAAACTCATCAAATTCCTTCTTGGAGAGGATGGTTGGGGTGACTATAGTGCCATCATCCTCTTGTATAGGGCCTACCAATTGCCTGATACAAGCCTACAACTCAGCAATTGATTCTTTCAGTTGCTTCTTTGTTAGCTCATCTTTATGCATTTTCTGCACAATGGTTTGGGTTGCACCTTGGAACTCCTCAATCTCCTGAGTTCGGTTTGTTGGGCCAAGGTTAATAGTGGAGATCTAAAAATCTTCAATTTGAATATCCCCATTGTCCTTATCAACCATTGGGGTCACAATTTTTGTAGTTCTTGACCCTGAGGTGTCCTTAGTTATGTGAGATTGAATTTTAGCTTTCCTTGTTCCTTTGGGCTGATCCAATCTACCAAGAAAGCTTGCAAGATCTAGGCTGAGAGCCTCAATTTCTAGTTGCTTTTGCTGCAACCTTATTTTTAGCCACTAAGGGGCTGAAGAATTAGGAGCAGTGTCAATTACCTTTTGTTGGGGAGGAGAGGAGGTAGGAATTTCCTACTGCTCCATACCCTTATTTGCTATGTCTTCCTTTCTGGATGGATCTTGAAGATCAATATCCTTATTAAGTTGAGATTCAACCAATAGATTTTCAATCTGGCCTTCAGACTGGGTTTCTTCCTTCTCAGGATCATTTTCCCGTTGTTGCATCAGAACATCATCATCTTTGTCAAGGTCTATAACATCAATTGACTTTTCTCCTTCAAGAATATCATCCTGAACAATTTTATTATCATCAACAGTTTTTTGGAGAGCCAATTCTTTACATACCTTCTCTATTCCTTCCAATAATGAAAATTTAGGAGAGGAAAGAGGATCCAAGCTAATATTAATTTGGCACTAAGGCTTTATTTATTTCAGACAGTGCCAAAGTTGCCTCTCCTAGCACACAAGCTTGGGTGAGGTGAGAGAAAGATGGAAATGGGATGGTTAATGGGATGGAAGTGAAGGTGGACATGAAAGGAATAATAGTAGGAATTGACATGGGTACTTGTTGTAGAGAAGAAGATGGAAATGCCATGATAAGAGATGAAAGGGATGGAATGGAGATGGAAGGAAGCATTAATGAGGTAATGGTAGGTATAGAAGAGATGGTGGAAACCAAAAGAGTCACAAGAGGTGCCGAAATGGAAGAAATGGTAGAGACATCAATGAAAGAGAGGTTACGTGAAGAAATAGATAGTGAGGTGGTGACTTGGATGATAGGAGAAGAGATAGCAATTGTAGAAATGGAGGAAGAGGTGGAGATAGGTGCAAAAACATGGATGGATGTAGTAGGAACAATGGTGACATAAAGAATGGAAAGAGATGGTGCATCAGAGGTAGGAACCAGAGGTGCTTGGTCTTTCTTTTTCCTTTGCTTATTTGCCTTTGGACCTTCGGCTCCCTCAGCCTGATCTACTTTCCTTCAATAAATCCTAGTTCTAATAGCAGGAGGGGCCACACTACCTCTCATTCTTTTCTTTTTCTCCTCAAATTTCTCTTTTCCCTTACCCTTGACAGGAGGAGTTGTTACTTCATTTTCTGTTTCCTCACTGTCTACATCCACAACTTTCCCCTTTAGATCTAGAGGTTGCTTTGCCTCTTCAGAAGGCTCCTCAATAAGATTCCTCAATCACTCTTCTATTTCTAGGTGGCAAAGGTTTGTAGGTCAAAAGCACACCTTGGGCTAGCAGTTGCACTACCTTGGCATTTACCCAATTTTTGCTCTACTTGATGTTATCCTTCATTATCTCATCTAGTGATCCAGCCTCTTCCTCAACCAAATTTGGAGGTGGGATAGGCTAATTGAAAACCATTCTCCATACCACCTCTTGAACTAGTTCTTCATCTTCTACCACTTGATCTGACATTGTGGAGATCTGAAACTTCTTGATGAAGTCCAGTAGGAGTCTAGAATACCTTTTTTTCTTTACCTCATGCTCATCATCACAGTTAGCCTAGAAATTTTCTAATTGCTCCTCATGGGCATACTTTTACATGCTTTTCCAATTTGTCTAGGGGATCAAAATTTGCTCTAGCCTTATAGAAAATGAGGTGGTACTCCTGCAACTCTACATCTAAGGCCTCAACAACAATAGGAGTAGTGAAAGTAAATCCCTTCCTACAATGAGAGGGAATGGAACCGCAACCCTGTGTAATCCTTTCAACAAATTGTGGGCTGTGCAGATTTGTCTTGTTAGCTCTAACAATACCATTTTGTTCATAGGGTACTTAGGCAGCCTATAAGGCACACTTGTGAAACCCTCAATCCTTAAGTATGTAAATTTAGGGAATTGGATGAACCAATACCCATATTGTCCAACCATATTCATAGCTTGGATGGATAATCTCCTACTCAAATCTCCTTATAACATACTTGTGATATACATGATGAATGAATCATTCACCCTTTTATAGTGTGACAAGGAACGTTCCTTCTGCAATTGGGGATAACAATCATACACCTTGTATTCATTGGTTGCATTCCCCACTTCTCCAAGCTTGGTCAATCTAGGATAAGAGAAATTTCGTGCCAACAGATAGACTATATAAGAAGTCATGTAAAATATCCTTGTATTTGGTAGAGCCATGAATTAGACATGAAGATTACCACTGATCGGTTTTGACCAGTAGATATTGTGAGTTCCATTAATCACCTCATCAACAAATGAAAACATCCACCCTTCAAAAGAGGAAGAAGTAGAAAGTTCCATTACTCTGCTCAATAAGGTCACCAGATCATTGATTTCTATTTTGAAATCACTCCAGTACAAGTTTACATGCAATTTAGCCAGAGCAGGTCTTGGATTTTTCATCCAACGATCATTGATCACCTTCCTACATTGCTCAGGAGATTGGTTATATAGAGCCCTTCCTTGATCCTTTGTTAAGTCTAACACTTTAGGATGAGCAAGGACATCAAATGCCTTTGCTATGGCTTCCTGAGTAAGATTAGCTATAAGTCTGCCATCTGGTGTTATGATCTTCCTAGATATCACATCATAATGCTCTCTGCACTCCATGATCAATTATGCACATTGTAATGAAGTAGGAAAGCCAGTAGCCTGTGCAATTCCATTGAGTACCATTTTAATTGCCCATTCAATAGGGTTAGGACAATACATCCTCTGTTTGAAGTCATTAATATCCACGTGTCCTAAATCTGTATCAGATACCTCATTCCAATTGGAGGTGATCTTTGAAGTAGGTGTAACTCCTTTGAATTTGTACTTCATTTTGGCAAGCCTGGTAGACATTTATCCTACAATGATACCTATAATAAATAACCTTTTACTTGATCAAAGATTACTACAAGGTTAACACATAAATCCTAATCCAATTATGTATTTCAAAAGTAAAAATCTATTGTAATTGTGCCTAATTTGATAAAAAAATAGTCTTTGATTGAATTTAAGGCCTTTTGTGGACATTTTAAATGCATATGGATATCTACCCTTGAATCATTGTATCCATAAAATACATCCATTGGAAACTACAACCAATTCATTAAAATGAGATAACATCATTGAATTCAGACTTATAACCTTCATTTATACCATCAGTAACTCATCAGAGCATATTTCCTTCAATTTGCAGGACTTGGAGGTCTTACAAGATATTTTTGCACCTATGATTCAAGCTCGTTGAAAGTAAGCAAAATCATACTTCATCATTTAAATCATGCTTGTAAATCCTTGTGGTTGTGAATAGAACTTCTATTAAATGGTTTCTAGATCCTTCACTTAATTTGTTTTCACTTACGGGAAAAAGTAGGAATATTGATGTCATTCGGATATTGCAAATCTTTAATTTGTTTTCACTTGCGGGAAAAAGTAGGAATATTGATGTCATCTGGATATTGCAGATCTTTAAGGTTATGTGGGACATTAAGGTCCTATCAGATATATGCACATGCCAAACAAACTTCTGCAAAGGTGTTTGCATAAAGATCTAACAGAAGTTCTTCATCCTGTGAGATTTACAATTATTAGAGTGCTGACTGGATATGCGAGGGTTTTGAAGTCAACATGATATATCCATATCCTGATCAAATTCCCACTAGGGCTTTTAGCATATCACTATGTGGCAAAATGGATGTTATAAGAATACACAGGGAAATGATATTGCCAGGATATGTGGGTTTTGAGGGGTTACTTGGATGTATCCACATCCTGATCAAACCCCCGTAATTCAAGTTTACTGACTGAATAAAGGGTCTTTGTGGAGATAAGTGATTTGCAAGATTTTTAACCTAGATGGGACATATCCTGTTCCCCATCAAAGTTTCATAATTTTGAAAACTATCCTTATAACTCTATTCAAAGCATTCACATAAAAAACAAGTTTGAGTGGATCTTTGTAGCTCGCTAGATTTTTAGCTACCTCAAGATGAATCCCTATGGGTTGAGTTTTCCCACAATCAAATGAATCTAGGGAGGAAGTTTAAGTTCTCAACCCGAGCCAAAACAATAGTCAAGTTCAATCTATGCTTCAATTTATAATCTCAAACACTAAAGGGGGTTTTTGTCTTATATTCGCCTTCGAAGATCTTAGCTGAAACCCTAAAACCTAAACCTAAGGCACGACTTGTATAGTGTTAACTTTTAAAAGAAAATACCAAGATTTAAACATGCATACCCTTACCAGACCATACCCAAAACACAAGACCTTGATATAATATGATTTTAATCATTCAACCAACAAACATGGTGAAAAGACAAGGATGAAATGCTAGTTTAACCAACCTACTCACCGAAATAAACCTTTGAGGGAAAGACACCTGCTAATCACGTAATACAATTCACTCACTTATGAACTCAATGATGTTTCTCTCCATGCGCTCAAATCTTGCAATCGTTCTCTTCAATCTTAGCATAGTGATCACAACAGTGTAAAATGATCAGTAAAATCTGAAACTAAACTTAAATATGACCTCTAAATCCACCATAAATGCACTCATACAATGATAGAGTGGTGTTGGTCATGATGTTAGTCATTCACAAACATAGAATAAAAGTTACACAACAACCTTTACTCATCTTGAAAGATACGATGAATTTAGAGAATTCATGATCCCAAGTCTCTGTTGATTAGTTCATAATCTACTGACGTTACCCAGTGGTTGATGTTTGTTGCTGTTTCCATTTTGGGGCCTTACGTACTTTAGTTATTTCTGTAAAGTTCTTCAATATTTCTCCAAATATCCTGTTCTTTATATATGCTCTGCATAAATCTCTAACAATTCTACCTCTGCACTATGAATTCACTCAAATAATGTGCCTACAGGCTGATATTAGCATGATTTCTACCAATATTTATGATTCTATGCATGATATTTTTTCTATTACATGCATTTAGCTCAAAATATGCTAAGGATTTTCAGTTACCTACGGGATGTCTACATATTTTCTATGTTTTTGCTTATTATTTGTCATGATTTGCAGTTATGGTGATGAATTTATGAAATTAAAATGAAGAAGAGATTTAAAGAATGAGATTCCCAAAACTACTTGACTGAGATCACTGATCCACATACAAGCTCCCATACATGCAATGAAAAGAAGGAAACTAGAGTCATACTTCACTAGGACATTCCACAAATCCACATGATCCAGTGCAAATCTTGAAAGGAAAAGTTGACAACAACATGTAATGAAATGAAAGCGCTTCTATTTGAACACAGCATTCACCAGTACATATCTAGAAATCAACTTGAAGATTACGTAAGGTTTACAATCAGGATGTAATCTGAAACTTCATCTCCATTCAGTATGCTCAAGAACAGGTACATTTACAGTGATCTGAAGAAAGAACCTTGACATTTCAACAATTCAGTCCTCATTAGTCTCAGCAATTCGATCTCCTGATAATTCTACAGTAATTGGCCTTATTCTGCCAGATATTTTCCTCTATCTCTATGTGTATATCTTTATGACAAGTTCTGGCCCTTATATAGAACAAAGGCCAGAAAATAGTTACAATGATCCAAGGATCAGGATCCTCCCAACACAATCAATGGTCTAGATGAAAAGCACATGCTTTGCCAGACTGGCAAATTATACAGTTGGCATAGAATATTCCAACATCTTTGATTTGATTCGGTCTCCACCTGGCAAACAACATATTTGACAATATCCTCCTCATCGCTCAGGGTCATGTTGCCTCCATGTGCAACTCTGCAATTATCAGCTACAAGATCCTATAATAAACAGACAAGCATTAAGCACAGCAGCATTTAATAAACAGCAGGAAAAATGAACATTTCATTAAACAGGCCCAAATTGTGCAAATACGGGTAATCAGGTTCCAAAAAATAACTTTAAACTCTCGCTCATTTTTCCTGCCCATTTCCTTGTGTATATCAGGCTTTGACTTCCTTTTATATATTGGGTTATATCTCAGTATGATCATGCAGGCAAAAACATACAAGGAACTCTCTGCATTTAACTTTCCTTTCAAATCCGTGGTTCGTATCATCAGTATGCATATCGGGTGATATATCGGTGTGACCAAACAGAGCAAGGCCGATATCTAATCTTACACCGATGACCACCTCCCATCGGCGAGATACTTATGATCGGGGAGATAATACTCAACACTTCCGATGGCGAAAGCTATACCACTGAACATCCTTCATCGGGCAAACCACATACGACCGGCGAGACAATACAAAGCTCCACCGATATGACAAGTCATGCCGATGGGAGGTGGTCATCGGTGTAAGATTAGATATCGGCCTTGCTCTGTTTGGTCACACCGATGTATCACCCGATATGCATGCTGATGATGCGAACCACGGATTTGAAAGGAAAGTTAAATGCAGAGAGTTCCTTGTATGTTTTTGCTTGCATGATCATACTGAGATATAACCCGATATATAAAAGGAAGTCAAAGCCTGATATACACAAGGAAATGGGCGGGAAAAATGAGCGATAGAGTTTAAAGTTATTTTTTGGAACCCGATTACCCGTATTTGCACAATTTGGGCCTGTTTAATGAAATGTTCATTTTTCTTGCTGTTTATTAAATGCTGCTGTGCTTAATGCTTGTCTGTTTATTATAGGTTCTTGTAGCTGATAATTACAGAGTTGCACATGGAGGCAACATGACCCTGAGCAATGAGGAGGATATTGTCAAATATGCTGTTTGCCAGCTGGAGACCGAATCAAATCAAAGATGCTGGAATATTCTGTGCTAGCTGTATAATTTGCCAGTCTGGCAAAGCATGTGCTTTTCATCTGGATCGTTGATTGTGTTGGGAGGATCCTGATCCTTGGATCATTGTAACTATTTTCTGGCCTTTGTTCTATATAAGGGCCAGAACTTGTCATAAAGATATACACATAGAGATAGAGGAAAATATCTGGCAAAATAAGGCCAATTACTATAGAATTATCAGGAGATCGACTTGCTGAGACTAATGAGGACTGAATTGTTGAAATGTCAAGGTTCTTTCTTCAGATCACTGTAAATGTACCTGTTCTTGAGCATACTGAATGGAGATGAAGTTTCAGATTACATCCTGATTGTAAACCTTACGTAATCTTCAAGTTGATTTCTGGATATGTACTGGTGAATGCTGTGTTCAAATAGAAGTGCTTTCATTTCATTACATGTTGTTGTCAACTTTTCCTTTGAAGATTTGCACTGGATCATGCAGATTTGTGGAATGTCCTGGTGAAGTATGACTCTAGTTTCCTTCTTTTCATTGCATGTATGGGAGCTTGTATGTGGATCAGTGATCTCAGTCAAGTAGTTTTGGGAATCTCATTCGTTAACTCTCTTCTTCATTTTAATTTCATAAATTCATCACCATAACTGCAAATCATGACAAATAATAAGTAGAAACATAGAAAATATGCAGACATCCCATAGGTAACTAAAAATCCTTAGCATATTTTGAGCTAAATGCATGTAATAGAACACATATCATCCACAGAATCATAAATATTGGTAGAAATCATGCTAATATCAGCCTGTAGGCACATTATTTGAGTGAATTCATAGTGCAGAGGTAGAATTGTTAGAGATTTATGCAGAGCATATATAAAGAACAGGATATTTGGAGAAATATTGAAGAACTTTGCAGAAATAATTGAAGTACGTAAGGCCCCAAAATGGAAACAACAACACACATCAACCACTGAGTAATGTCAGTAGATTATGAACTAATCAACAGAGACTTGGGATCATGAATTCTCTAAATTCATCATATCTTTCAAGATGAGTAAAGGTTGTTGTGTAACTTTTATTCTATGTTTGTGAATGACTAACATCATGACCAACATAAATTGGTGCTAGAAGGAGGGCTGAACAGAGAATTTCTAGATTTCTGCAAACGTTACATCAATATTTCATCATTTGTGTTAATTGTCTGCAAATATCTCTTATCTGAGAGGTTTTGACTGCATCTTTGCGAAGATCTAGCTCAAAGTTTCAAAGATTTGTGTGATTTTCTAAACTTTCAGGTTTTATTCTGAGATATGATGGATCTCCTTAAAATTTCAAAATCCTAAAAAATAGAAATAGAGTCTCATTTTGATGGATGCATATGAAGGCAATTATCAAGTTAACATTCCTTTATTTCAGGAAGCTTTGAATAGGCAGCTTTATCCTCAATGTTTACCTGACTTTGGTTTATCCACTTGCTATAGGATACACTAGACTGTGAAACACAGTGAAATTAATTGTTTAACTTTCCTTACAAGGTTGGATTTATATTTGAAAGGACTAATATTTTTCTTAGATGTGTTCAAGGCTGAAGTCTGGCAGGAAAATGAAGAAATTATGGAGCAACAAGCATATGCAGCACCAGAAATTATTAGTTGTTTAGACACTGAAGTGGACCGCTTTGAAAATTTTGAATTATACTTGTCTAGAAATATACAGTGTAGTCAAATATTAGGTTTATCCACTGATGATGTCCTGATTGAAAGCTGGTGCAGATTACATGATGAAGAGAATTTAGAAAGGGATTGTTACCCTTGCTTGGTCATGTTGATGAAGATTTTAGAAAATACAATAGTTGAATCAATTATAGAAGGTAAAGAAGAGGAAACATCCTTCCTGGATTCATTTTATGGTGAGATTGATAGGAGTTCTCTACTTCCTAATACAAGTAAGGGTGAGGCAGTATGCAGGTATGAATCTTGTAAAAATTCTGGAGAAGAAAACACTCGTCAGGATAATATTTTTGATTCTGATCCTAATACTTTTGATAAAGAAGATGAAACATCTTTCCTGGAGTCATTCTATTGTAAAGAGAAGTGTAAATAGATAGTAGAACAATTTAAATGCACTGCTGATGATGAAGTTCCTATGATAGTGACTAATGGAGTCACAGAAAAAGAAATAAATGCTGATTTCATAGCGGACTTGTTTAAATTGAATGATCAAATGCAAGAATGTTGCAGGATAATAGAAGCAGACACTATACTGGATAGAAGATGTGAGTTATTTGATGAACCATTCTTGAAAGATGAAGATGCAACAAGCTTTGGAGTTGTTGTACATGATCAATTGCCAATCCAACATTATTTTGAAAATGAAACAGGGGAGTATTTCTGTCAATCAAAAGTTGTTTCTCCTTTACAATCAAATGATTTAGAAATGATAAATTTCTGTATAACAGGTTATGATGATAAAGATACTCATTTAAATGCTGATGTGCAGGAAATGGAAGAGAACATTGAGAAGTTTCCTGAACTGGAGGATAAATTGAACATGCAGAATGAAAGAATCAATATGGATAAAGACGAAGGATTAATACTTCAAGAGTCATACATCCTTCAATTTGAAGTGAGACCAGACATTGAGCTGAGCGATGAAAATGTAGAGTTAAATGGAGGATCAGCTATCAATAAACCAGCATGTCCAACAGGGCCAGAAATACATCAGGTTGTATTTCTCCTTTCCACAGTGAATAACGTTGAATATTGTTTTGATTATGGAAATTTGAAAGACAAGACATGCATATGGATTAATCATGAATATGATGAGCTTCCTCAGTTGCTGATCATCAAGAGTTAGTCTATTTAGTACAGTGAATTCAGAATATCAGAATATTTTTTAGAATATAAGGATAAATTTGCTAGGTTGAGAACCATAAATGATACCCTGATGCTCCTGCACAATCAAAAGAAGTATGCAAATACAGGTGTATCTGGGTCTTTTTCTAGTTTTTGTGTGCCTAGTATTGGTTGTATATAGTTTTATAGGTTAGTTGTTTGTACAATTTGCTTTGTGTGTTTGTTGTTTTTGTTTTGTGCATTGTTGAGTTTTTGTTTTGGTTGGGCAAAGCTGGTGCACCTTGTTACTTAAGAACACTACATAAATTGTTAGGATTCAAAAGTTGAATATAAGTTTTTACATATGTTGTAACTCAGGTTAGTATAGGTACTCTGGATCAGGTCTGTGGTATCATATTCATCAGTATTACTTTTTTTGAGTCAAGGTGATCCTCACAATGACACACCTAATAGCCTTGGGTTTGTTGAACATATTAGTGTAGGTGTTAAGTGAAAAATCTAAAGGTTGCCCTTGCTACCATTGCAATTTTCAACTTAATTTCAGCAAGTGACCACTCCTTGCATCATGAAGCCACAACTGTTATATCTTATGAAATTAAATTTAAAATATAAAATAAATAAAATAATAAAATGGATTTTCTAAAATCTAGATTAAGTCATCTAAGTAACCTTACTGGGGCTATAGACGCCTGACCGGCAGTGGGGCTCTACTTAGGGGAATTGCAACGATAACCTTGTTGAGGCTATGAACGCCTGCTGGCAGCAAGGCTCTATCCAGTTGGCTATGAGGGATGAACCAAACTATGTAGCCTAACACCAGTCACTGATTTATTCAACTCATTTTCAAGATGAGTATATGAATCACATGCACACAATTGATCCCTTATCAATTTATTGTTACATTGATGAACATGATACTAGTTAGAAAGGATTAGGATGCTCATGCTTAATAAGAGTTGGAACATTATGTTTTAACTTATCATCACCTTTTGAATTATTTGAATTTTAATTGTTTTCTTTGGTGGCAAGTTGTTGTGTAGTTACACAACATGCCCCATTTTGACTTAGCAAAATAGGGACCCAACTTTGCTGGGTTGTTCCCTTGTTTTTGTGCCCTAGGTGGTAACAGTAAAAGTCATATCAGTCAGTATGCATATGCCTAATGTCAGGTATATTTGTGATCTTGAAATCCGAACCTAAATTTCAAAGTTTGAGTCTATCCCTAAAAAGCTTACGATGTGAAAGAGCTTGAAATTCTAGGCAGGTTTGCCTTTTACATCACCCTGAAATTCGTCCAAATGAGAAAGTTATGACAGGTCAAAGGTTTAGTCAAACATGATTTTGAGAGGGTCATATTTCATAACAACGGTCATCATGATATTATAACATCACCTGATATTATAATATCACGTTGATATTATAATATCACCTTGCTTAGAAAATCTACCATCTGCATATTTGCATGCGCACGTCAAATTCCTATCAGAAGGTCATTTACCTGTCAAAGCATTCGCATATTCAAAAGAGGGTCATATTTACTAATATGACTGATTTTTGCTAAACATGATGGTGACGTCATCTTTTGCATTTTAATGAAGCCTGAATATGATGATGACGTCACTATCATATTCCATTCGATGAAGAGGGTCACATTTGTTAATATCCTGCATATTGATAATATGCATACACTTCGGACCCAAAGATTTATTAAAGAGAGTTTAATCGTTGCATGTGTCTTGTATCGTATATGCATTGCGGTATACATACATTTATTTATGTACAAGTCGGATTCGACATGATGATGATATTATCTTTTTTGAAGGGGTGATATTCGTCGACAACAGGATCATATTTCAAATCCTCCAATTTTCCTTTGGTATGATCATGAGGTCATCCTGTAGCGTGTTAATGAAATTTGTCCACGATGATGACATCATCATCCTAACCGGATATATGGGGGGATCATATTTCAATATCACCCGATATTATAATATCACCCCAGTGCGGACATGATGATGATGCCATCATCATCATCTTGATCTTTTGAGGGAGGGTTACTTTAGTCGTGGGGGTCATATTACATTTATCACCTGATCTTAAAAGATGACCCTATGTTACAAATATCACCCTAGCGCTAATATGACGTTGACATTGACTTATCCCAATGCTACGAAGAGTATAACATGACGGTGATGTCATTTTATTCGGGGGGGTGATATTCATCAACAACGGGGTCATATTCGCTAATATCCCCTGATCTTACCAACATGACGGTGACGTCATCTTTTGCATTTTAATGAAGCCCGAATATGATGATGACGTCACCATCATATCCCATTCGATGAGGAGGGTCATATTTGTTAGTATCCCGCATATTGATAGTGTGCATCAAGCGGACCCGAAATGTCAATTAAATGGAAGAAATTCATTGTATTCATAAGCATACAAGTGGACATATAATTCTATATGCATTCAGCCAAGATCAAAAGGTTTTAAAGTAGATGGTCATTGGCATGACTTGTCGTATCGGTGGAGCTTTGTATTGTCTCACCGGTCGTATGTGGTTTGCCCGATGAAGGATGTTCGGTGGTATAGCTTTTGCCATCGGAAGTGTTGAGTATTATCTCCCCGATCATAAGTATCTCGCTGATGGGAGGTGGTCATCGGTGTAAGATTAGATATCGGCCTTGCTTTGTTTGGTCACACCGATATATCACCCGATATGCATGCTGATGATGCGAACCACGGATTTGAAAGGAAAGTTAAATGCAGAGAGTTCCTTGTATGTTTTTGCCTGCATGATCATACTAAGATATAACCTGATATATAAAAGGAAGTCAAAGCCTGATATACACAAGGAAATGGGTAGGAAAAATGAGTGATAGAGTTTAAAGTTATTTTTTGGAACCCGATTACCCGTATTTGCACAATTTGGGCCTGTTTAATGAAATGTTCATTTTTCCTGCTGTTTATTAAATGCTGCTGTGCTTAATGCTTGTCTGTTTATTACAGGATCTTGTAGCTGATAATTGCAGAGTTACACATGGAGGCAACATGACCCTGAGCGATGAGGAGGATATTGTCAAATATGCTATTTGCCAGCTGGAGACCGAATCAAATCAAAGATGCTAGAATATTCTGTGCCAACTGTATAATTTGCCAGTCTGGCAAAGCATGTGCTTTTCATCTGGACCGTTGATTGTGTTGGGAGGATCCTGATCCTTGGATCATTGTAACTATTTTCTGGCCTTTGTTCTATATAAGGGCCAGAACTTGTCATAAAGATATACACATAGAGATAGAGGAAAATATCTGGCAGAATAAGGCCAATTACTGTAGAATTATTAGGAGATCAAATTGCTGAGACTAATGAGGACTGAATTGTTGAAATGTCAAGGTTCTTTCTTCAGATCACTGTAAATGTACCTGTTCTTGAGCATACTGAATGGAGATGAAGTTTTAGATTACATCCTGATTGTAAACCTTACGTAATCTTCAAGTTGATTTCTAGATATGTACTGGTGAATGCTGTGTTCAAATAGAAGCACTTTCATTTCATTACATGTTGTTGTCAACTTTTCCTTTGAAGATTTGCACTGGATCATGCAGATTTGTGGAATGTCCTGGTGAAGTATGACTCTAGTTTCCTTCTTTTCATTGCATGTATGGGAGCTTGTATGTGGATCAGTGATCTCATTCAAGTAGTTTTGGAAATCTCATTCTTTAACTCTCTTCTTCATTTTAATTTCATAAATTCATCACCATAACTGCAAATCATGACAAATAATAAGCAGAAACATAGAAAATATGCAGACATCCCGTAGGTAACTGAAAATCCTTAGCATATTTTGAGCTAAATGCATGTAATAGAAAAAATATCATGCACAGAATCATAAATATTGGTAGAAATCATGCTAATATCAGCCTGTAGGCACATTATTTGAGTGAATTCATAGTGCAGAGGTAGAATTGTTAGAGATTTATGCAGAGCATATATAAAGAACAGGATATTTGGAGAAATATTGAAGAACTTTGCAGAAATAACTGAAGTACGTAAGGCCCCAAAATGGAAACAACAACACACATCAACCACTGAGTAACGTCAGTAGATTGTGAACTAATCAATGGAGACTTGTGATCATGAATTCTCTAAATTCATCGTATCTTTCAAGATGAGTAAAGGTTATTGTGTAACTTTTATTCTATGTTCGTGAATGACTAACATTATGACCAACAAGTGGAAGGAACCAAACTTGGAGGTAGAAAAATGGAGGTTGCAGGACATTTGGTCCCAATCGGATATATCTCTATCCCTATCGTATCTCTGCATTATGAATTTGAGACACTCATTTTGCATTTGCAGGAGAAAGATTCTCACTAGGATATTCACAGAAGTATGAAGGAGGGGATATGGCTCGCAAGTGGATTTATCCTTTTGGGTGTCAGATTCCTGCATTATCCTTTAGACTAAGGAAACTCCACATTTGGACGTCTTTTAAACTTAAATCACACTTTTACAGATTTTAATGGGAGGTGAGACTTATGAGGTAGAGAGGATAGATTCTGATGCTCTTAAAACATCTGCCATATCCTTCAAGGGTGAAAATCTTTGCAATTGAAACAAAATGAAAACTACCTCTTTAGTTATTAGAAGCTTTATATGCAAATGGAGCTAAAACATGTGCAATTGAGATGTGAGCCAATTTTAGACAAAAAAATCATTCCTATCACAAATTTTGAATAAGAAGAGAATCCCCTTAGACTAATCAACTTATCCTGAAATGAACATTAGGTCAAATAAAAGGGTAGCTCATAATAGTGCTCAAAACCTAACCCCACCATGCATCATAAAATCCAAAATCACTTTCAAATGCATAGGACAGAAACCCAAGACTCTGACCAAATGACACAAAAGAGGGGGCCCACATTTTAGCAAAATGGGGCGTGTGTGCAAGGCACAAAAATATCCTAAGTAACTTCCATCTCAAAACTTGTTCATTGAGAAACATATTGTATATCCTTGATGGTTTCCTATAAGACAACAATAACTCTCCAATTTTGCAAGCCTCAGTTTTGGCCTCATATAGGTGGTCATATTCCCTGCGTAACATGACATTTTTTTTCAATCTATTATTTTCAATTCCTACTTTTCTTAGGAAATAACAAAATGTTCAATCCATGTTTACAGTAGAGGAGATATATGAATTTGAAACCACTCCATTCTAGTTGGTTTTGTCTGAACCTCTTTGCTCTCCATGGGTAGTTTGACCCTTAGCTCTTTAAGTTCTTTCTCCATTTCTACTATTGATTGATTGTAGATGTTAATTCTTTCTGATTCTTTTCTTCTTTTTCTATGAATGCTGCTAGAAAATCCACAAAATTATTTGTTAAATCCCTAATCTGTTTGTCTTTATTGAGAAAATTCCTCTGCATTTCTATATTTCATATTTCTTTCTCTTCTGACTGGTCCAACTGTTATTGAAAACATTCAATTTCTTTATCTTATTCTTGTAGAGAGGTTTTCAATTCTTGAATTTTATGTTGTTGCCTCAAAATTGTTTCTTCATGTTAAGAAATAGTCTGGGTGAGTGTAGGATCATTGCGGGCCAAACAATGGCAATAGGAAGAAAAAATGTGTCTTTACTTAGCCAAAATCATGAAATGTAAAAGTTTGACCTTTTTTAGGTTGGAGAGAAATCCATTTTGTGTGACCCAAAACAGATATCCGTTCTCCAAAATGGATATCCATTTTGGAAATCATAAAAAATGAAAAAGGGCCTGCGTTTTGCAAACCCATGGCTTGAAAAATGCAAACCTTCAAAAAATGGATATTAGAGCTCTCCAAAAATAGATAGCTGATTCAAGGAGGTCGCCAAATCAAAGAGGTAAGGTGTGATTCTTCTCTTTTTTTGATTTTTTTTGTAAATGAAATATTTTTTTTGTTTTACATCCTAATTAGTATGTTTTATATTTTAAATAAGCAAAATAGATGAAGAACATGAAAACCCAAACCCTCCCCCACCAAACCCTCCCCCTCCAACAATCCAAGAGAAAATTAAAATAAATATTGATCAAATAAGTAGGATTATAGAAATTTATCGCCGCCACCCTCGATTGTCTTTAATGACATCAAATTTAGAGGGGATTATTACTCATGTTCGAACCCTTACAAGCCAACATGGATCATTTAGGCAATAGCGAGAAACCAAGAAGGTGGAATATGCTAATGGTTTATCATATGATGAAGTGAAAGAGTTAGACATTACCAAAGCTATGTTAGCCCAATATTTTGTCAATCCTTAAACTAGATTGCATGTTGATGTTCGTAAGCCTAAGTATTCAATCAAATGGTGTACACATGAGGGTATTAGTCAGAATTTTTGGGATCCTTGGTGGACGGTTTTTGATAAACCACCCAACAACAATTTAGATGTACCTTTGTATTTCCTTCATAAACTATATGTAGAGTTTGTAATGGGTTACCATGTGAATTATTTTAATTTTAGAGAGTTCCAACGAATAGGTAAGGGAATGCCTCAAGATAGACCTGGGGAAATGAGACAAGTGCAAGGTCCTTTATTCCTCCTCCTCCTATCCCTTCTCCACCTCCAATTCAACACCCAAACATTGTTGAAAATGCAACAAAACAGGGCCTCATTGCCATACACTCTTTGACTAAGAACTTAATTACATAGACCTCTCAGTTTGCATAGCCACATGATATTGGCAGTCATATTGAATCACCTAATATTACTAGACCCTCCTCGTCCACACATGTTTGTGTGCCTTATCATTACATTTTTTACAATCAGCTGTGCTTAGGTCCTCTTGAGGAGAGTAGTGAGCCACCCCTGAACACTTCAGAGTACGATGTTCCTTATATGTCGCCTTCACAAGATGAGGTAGCAGGGTCTAGAACTCAAGCTGAGGGGTCGGGGACAAGAGCAGAATCACATACATCGGTGGGTAGAAAAGGAGAGGAGCATGGCCAATCTTTTATAGAGGTAAAATTTAATGTTAAATTTCATGGTGTATCCTATTTAAATAGTATAAAAAAGATTAGTACTAATGTATCTAAGGGGGATAACAGTTGATGACAGAGGAGGAATTGACAAAAGTTCATCATGGAACTCTTTCTGCCATCCAATTTGGCTTGGACTTGCGTGTTAGGAATTTGCAGGTCTAATTAAACCAATTCCACATAACCTAATAGGAGAAACAAGATGCAGAAACAATCATAATGCAAAAGATCAATGAACAAGCAACAAGGGAACACAAGATATACCCTAGGAAAACCCTTTTCAGGGAAAAACCCAGCCTCCAAAAGCATCCATGCTCACATGTATTATTCAGCAATGAATCATTACAATACAATATCTGAGCCTCCATGAATACCTCTGAACCATCAAGCACCTCCAATGCAACCTCCATGTGTACAAGCATGAATCCACACATCACCTGCCATGCTTCACAATCTGCACTTACAGGAGAGAGCTCAATACAATGACAACCTCTCACAAAACCTCTGTTCACCTACAATGAAATATCCAGCCAACCTCAAATAATAACATTGTGCTTGCTTTTATAATATAAGCTCACACATTACATTGAGAAAACCATGTGCCCCAAAACCATGGGTTACACAAAACCACTTGACCCCACATTTGACTATTGGTACTACATTTTCCCAATTAATCAAATAATACAAATAATATATCCCAATGTTACAATACAACATAAAGTGGACCCAAATAATTACATAGTGTGATTAGCCACACCACCTAGGTGCATCACAACTAAATAATTATTTAATTACAACATTATAAAATATATCAAATTATGCAATTGTGTACAACACCATATCCCAACATTGCTAATATATGTTTTTCTACACATCAACTTTTTTTATTGTATGCATTTAATTCTTTGTGAGTAATTATATATTAATTTATATCTTGATGTTACTTTATTTTTATAGTCAATCCAAAATGTGAATGATGTGGCATCTTTACTAATAGTCTTTAGTCAAACTCTTGATCGACCCATGTGACCATCATTCATGGAACAACTTTTTGAACGCCAACAAAGGGTGGAGGTAATTCGATTGAACTGTACTTTAATTGATAATTTAGAAAACTTAAATATTTGATTATAGTCATTTATATAAATAATAAAATTGAGAATCATGGTGTTTGTTACATGTTTGATCATATAAATTAATGGTTAAAAGAATGAAAATGAGAAAGAAAGAAAGAAACATGTAATATCCATTATTGATAATGTAGATTTGAGCTTTACTAACACATCAATTATTCATTTAAATATTCATACAGATTTTGCAATTGATTTGAAACTAATGATTATGTGATCCATTTTAGTGCATTGATTGATTCATCTTATGAGGATTCCATTATGACATACAATGTTCATCAATCACCAAGATAATTGTGTGTATTGATAAATTGATGCTTATCATTTACATCCACACATCAACATATAAAAAACACATAAACATACAAGGAAACTAAAATTTCATAAAAAATATAGATCATATAGATGCTCATGCCATAAACTGATAAATATGAAAACCAACCATACATATCATAGTGTCCAATACCAAATGTCATCAACATAACAAAAATCATAACATGATCGGCACATATAATAGTGGGGACACATATTCTAATCCTCCTCCTTTTGATCCTCTTGAACCCACTCCTCTACCTACATCTAATGGATATAATAGTGGGGACACATCTTCTACCAATAATCTCTATGCATTTGTGACCCTGCATCATCCTAAACTACAACTTTAATTGGCTCATCTCCATCATCGTCATTAGTAAATTCATGAGTGGAAAATGGCGGTCTATCTATCTTCCAAGGCCTAAGTGGTGAGTTTTGGTGCCTCCCATATATTTCAGGTTTTAAGGGAACATCCTACTAGATAAAAAACTATTTGAGGATCCACTTATAACGAAAACACTCCAAATATGTAGACAAATACTATTATTATGTGTAGAACTACTGAGGTGGCAATATACATGCATTGGAATACTTCATATTATATGTTTATCCTATGACAAATGTAAAAGGTGAGTACAATAAATACCTTGTATTTTCTCATCAAATGTAATAGGTTGTAAAAAAATTCCATGATAGCTCATTTTCGTTGAATCTATAAAAATCTCTTTTAAGGACATTTCTCACTAAATGTGCTAATGTGGAGAGTTGCATATGAGTCACACCTCTAAACCTTAGTTGTAGATAGATAAGAGTCCATATCACATTTCTAAAAAAATAGAGGTCCTACAATATTCCATATAACTTCTACATGATCATAAAGTTATCCCTAATGACTAATAACTCCTCTCCCTTAATGCTAGTGAGCATTTTTTTTGGTTTTGTTTAAATTGATCTATTAATTTAAAAGTTATTATGGTTATTGGTATACATAGAGTCTTACATTCTTGTCATTTTTCATACAAGAGATATTAGTTGGTTCATCCATGATGAGTCCTTCTCAATCGATGCAGGAGGCATCGTTGGTGGTATGTGCTTGTTTTCTAGTAGATAAGTTATTGTTTAGTGCAGTCTAGATTGTTTATGCGTAACACATCTAACCTTTTTTAATGTATGCATTTCCTTTTTTTTAATAATTATATATTAATTTATTTCAATGTTACTTTACTTTTACACTCAATTGAGAAAGTGAGTGATGTGCCACCTTTGCCATCATGCTTTAGTAGGACACCTGATCGTCTTAAGAGACAATCATTTGTAGAACAACTCTCTGAATGAGAAGAAAGAGTTGAGGTAATTGAGTTGATTTTTTCTAAATAATTGATAGTTTATAGAGGTCTTATAGTTGATTGTAGTGATTTAGATGTATGTTAAAAAATGAAAGTTCTAAATTGTAGTAGATAAGATTCTATTTACTAACTCTAACTTATTTATATTTACCATTAAACTAATTAACCAAATTTGTGGTTTGACTTGTTAATGTAGTCAACTTTGCATCCATCAACTATTAGACATCATGGCATGAAGAGAACACTTTTTGAGGATCCGTCACAGGTTGAGGATTCACTAGAGACATAGGGTCAAGTGGACCTTTAGCATTTGATGTAGCTATTAGGCATACATGTAGATTGTATATAGATTTTGAGACATGGCATATGCCACATTTTGTAAAAAATGTTTTGAGTTGGCATATTTACCAAATTTTTGTATATGTCTACCATTATGGACTAGATTTTAATATATATACACCTTGATATACAATATAATTTAAATTCCTTATGTGCGTGTATTCCTACTTTGAAGCTGAAAAGTTTAATGTATAATCAATTTACAATGGTTGAGTTATGATCAATAACATGTTATAGATTGATTTCTTGTTATAATATGATTGTTTTTCTTGGTAGAAAGATGATATATGTAGTTTCATACCTCAATACATAACTTGATCTTAATTGCCATGTGATTGTAGTTTTAGTTCGATATAGGATTTTCTTAGAACATTTGACATGTGAGCTTTTTTCATTCAAGAACACTAGCTTTGACAGGTTAGATTTTCTTAGAACACTAGATTTGATATAGAAACTACTAGATTTGATATGATAATCATTGATAATTTCTCATCTTACATGTTAAACATGCAAGATACATGTTAAAAATGATAAAACTTATGATGTTTTTCGTTCAATCCAAGATAGTTATTTTTGTATTAATGAGAAAAAACATGTTTTTGATAATATTAAGCTACAAACTTGGGTGTAGATCCTGATAACAAAAGACAACAGGCAACAAAACAGGCACCAAAATAGGCACAGAGCCTCAAACAACCCCATAACAATGGACTAACAGTAGTTTATCCGCATAACCAAAAAATAGAGTACAAGAATTATAACAAAAGCTAATGAAAAAGCTAGCTAAGGAGATCCTTCCTGTCCTCATTGAACAAATTAAACAAATTTTCCTTATTGTCTAGCAGAGAATCCTCTCCCTTGACCCAATCCTCGTGCAACACCGAAAACGCAGCAGCAACCCTGTGTGAGGTCTTCATCAACAGATTGATTAAAATCTTGACTTTGGTCTCCATGGCAGCAAGACGAGTCTTGACCTGAGACAACTGCTTCTCCAGCCTCCTGTTGTCCAACTCCATCTTGGCGCTCATAACCTCTTTGTCTAGTGTCTCCAGAATCTTTGTGTCTTCATCATTTGTGTCATAGTAGGAATTATTCATGGATTCAAAGTGGCTGGTACCTTCATTATCCTGAACCGAGACTAACTCCTCATTTTTAGTTTCCACCTTCTTCACCAAGACTTCCTGCTCTGAGTTGGAGGAGTAGTCCACAATCTTCACAAATTGGCCAGTTTGGAGGATCTTCTTATGCTCAGTTTCCTAGCAGTGCCCTATTTTCCAATGGCTCTATCCTTCTCCACCATGGCCTCTTCGGCCTACTTCTCCTCTCTATCCAACATCTCCTGAGTTGGCCACTCAGCCTTCCCACTCTTCATGCCACTTCTACTATGAATTTTCCCAACACCCTTGCATGGATCAGGGGTTCTTCTTTTGTGTTTCTTGCTGCCATGTTTGGAGGAGTTACTCTTTAAATTGCACATGCCCTCTGCCGCTTCTTTGGACCCCCCATGGGAACCCTCCCCACCAACCTGAACAGGGGCCCACGGAGTGCGACTCCCAGAAAGGGACTTAGACCGTGAAGTACCCTTGGAAACTTGAGGGCTTGGGAAAGGGACCAATGAGCTCAATGGCATATTAGTGGGAGACATAGGCGACGAGGGAACAAAGGTATTTTTATTATCCGGTCTACCCAGTCTCACACTAAGGGGGACTTTGTCTTCTAGGTCATCAATAGAACTATCTTCAACCAGACAGGTAGAAGGGGGTTTTGAGGGGCAGAGAGCGAGATGGTATTAGTAGAGACAAAAAATGAGCCCCTGATGCAGAGGCAGGGAAGGGATCACAGGGTTACTTTTGTAGGATTTATTAGCTTGGATCACCGAAGCTTCCAGACTAGAAAGAAGGAGGGAAAATTGACTTCAACTTTGTGACGAAAGTGGTTCAAAAAGGCAAAATGGTAGTGATAGAAAACCTTATATCTCCCCTCTAAAGTAAAGTATTTCATAACCAAGAAGCAAATCCAATTCCAAGGATTTACCAGGCTTTCCCTTTCGAACCCTCTTTGCAGTCTTATTTGCTTCTCTCCCTCTCTAAAGAACAACTTCATTCCTTCATTGTCTTGAACCCTCGTCTGCTTCTTTAGTCTATTCCTTGAACAACGCAGCCCCGTCGCCTTGGAAATAATATCCTCTAAAACTTTGAACTGGACACCACCCACTTTCACCACCCTATTACTATCCCATGAGGCAACAAACTGAACCGACAAATATTCATCATATCCATCCAGGAATTCAATAAACAGAGTAACTCCTCCATACGCAATTCTCCAAACCTGCTCATCCTCCCTGAATTCACCATAGTTCATAGGTTCAATTCTCACCTTATCACCACCCATCATTCTAACCCAGCCAAACTCAAGACCAAAAATGTAGTTGTAGAGCCAAGGGGAGAGACGGTCAAATAATCTAGAAAGGAGATTAAAAAATATTATATCTAATTCCTTGGTCATATTTCCAAGCTTGTCCTTCACTGCTCTGCGTGCGTTTGAGTTATTAATGCCTTCTGGGGTTCACTCATGTGTGCCATTCAAAACCATAATTCTAGGAGGCAGTCGAAAAGACTTTCTAAAACCATCAGGTTGCCTAACATGCTCACAGATGAGTTTGTCATCATCCACGTGGGCATTCAGCTTCCACGTTACCCTATAGGGATTGGTGGGGTTCACAACTTTATCACATAGGTCACATCTCCCCTCAAAGAGAGAGCCAAATGAAATATAGCAGCACCCAACAATACTTATAATCATTACCATCATGATAAATTAGAGAGGCACTTCTTTCATGAATACTAGCAATAATGCTAAGAGGCAGATTATCTAAATTTTTCTAGCACCTTAGGGGGTTAATGTTAATCCCTAAGTTAGCTAAAAGGTTAGCCGATTTGTTAACCTCTCTATAAATATGTCTCACTTCCCTTCCTTCAAAGTTAAGTAGGAGGGTTTTGATATCCTACACTATATCCTCCATCTACCACCCCACTTTGGCCTTACCTTTGACAGCTTCTATAACAATCTTTGAATCACCTTCAACAATGGTGTTTTTTATACCAAAAGTTAAGGCAAATTTAATTCCCCAAAGAAGAGCATAGGCTTCCGCCACATTATTCGTATTTTCACCTAGACTTCCTGCAAATGCAACATAGAGGGTTCCATTCTCCGATCTTATTAATCCTCCCCCACTGGCCAACCCCGGATTACCTTTAGCCGCACCATCAAAATTTGAGCAAAAACCATCCTGACGGAGGAAGAGTCAATTTAGTACCAGCCCTAGCTTTTTTCTGGCTATCATCCACCCTATGAATGCTCATTGGGATATCCCATTGATTCATCACATGTGATTCCTTAGCATTAGGAGTTTAGCAGCTCTTATAGTGCTATTGCTGATGTTGTCTTGCAATAGTTTAACATCTGATCCTAACACTTCCTTAGGCCCCTTGAAGTTTTCCCTGAAAAGCCTATTGTTCCTTTCTTTCCACAAACACCAGGAGATGATAGGGGGTATCAAGGCCCATATTTATCTACAAACATGATTATTGAAAGGGGGGACCAAGCTGTAATGCAATCGTCTAAGCCCCCATTCCAACACCATGGAACACCAAGCATGATCAAAGCTATGCTCCAAACTTCCCAGGCAAAATCACAATGCAAGAGGATATGAGGGACATTCTCTTCTTCTTTCATACAAAGGGTGCATCTGTTTGGGATTTGGAAACCTCTGATCCGGAGGTTATCAATCGTAAGGATTTTATTTTGCACCGCTAGCCACCAGAAGTGGTTAATCTTTGGGATTAGATTGTGATTCTAGATTTTTCTCCAAAAAGTATCAAAATTTTGAGGGAGGGAAAGATTATAAGCAGATTTGATAGTAAATCTCCCTGAGTTTTCAAGGGCCTAGAGGATTTTATCATTTTGAGGAAACAGAGGAATTCTACACCCTTTTAAGGAGAGTTGGATCTCTTTAGCAACCTTAGTAAGATTGACCCTTCCTTGACAAAAGTCGGATAGCTGCTTCCACCCCCTTTTGTCTGGAAGAAAATAATCCTGAACCAGACCACTGAAATGGTGCACAACAATGCTAGCCAATTCCAAACTATTCTGCATGTTTTTTAATGGCCTTCCCTTGGTCCAATTGTCTTCCCAAAACCATATGTTTCTTCCATCTCCCAATTTCCATTTAACACCCCTTAAAAGAATTGGCCTATATTTTAAGATGTTCCATATCACCGACCCTCTGGGGAATTTAGAATTTATTAAAATATCCTCAGGGTTCTGATTCCCAAAGTACTTAGCACCCATAATTTTTCCCCAATCCTTATGTCCAGTTAAAAGATTCCATCCCACCTTGGTGATCATGGATTTGTTAAGTAGATTCAGCTTCCTTAGACCTAACCCTCCCTGAAGTTTTGGTCTGCAAACTTTATCCCAACCAACGAGGGCCAGACTTTTCTTATCTTCCATGCCTGTCCATAAAACGTTCCTCTATATTTTCTCCAATCTCTCTGCTATGTATTTAGGAATTTTAAACAGAGACAAGAAATAAACTAGAATCCCTTGTAGAGAGGCCTTAAGTAAATGAAACAGCTTGGCTCAGATGCCTCCCCTTCCAACCAGCTAACTTCCTTTATGTCCTTTCAATTATGGAATTCCAATAATCCAGAGGAGCATATTTCACTGAAAAGGGGAGCCAAGATAGATCCCAGGCAACTCACCCCTTGAGCACCCAAGGATCCCCATAACTTTCTGCTGTAAGACAAAAGGGTTGTTAAAGAAGTAGACCTAGCTTTTGTCATAGTTAATGCATTGGCCCACTAAGGTACCATAATTTTGAAGCACCATTTTCCACTTTCTAGCCTCAATCATCGAAGCTGAGCCAAAAAGAATTGTGTCATCCACGAATTGTTGAATCACTGCAGGTGTTGCTGTTGAAGTACGTTTAACACCTTTAATTTCTCTGGAGTGAAGTAAATTGAGGAAACTTCTGCTCAGGGATTCAACCAACAAGATAAATAGGTAGGGAGACAAGGGGTCCCCCTGTCTGAGTCCCCTACCTGCATTGAAGAACCCCCTGGGGATTCCATTAATAAGAACAAAATATCTAACTGAAGTGACACAAGCCTCTATAATTTGCAAAGGTTTACTTTTAGAGCCTAACTTTCTCAGCACAGTGAACATGAACTCCCAATTAACTCTATCATAGGCTTTAGAGATGTCTAATTTGAATGCCATTCCTAGATTTTTGCTTCTTTCCATAGAGTGAATTATTTCATGGGTAGTAATGGCCGCATCAGTTCTCTGTCTGCCCAGCACAAAACCTTTTTGATAGCTGCTTATAAGTTTATGAAGAAGAGGTTGCAATCTGAACACTAAGATTTTGGAGAAAATATTATAAATAGTGTTGCAAAGGATGATAGGTCTAAAATACCCCATACTGACCGAGTCTTGTTTTTTGGGAATAAGAACAATGAAAGTATGATTCAGTTGCTTCAGGATCTTACCCCCCTTCTAAAAGTCTCTGGCAGCCTCCGTGACATCTTTTCCCACAATATCCCAATACTCCTAAAAGAAAGCTAGGGGAAATCTATTAGGTCCCAGGGCTTTAAAAGCTCCCATAGAAAAAAGGCTAGCCCGAACCTCTTCCTCAGAAATTATCCTGCTAAGCTGTTCATTATCTTCATCATCTAACAGAGTAGGGATGATATCTATGAGGTTCTGGTTAATACAATTGTCTTGGGCTCCAAGAAAATTTTGAAAGTAGGTAGCAGCCACCTACCCAATTTAAAAATTTGACTCAACCGTAATGCCTATGTTATCCATCAATTTAGATATGCTGTTTCTTTTCCAATGCTTCATTGCTGAATGATGGAAAAAGGTTGTGTTCCTGTCCCCCTCTTTTAGCCATTGCACTCTCCATTTCTGTTTTTAAAAGACCTCCTTCAACAATAAATCCTTCCATTCCTTCCTCACAGAATCTTCCTCTTTAGCCATTTCTTCTGAAGTGTCCCCCTCCTCCATCTTCTTTTGGAGCTCTCCAAGCTTGGTATTAATTATCCTTTTTTCTTCAAAGATGTTCACAAAGCTGAATTTGTTCCATCCTTTCACGTTTTTCTTCACCCTCCAAAGCTTCTGAGCCAGTATGTACATAGGTGTACCTTGGACATCTTCACTCCACCAGCTCATAAGCTTATCTCTGAAAGTAGGGTGTATGGTCCACATAATCTCAAATCTGAAGGGGTAAGGACCTTTTCCATTTACTTCTCTCCAAGAAAGGAGTAGGGGATTGTGATCTGAAGTAGTTCTTGGTAGCGCTTCTAGAGAATATGAGCTTAAGAATTTCCAATTGGGTGAGACAAGGACTCTGTCAAGCTTAACTTGTATCAGGTTCCTACCTTTTCTCTTATTAGTCCAGGTGAATTTGTTCCCTTGCATATCTAGATGCAAAAGCTCTTCTTTGTTTAGAAAATCATTTAAGTCCATCATACTAGAAGTATAGTCCATGATCCCTCCACTCTTCTCAGAGGGGAAGAGTGGAGTGTTGAAATCCCCAGCTACCATCTAGCAGCTAGAAGGGTCACTAGTAATCAATGAAGAGAGTAGATCCCACACCTCCCTCCTTAGGCCCCTCTAATTAGGAGCATATATTAATAAGATTCCAAGTATGGCTATTCGATGCCATTCTGACTTCCAAAAAGTTTCTGTTGCTTTCTATTATCCTCCCCTTAACATTGTTGTTATTCCATAGGGTCGTGATTCCCCCTGATGCCCCCAGGCATCACAACTCAAGTGCTCAACGTTAGGCCAAATATTTCTAGCCATAGATTGGAAGCTTTCACTTTTCATCTTAACCTCCTGAAGAAGTAGAATATCAATTTTATTGTCGAAGATACAATTCTTGACGAAGAACTATTTGTGGGGGTTGTTAAACCCCTGAATATTCCATGATAGGATTCTCATTTGATAGTGACCCTCTTGGAGCCCAGCTCCAAGGTCCTCTACCTCCCTATAGTAATATCTTTGTTGATTGCCTTTTGCCTAGTCTCCCTTTGAGATGGTCTTCTTTGCTTGGAATCCGCTCCAACATCTAGGGTTTTCTTCCCTGGACCTTTACCTTTTCTCTTTACCATAGTCCACCCTTCTAGATCATATACACTTGAGCTAGCCCCAAGGGTAAGGCCTGTAGAATTGTTGTTAGGAGAGGAAATCCCTTGACTAGTCACATTCCCCCTGCTATGCAACCCTTACCCGGGGGGCTACATACACTTGCATGGACTGATTTCTCCCCTAAAATTTTTGATTCTAGAATCACTTCCTAATGCAATTCCCCTTCCTCTAGCCCCTCAGGCCGCAAAGAGGGAACCCCATCCCCTCTAGCGGGGGAAAAGGTCTGCGAAATCTCAGGACCAGAGTTGGCCTAGGCCATCGGGGCTTCACTAACTGCCTTGTCCTTTCCTGAATAGTCTTTTACAAGAGAATCAACCATGTTTAGTAACTCTTCTCTAAAAGGATACTCATCATCACTCTTGGCCTGGTCATTCGGGGCTGGAGTAGCCTTCTTGGATTTACATTGGGAAGCTAGGTGTCTCTTTTTATTGTAGATTTGACAGAAGGTTGTTGAATTTTAATATAGTATAGGTTCGGTCCATACACCATATTTAGATTCTAGAGTAATATTATTAGGGAGAACCTTGTTAATATCAACATTAACACAAAATCTAATGAAGACTAACCTTGATTTGTTCCTAGTGGTGCTATCAAGATCAATGAAGTGCCCAAAAGAGTTGGCAATCCATCTAAAGATCTCTTCGTCCCAGTACTCCATCGAGAGACCTGGGAGTCTAACCCAGACTGGAACTAATTTGTTGAGGTCCGCAGCACTATCAAAACCTAGTTTCCATTTACACAAGGACAAACTGTGTTTCCCATACATCCATGGTCCCCCCGCTAGCACCGATGTAAGATAATCTTTGGCTATAAATCTAAAGAGGAATGTCCCCCCAGTCATAGCATTCATTGAAACACTCCCCTTCACTTTCCATTTTGTATTCACCCACTTCCTAACAGCATCTATTTTAGGTCTGAAAGAGAAAAAATTTCCTACTAGAGCATTGTCCATGGTGGAAACCACTCTGTCCACTGTAAGGTTTGGGAGCACCAACGCTACCCTGTCGGTTGTTTCTCGAACACTTGGAGTAGCATGACTACCCTCCAAATCACCCCCTAAAAGGGTGTTGATCTAGGCCCTGGGCCCCAACACTTTTTCTCGCAATGCGTGACTAGAGGACTCCAAATCCTTGTCACCTTGCACGTGACCATCCACGCAGCAATCTGTCTTGCCAGGAGAGGATACCTTCCCCGTAGCAGACCCCAGACACCCTAGAATCAGTGGGTCCGGGGGTCACTTGGATCCCTAGCAGCCATTGAAATTCAAATTCAAAATGAGCAGCGAGTGGGAAGCTTCAGAGCAGTGAGTGAGAGAGTGCAATTTGAGTGGGAGACATGTTTTTGTGTTTACCCATTTTGTTATCTAGTTTATGAAAAGAAACATCATCCACAACCAAAATTTAACAACCGTTGCATTTGAAAATGTAAATAGGTGTCCATCTTAAATTGAGGTATGTTTCAATATCATATATACTCCATGTTTCAATATCATATCCTCATTTCATAGTCTGTAGGTCTAGCATACCCTCATTTTACCTTCTATATGGGTTATGGAAAGAGCATCTAATGAGGTAGAGAGGAAGACAAAGAGACATAGGGAGAGAGAAATGTTTGGCATGATTCACATATCCTCATTTCACCTTCTATAGTCTCCATGCTTTGTATATCCTCATTTCATAGGGCTACATGTTTGACATGATTCACTTATCCTCATTTCACCTTCTATATGTATAATGTATCCTCATTTCATCTTCTATATGTATAACGTATCCTCATTTCACCTTCTACATGTATAACGTATCCTCATTTCATATTCTATATGTTTGACATTATTGTCTTAAGCTCATTTCACCTTCTATATGTTTAACATGATTTTCCTATCATCATTTCATCATCTATAGGTCTAGTATACCCTCATTTCACCTTATATATGGGTTATGGTAAGAGAAGAATGAGGTAGAGAGGAAGAGAGAGAGACATAGGGAGAGAGATGTACATTTGGCATGATTTACAATCCTCATTTCACCTTCTATATGGTCTACATACTTTGGATATCCTCGTTTTCCTCGCGTCTACGTGTTTGACATGATTTGATTATCCTCATTTCACATTCTTTATGTATAACATATCCTCATTTCACCTTCTATATGTTTAACATGATTTTCCTATCATCATTTCATCGTCTATATGTCTAGTATACCCTCATTTCACCTTCTATATGGGTAATGGAAAAAGCATAATGAGGTAGAGAGGAAGAGAGAGAGAGACATAGGGAGAGATATGTACATTTGACATGATTCACAATCCTCATTTCACCTTCTATATGGTCTACATACTTTGCATATCCTCATTTTCCTCGCGTCTATATGTTTGACATGATTTGCTTATCCTAATTTCACCTTCTTTATGTAAAACATATCATCATTTCACCTTCTATATGTTTAACATGATTTTCCTATCATCATTTCATTGTCTATAGGTCTAGTAAACCCTCATTTCACCTTCTATATGGGTTATGGAAAGACCAGAATGAGTTGTGCCCTCGGTGTGTTCCAATGTTTATGGGGGAGTGAACATTTTGCCCTTGCAGACGACGAAGATGACTACATAGGGAGAGAGATACATTTGGAATGATTCACATTTGGACCTAATTGATGGTGCTGATAGGTCAGGGTGGGTGGGTTTATGCTAGTGGAGGCCCTATTTCATTCCCCAAGTGTCCCAATCAAATCCGGCTACATTGTGGAAGCAAAGTCTCTTAAGAGACCTAAGAGCAAAAAAATTGCAAGACTTTGACAGAGTAGTTCTCGAACTTCCTGGCACCTATGAATGATTTGTTTGGACCTATAACTAGATGTCAGGGCCCTCCACAATAACCTCTCTCATTTTTGACCAACTCAACATTGTTTGACCATGCCAACAGTGGATGCATTCTTGCAAAATGCCTTAGTGACATTTAGTGTAAAGGTGCCAAGAGCCATATTTTGCATTCTTCACCCCGTGGGACCTAATTGAAGGCACTGAAAGGTTAGGGTGGGTGGGTTTATGCTAGTGGAGGCCCTGTTTCATTCCCCATGTGTCTCAATCAAATCGGGCTACAGTGTACCAGCAAAGTCTCTTAAGAGACCTAGGAGAAAAAAATTCCATACTTTGACAGAGTAGTTCTCAGACTTCATGGAACCTATGAATGATCTATTTGGACCTATGGCTAGATGTCAAGTCCCTCCACAATAATCTCTCTCAAGTTTGACAAACTCAACATCATTTGATCGGCAGATGCATTTTTGCAAAATGCCTCAGTGACATTTAGTGTAAAGGTGCCAAGAGCCATATTTTGTGTTCTTCACCCCATGGGAGCTAATTGATGACACTGACAGGTTAAGGTGGGTATTTTTATGCTACTAGAGGCCCTATTTCATTCTCTAAGTGTCCCAATCAAATCAAGCTACATTGTACCGACAAAGTCTCTTAAGAGACCTAAGAGCAAAAAATTGCTAGAATTTGATGGAGTAGTCCTCAAACTTCGTGGAACCTAAGAGTGATCCATTTAGACCTACAGCTGGATGTCAGGTCCTCCCAAAATAACCTCTCTCAGTTTTGACCAACTCAACATCATTTGACCGTGCCAACGGAAGATGCATTCTTTCAAAATGCCTTAGTGACATTTAGTGTAAAGGTGCCAAGATCCATATTTTATGTTCTTCACCTCATGGGACCTAACTAAGAACACTGATAGGTCAAGGTGAGTTTGTTTATGCTAGTGGAGGCCCTATTTTATTCCCTAGGTATCCCAATCGAATCAGGCTCTTAAGAGACCTAAGAGCAAAAAATTGCCAGACTTTGACGGAGTAGTCTTCGAACTTTGTGACACCTACGAATGATCCATTTGGACCTATAGCTAGATGTCAGGCCCCTCCACAATAATCTCTCTTGATTTTGACCAACTTAACATCATTTGATCAACTCAAAATTTTGTACATCTTTAGTAATTGCACAAAAAGTTGGCATTGTTCAATTAATGTTTTATTCTTAAAGTATTCATTAAGAGTTTTGAAGCCCACAAATGAACCGTTCATTACGACCTATTGCCTTCACGTTTTTCCATTATGTTCTCATCAATTTCAACTAACCATTTTTGGGTTCTTGGATGTTTTACAATTTCATCATGCTCATTCTCTTCTTGACAAACATCCTCTCTTCTTATGTAATTTAGAGATACATTGATTTTCATTGTTTCATCCATGTTATCAACCTCATCAATTTTATCAACAAATGGATTATGGAGTGCAAATTCAACATCACGAGGTTCATATCCACAATATTTAAGAAAATGTTTTTCTTCTTCCTTCTCCATGATATTACTCTTATCAATAGGTGTTTCATAACATTTTGCAACATTTTCATTTGCAATATCATGGTAAATTTCATTCTTATCTAACATTTCATTATATTCAACATTAACACTTTCTATTTGCATGTCATTAGATGGTAAAGAAGAAATTTCACCTTGATGAGCATCCACCAAACAGTCTTACAATCCTCTTCCTTGCTCTATCCTTTTCCCTAATTGCTTCAATTTCCTCCAATGTAACTTTCCTCCTTTTTGCTTTATGACGACTATTGCTCCCCATTAGGGGAACAAAAATATCACCCTAATGATTGTAACAAGCAAATTTTGTGTCCAAAAGTGCATAAAAGTGTTTTTTTATTGTAACAGGTAGAGATCACAGGTTTGTCGACAGCAGAGGGTCTATTGGCATGGTTGTCGGGCCCAACAATATTCTTTTTGCCTTTTTTTGGCATAACAGATATCCATTTTTAAAATGGACATCCATTGTGAAAATGGATATCCGTTACGTAAAGCCCAATTCTTGGGGAAATGGATATCTTGGTAATGGATATTCATTCTACAAAACAAATATCCATTCTAGAAAACATATATCCATTCTATAAAATGGATATCTATTCTGTAAAACAAATATCCATTATGTTTTCCTATGTTAACAAAACCAAAGGACTTATGTGTGGTTGAAAGAAGGTGGTGAAAAAAAACAAAAGACTTATTGGAGACATTTCCAAGGGTGTTGATGGCACAATAGAGATTTCAAGTGGAAAAGGCACTAGTGTAACCTATGAAAATTTTATAGGGATCATATAGAATATCATGTACAATATACATATCAAGGAATGCATCATGATACTTGGTATGGGTATGTGAGACTAGTAGAGTTTCTTGGTTGGAAGAGTCCAAGTGTAGGAAAGAAGAGGAATTTCACCAAGGTGTAGATGGACTAGAAATTCTAGATTAGAGGATATTGACATAGTCTATGATGACACTTGAAAGGATAAAAGACTAGCATGGGAAATAGGTGGATAAAAGATGCATGAACCAATAAAAAATAAAGTCTAGGAAGTTGTGGTCAACAAACAATGGACATAGACCCATCAAAGGATGGAATAGTAAGGGTAGGAAGGCAAGAGAGTTAACAAAAAATGGCCATAAGAAGAAGATGTAGATTGAAGGGAATAATGACATATTTTGTGCTTATATATTTTTGGTGACACAACCAACATTAGGTAAAGAGGAGGAATAGTTTCCCTATAAGAAACAAGTGGAGTTGTGGGTAGATAATTGACTCTGAATAACTCCATAAATCCATTTGCTAAAGGATAAGTCAAAATGTCATATGCCAAAGGATTGTGAAATATTTTAGGAGTTTCATTTTTTGGTTGAACACTTTGTGCATGAGTATCAACATATCATTCTAGATTGTCAATACCAATAATGAGGTAGTTCAAATAAGGTGAAATATCATTCTCAACATGTCTCAAACTCACATGTGTATGCCTCGTGTTATATGTAACAATGGTGGAGGGTGTCAAAGATATATTATCAACTAATGCCACCTTATACTCACATATACCAAGAAAAATTGTAAAAGATCCTCATGTTATTCATTCTTAAGTATCTCTATATCATGTGCAAGATGGGATATAGGAGGAGGTACTCCATAAGTACTTAAAGATATGACATGTGAAAGTATTAATGGATCCAAATGGGGGTCTCTACTAATTTGGTATATCATACTGATGCATAGAAAAGTTAATGGGATCTACTAAAAATGGGCCACTAGAAGGAGAAGAAATAAAACCATGAGAAAAATATTGTATAGGGCCAATAGTAAAGTGATCTATGAAAGCACATGCCAATGCATGAAAGGAAGTATGAGAAGCATGACATGAATTAAATCATTACTTAGTGGTAAAAGTTAATGTATCACTAAATATTTGTATCAAAATATATTCATCATTTATAGAAGAATAATGGCGATCTGAACAATCAAAAATTGCTTTAGTATTTCCAATTGTATCTCATGATCATTGTGTAAGCTTATCTTGAAAATTAAATAAAATCTGTGCTTTAAATTGGTATCAGAGCACCATGGTTTATTACCTTTCTATATGTTATTTGTGAGATTATTCTGAAAGTTTTGCTAGTAGTGTGCTGTAGTACCTGTGGAAGTCAGAGTAAGACCCATGTTAAGGCCGCAAGATAGTGCCGTTGGAAGGGCAGTAAATCGACCAAAGTAGCAGGGAATATCATGAACGATAATCAGTAAGTCTTTTTCTCACTAATGGCATTGCGAAGATCAATGAATGTAAGTTCTACTTTATCTGAAGTCTTACACAATTATTTTCAAGATACAGATGATCATGTTGTTGATGAGAAAGGCAATTTTAAGTTTCCAGATGTTAGAATTTCTACATTTTATCCTGAGAAAAGAATTAAAGCCAAAATCTGTGACTCTGTTCGTCAGTCCAAAATTAACCTTTTAGTTTCTGGAACTGGTATTTGTCTTATTTATCTTCCATTCTTACTACTAGAAGATGTTTCAAGATAGAGAGATAAAGGATTTTTCCATGTGCATTTTCCCCATGCAGATATCATAGTTCATCCTCATTTCAACTATGATATAGGTGCTAAATTTTTTGCTACATTGATAGATACTCGTTGTAGGATCTGGGATCAAGCTGTAATAGCACAATTCAGAGGGATTTTAAGTAAAGAAAAAGGTGATGGTGTCATCTCTGTCCAACCTAATTTCACATTATCTTTGTCTGACAAATTTATATCCTCTGCTTTTTGTCTACTCTTACAAGTAAAAGGCATTTCTCTTATGTCTGGTTCTGTCTATGCCACAATTAGCGGTCGTTGTGTCTATCGCAAAATGAATACAGTTTCTCCACCAATTTCTCTTCCCACGGGGGTAGGTTTCCCACAAGGATCATCTAACCTCTTAGATTATGGTAGATTTATAGATCATACTAGTTTTGAAATTGGTTTCCCCATCATTGAACAATTGCTTGAAAGACAAAAACCCCAGTTTGCTGATCTCCCTGTATATAGAAATAGATTTTCAGACAGACCTCTATTCCAGTCTAGAAGAGTAGCTAACATTACTTTACAATCTGTCCCAGACCAGACTATATTAGAACAACCTTTAGAAGAAGAGCCTTCATCCAGAATCCAACCTCTTAAAAGAAACTATTCTATGGCCCATGCTTATCCAAGTACAAATAGGAAGCCATTTGTGGACTATAATCCAGAAGAATGCTCATCATCAGCCAACAGTTCTAGAAAATTCCAGGTTGCTCAATCCATTAATCCTTATCCTTCTCATTCTTCTTTTTCCTCTACATCAGACTTGAGCAATGACCCTGTCCTAGTTGAAAAGCTAGCTAGACAAGTTAGTTCAAGATTACATCTTGCTCCTAGAGAAGAAGACCAAAAAGATAGAAAACAAAAAGCGATTAAAATAGCTAAGATGCCTGAACATGTCTGTATGTTGAGAGAAGCATTGCCAAGATATGGCACAGAAAAAAGAGATAAGAAGGTTGTTCAAGTAGATCAAGCTATTGCTTTAGAATTCACAAATTATACACCTGGAAGATGGCCAACACAAGAAAGCTTCACCATTATAGACCCTGAAAAACAACTATGGGGTAAATATGAAGCTAGACTACATACAAAGGTAGGATCTAAGCAAAAGACTTCTGAAGCTCAAAGGAATTGGCAGTCTCAATGGATGTTGTCTGCTCAAGAAAATATGGATGATATAGCTGTGGATGTTAAGCTAGGGATTAATATAACAATTTCAGTCTCAGAAACTCTAGCACATGTGCAAAGTGTAACTTTTAAAAATGAGAATATCATGAATAGATTAGAAAAATAGTCTATTTCAATTCTAAGCGATTTTGCGGGAATAAATTACAAGACACAAGATGTTCAGTCTCAGGTAATTAAAGTTCAAGCTGTCACTCAGAGATTAGAATCAATGGCTACTCAAATCAATGAAAATGTAGTCATTTTAGATAACAAAAGAGAAACTGAGACACAAGAAAACAAAGCTCTTTTAGAATATGTTGCCCACAAATTGGAGAAAATTAGAAAATACACAAAGAAAATTAGAGTTTCCCAGAAAGGCAAGGACAGCTCTGAAGAAGAACCTAAAGAATAAAAAAGGTCACAAAAGGGTGAAAAAACTATCCGACCTAGAATCCAAAAAAAAAAGGCATATCTTTTGTAGAAGAAACTGATGAGCCTGAAGAAATAACTTCTAAATCTAGAAGCAAGTCTGCACCCATGCCTACAAAGTTAGTTCTCCCCAAACAAAAAGAACATCTGATGCAAAATTCAGAGCATTTGAAAGATTGGCTTGAAGAATTGCATCTTGAAAAACCAAATGATCCTATATACATGGAGGAACTAGCTACAGCAATGAATTCTGAAGATGAAGTTTATCTTGAAGAGGAAATTTCTCATTCAGAAGAAGAAATAGATATTGGTCCTCCAGAAGATGACTTGGTTTATGTAGATGAAAACATAGCAAATTGGGAAGAATACTTTTTTGCGAGCCAAGAATCTGTAAATAATAGAATTGATGTAGAAATGAAAGATGCTTTGTTAGAAAATTCCAGACCTGAACATCTTAGGGCCTATGATACTTTAGGATATATTCTGAATATAGATAAACTTGTTGATCCCTATGATGCAATTTGTACATGGTGTGATACACTTGAAAATTTCTTTGACACTAGAGGATCAGTCTGGAATGATGCAAGTAAAGTCTTATATGCTATTAGATTAATGTCAGGAAAATTAAGAAATTGGTGGAATTCTTTGCTTGACAATGGAGTCATCACAACTAATCCAGAAATAGGAGAAGAATATGTCAAAGAAAAAGATTTAGGCAGAAATGATATATCAGCAGAAGGATTTAGCCTGTTAAAAATGATGTTAATTGGTTTATTTACCGGATCCAGAAAGAATGAAGTCTTAGAAGCTGAAAAAATATTATTTTCCCTTCAACTAAAAGATTTAGGGAAGCTTAGAAAGTACAATTTGGTCTTTGAAAATTTTATGATAGCAGCCCATAAGCTCCATGATCCAACTACAAAAAAGTATTAGTTAAGTTCTTTACCTTGTGGTTTAGGAGAATATGCTGAGGACTATATAATGAATAAATACAAAACCACTATGGACAAATATGGATATGTTGATCTGAGAACTCTGGTAACACATAAGTTGGATAAAGGTTGCTTGACAAAAGCCCTAAATGATAATAAAGACTAGTACAATTCTTCCTGTAATATGAAAGATTATTGTGATCTACCACCAATAAGCCAGTTGAAGGATTTCAAACAAGTGAAAAAATTCAGAAAAACCTCCTGTGGAAGGAATTGTGGTTGCAAAAGATGTAGAAGATCTTATGATGATGATAATATGGAAAGATCCTTCCGCCACAAAAACAAAAGATATAAGAAAAAATATAGATTTGCTCCTGTACAGAAAAAACTCTTTTAAGAAAAGATCTCCTCCCAAATATTTGTTCATGAAAAATAAGCATTCCAGTAGCAATAGAGCTATAAAATGTTTTATCTGTAAAGATCCTCATTATGCTATTGATTGTCCCAAGAAAGGCAAACCTGAAAATAAAGTATATGCATTATTTTCTGAACAAGATGTAGATAACCAATGGGAGATTGTTCATAGTTCTGAAGTTTTTAATTAGCTTATAGATAATCAATATTTTGAATTGGTTGAAGTTTTACTAGATCAAACAATATGGCTCGCGATAAGCACAGGAAGATCAGTTTTTCTAGCTCAGATGCTGAATCTAGTTCAGAATCCAGTTCTTCAGAAGATAATGGTACGGTGACTAAAGTAGTCAAAAAAGCCATCAAGTATCTTGACTTCAAAATCAGCATGGCCAAAGCCAAAGATCCATATAGATTGCCTGGTTCCACAGAAGAAAGGAAAGCTGCTGCTAAACAACAGCTTAAAGATATCAAACAATGGGAAGTTGAAAAACATTCTTTACAGTCTCAGCTCAAGAAAGGCAAAACCCCTTCTTCTAGTGTCTCCAAGTTTGCAAAATGTTCTCCTCCTAAGTCCCAGAAATCTACTTCCCATGGTTATGTGCATCCCAAATGGAAATCCCATAAAACCAAACCCTCCAGATCACCATCTCCTGGCCCTACTTTAGGTCACTCAATGGACACCATGTGTCATAAAATTGACAGATGTCATGAAGAACTTATGATTTTGACTCGCCAAATTGCTCTCCAACAAAAAGCCCTTAAAAAACTCACTTCTGCCGTGGGGGAAATTCGTGAAATCCTGTTTAAAGCTGAAAATTCTAAAAATTTTGATAGCCATTCCGAGAAGTCCTCTAGTCATTCTGAAAAAACCCCTAGATCTTCTAAATTTGAACCTGCTAAGGCATTATTCATAGCTGAACATTGCACTTATATAAGGATAAATTTCCTCTTTCCAGGATATAAACCAATACCTATGGATGCCTTCGTAGATTTTGGTTCTTTTAAGAGTTTTGCTAATACAAATGCTATTCCATAGCAATACTGGAAACCTAGGCCAGATCTTCCCACAGGCATTGCCATTAATGGCCAAGAAGTTTAATATGGTAGGTATGCCCAAGATGTATCTATAGAAATCCAGGGAAAAATTTTTGTCATAGATTTGATTGAGTTAGAAGGTCTCAGAGGTGATGTTCTTTTGGATTCACTTTCCTTACTAAATATCAACCTTTTGTGCTAAAAATTCATGAAATAGCCTTGAAACATGAAGATGGTCAGATTAAGATTCCAGCACTTAAAGTAGTTAATCATAAGTTTACAAAGAAGAAGATAGCCAAGGTGAGCAAAAAAGAAAATATTCATCTGTAATCTCAAGAGCTTCCTCCTTTGTTGGAACTCGTTAAGATAAGGTTTGAGCAAGACTGCTGCAGTATGAATCCTTTGCAATTTTGGTCTAAAGATCATGAAGAATGTGAGATAAAGATAAAACCAAAATTTGCATCAGTCATCCCTTTTGAATCGGCTTATTTAATGAGTCCATCAGAAGTTAAAGAAATGGATGAACATCTACAAGAATTGCTTCAAGGGAGATTTATCAGAGATAGTAGGAGTCCTTTCAGTTGCCCAGCTTTTCTAGTAAATAAGAGAGCAGAAGAAATAAGAGGTAAAAAGAGATTTTGTATCAATTATAAGCCTCTTAATGATATAATTCTTCCATTTAATTATCCAATTCCTTTCAGCACTAATCTGATAATGAGAGCAGCTTAAAAAAAGATATATTCTAAATTTGACTGCAAATCAGGATTCTGGCAAATCAAAGTTAAGGATGAGGATAGGTCTAAAACAACTTTTTTAGTCCCTCAAGGACTTTATGAATGGAATGTCATGCCCTTTGGTTTGAAAACTACTCCTGCTTATTTTCAAAGAAAAATGGATAAAGCTTTGAGAAGTTTGAAAGATTTTTGTGCTGTATATATTGACGATATCATTGTTTTCTCTGATGATAATTCTCAGCATTTACAACATTTAGAAGCCCTCTACAACACTATCAAAGATCATGGAATCTGTCTTTCTGCAAAAAAGATGGTTATAGGGCAAGAAGAAATTGATTTTCTTGGGTTAATTCTCTCTCAAGGAAAAATAAAGCTCCAGCCCCACATACTAAAACATATTGAAGAATTTCCTGATGTTTTGATAGGAATAAAGTAGATTTAGAGATTTCTTTGATGTCTGAACTATGTGTCTCCATTTTATAATGGACTAGCCAAAGATAGGAAAAAGTTGCAGAATCAGCTAAAAGAAGGCGTAGGCCCTTGGACAGAAGAATTAACACAAATTGTGCAGAAAATTAAAGCTAAATGTCAGCATCTTCCCACTCTGCATCTACCTAAGGAAGGTTTCCCACTTATCTTATACACTGATTCTTCTGATGAAGTTTGGGGTGCTATTTTTTTACAGCAAATTCCTCTAAAAGGATCACAAATTTGTGGTTATAGGTTTGGTACATTCACTGATATAGAATGTAGGTATACTATATATGAAAAAGAAATTCTTGCTATCAAGAAAGGAATCCAAAAATTCAAGATCTTTTTAAAACCTACACATTTTATAGTCAGGATAGATAGCCAGCCTATGAGGTCTTTGCTTAAGGAGAAACCTAACAGAGAAATAACACATGGCCGCATTACCAGATGGTATCTAGATTTCATCAGTTATGATTTTGATATTGAATGGATTCAAGGAGATAACAATCCCCTTGTTGATAGCCTAGCTAGAGAGATGTCAAAATTAGCCGAACCAACATCCATGATGATTGAAGTAGGGTAAACTTTTACAAGGAAAGACAGTGTTGAAGTCTTCCAAAGCATAGATGAAAAGGGACAAGAATTATGGATTCCTCAGCTACCACCAGAAATAATCACCCCCATAATTAAAGTCTTTATTTTGAATAAACGGCTAGATGAATTAAGAGAAAAGATATGGGAAAATTATGAAAAAGGAATTCTTAACTCAGATGAGAATTATGATTTCCTGTATGCCTTTGGTTTAGAAGAAACTCATATTGCCTTTTCTCTCAGAAATAGTTTGACAATGGATAACTGCATTACTTCACTTCTTCCAATGTGTTGGACATACAGGAACAATAAGAATTTGCTGAAAGTTGCTAAGTTTGGTTTCATCAATAGTATCACAATTCTTAAAACAGAATTTGAAGATTATGTAGATATTTTCTTAGGGATTAATAACAAAATTTTGCAACCAGATATGTATGAGTTTTTTGAATATATTCAAAAAATTTTTGCTTGGTCTATTGAAGAAGTTTTAACTAGACCATCTGGAGTTTTAGTTCAACCTCATAATTACTACATTCCCCGAGTGGAATATTATCCACTTACTCATAACTGGTTTGCAAAAGCGGTTCTTAATGATTTGATTCCTTCTTTACATCTAGCACTGGTGGGAGCAAGAACTGAGATGGACATTGCATACCCTGATGAGATAGAGAAAATAATCTATACTTTCCATCCAAGGGAAGATGACATGGAGATTATTTACAGACCAATTCCTAGAGAACTCCTTCCACCGACAGAATTCCTTGACTAGCACTTGGGTTTGTAAGTGCCGTGACATTGGCCATGTTAAGATTCTGACAATAGGATGCAACCCTGTCTCAAAAAGCTAAATCCCCATATCTGCTTTTGGGTGTAAAGCAGGCCGTTCCTCGCATACGGTGTGTCTAATGCGAATATTTTTTCACTGTTGTTAGTGCTTTTGGATACGACTGCCTAACAACTATCCTCTCCAATAGTGTTAGCTACGTGTCACTTTTGTATGGTCAGACTTCTAGTCTATTTTAATGTTTTGAAGTCCGCTTTTTCCTATAAATAAGCACTCCTCTCCTCATTTGAGGCATTCGAAGTTGAGCATAGAGTCTAAGAGTCTTAGTGGTCTCCAAGAGTATGCTATTGTTCTGCGCTTAGAGCGATCTGAACAATCAAAAATTGCTTTAGTATTTCCAATTGTATCTCATGATCATTGTGTAAGCTTATCTTGAAAATCAAATAAAATCTGTGGTTTAAATTGGTTCACTTTCCTTACCAAATATCAACCTTTTGTGCTAAAAATTCATGAAATATCCTTGAAACATGAAGATGGTCAGGTTAAGATTCCAGCACTTAAAGTAGTTAATCATAAGTTTACAAAGAAGAAGATAGCCAAGGTGAGCAAAAAAGAAAATATTCATCTGCAATCTCAAGAGCTTCCTCCTTTGTTGGAACCCATTAAGATAAGGTTTGAGCAAGACTACTGCAGTATGAATCCTTTGCAATTCTGGTCTCAAGATCATGAAGAATGTGAGACAAAGATAAAACCAGAATGTGCATCAGTCATCCATTTTGAACCAACTTATTTAATGAGTCCATCAGAAGTTAAAGAAATGGATGAACATCTACAAGAATTGCTTCAAGGGAGATTTATCAGAGATAGCAGGAGTCCTTTCAGTTGCCCAGCTTTTCTAGTAAATAAGAGAGCAAAACAAATAAGAGGTAAAAAGAGATTTTGTATCAATTATAAGCCTCTTAATGATATAATTCTTCCATTTAATTATCCAATTCCTTTCAGCACTGATCTGATAATGAGAGCAGCTTAAAAAAATATATATTCTAAATTTGACTACAAATTAGGATTTTGGCAAATCAAAGTTAAGGATGAGGATAGGTATAAAACAACTTTTTCAGTCCCTCAAGGACTTTATGAATGGAATGTCATGCCCTTTGGTTTGAAAACTGCTCCTGCTTATTTTCAAATAAAAATGGATAAATCTTTGAGAAGTTTGAAAGATTTCTGTGCTGTATATATTGACGATATCATTATTTTCTCTGACGATAATTCTCAGCATTTACAACATTTAGAAGCCCTCTACAACACTATCAAAGATCATGGAATCTGTCTTTCTACAAAAAAATGGTTATAGGGCAAGAAGAAATTGATTTTCTTGGGTTAATTCTCTCTTAAGGAAAAATAAAGCTCCAGCCCCACATACTAAAACATATTGATGAATTTCCTGATGTTTTGATAGGAATAAAGTAGATTCAGAGGTTTCTTTGACGTCTGAACTATGTGTCTCCATTTTATAATGGACTAGCCAAAGATAGGAAAAAGTTGCAGAATCAACCAAAAGAAGGAGCAGACCCTTGGACAGAAGAATTAACACAAATTTTGTAGAAAATCAAAGCTAAATGCCAACATCTTCCCACTCTGCATCTACCTGAAGAAGGTTTCCCACTTATCTTATACACTGATGCTTCTGATGAGGTTTGGGGTACTGTTTTGTTACAGGAAATTCCTCTAAAAGGATCAGAAATTTGTGGTTATAGGTCTAGTACATTCACTGATACATAATGCAAGTATACTATATATGAAAAAGAAATTCTTGCCGTCAAGAAAGGAATCCAAAAATTCAAGATCTTTTTAAAACCTACACATTTTATAGTCAGGACAGATAGCCAGCCTATGAGGTCTTTGCTTAAGAAGAAACTTGACAGAGAAATAGCACATGGCCACATTACCAGATGGTATCTAGATTTCATCAGTTATGATTTTGATATTGAATGGATTCAAGGAGATAACAATCCCCTTGCTGATAGCCTAACTAGAGAGATGTCAAAATTAGCCGAACCAGCATCCATGATGATTGAAGTAGGGGAAACTTTTACAAGGAAAGATGGTGTTGAAGTCTTCCAAAGCATAGATGAAAAGGGACAAGAAGTATGGATTCCTCAGCTACCACCAGAAATAATCACCCCCATAATTGAAGTCTTTATTTTGAATAAATGGCTAGATGAATTAGGAGAAAAGATACGGGAAAATTATGAAAAAGGAATTCTCAACTCAGATGAGAATTATGATTTCCTGTATGCCTTTGGTTTAGAAGAAACTCATATTGCCTTTTCTCTCAGAAATAGTTTGACAATGGATATCTGCATTACTTCACTTCTTCCAATGTGTTGGACATACAGGAACAAGAAGAATTTGCTGAAAGTTGCTAAGTTTGGTTTCATCAATAGTATCACAATTCTTCAAACAGAATTTGAAGATTATGCAGATATTTTCTTAGGGATTAACAATAGAATTTTGCAACCAGATATGTATGAGTTTTTTGAATATATTCAGAAAAATTTTGCTTGATCTATTGAAGAAGGTTTAACTGGACCATCTGGAGTTTTAGTTCAACCTCATAATTACTACATTCCCCGAGTGGAATATTATCCACTTACTCATAACTGGTTTGCAAAAGCGGTTCTTAATGATTTGATTCCTTCTTTACATCCAGCATTGGTGGCAGCAAGAACTGAGATGGACATTGCATACCCTGATGAGATAGAGAAAATAATCTATACTTTCCATCCAAGGGAAGATGACATGGAGATTATTTACAAACCAATTCCTAGAGAACTCCTTCCATTGACAGAATTCCTTGACTAGCACTTGGGTTTGTCAGTGCCATGATGTCGGCCATGTTAAGATTTTGACAACAGGACGCAACCCTGTCTCAAAAAGCTAAATCCCCATATCTGCTTTTGGGTGTAAAGCAGACCGTTCCTCGCATACGGTGTGTCTAATGCGAATATTTTTTCACTATTGTTAGTGCTTTTGGATACGACTGCCTAACAGCTATCCTCTCCAACAGTGTTAGCTACGTGTCACTTTTGTATGGTCAGACTTCTAGTCTATTTTAATGTTTTGAAGTCCACTTTTTCCTATAAATAAGCATTCCTCTCCTCATTTGAGGCTTTCAGAGTTGAGCATAGAGTCTAAGAGTCTTAGTGGTCTACAAGAGAGATAAAAACCCTAGTTTGCTGATCTCCTTGTATATAGAAAAAGATTTTCAGACAGACCTCTATTCCAGTCTAGAAGAGTAGCTAACATTACTTTACAATCTGTCCCAGACCAGACTATATTAGAACAACCTTTAGAAGAAGAGCCTTCATCCAGAATCCAACCTCTTAAAAGAAGCTATTCTATGGCCCATGCTTATCCAAGTACAAATAGGAAGCCATTTGTGGATTATAATCCAGAAGAATGCTCATCATCAGCTAGCTGTTCTAGAAAATTCTAGGTTGCTCAATCCATTAATCCTTATCCTTCTCATTCTTTTTTTTCCTCTACATCAGACTTGAGAAATGACCCTATCCTAGTTGAAAAGCTAGCTAGACAAGTTAGTTCAAGATTACATCTTGCTCCCACAGAAGAAGACCAAAAAGATAGAAAACAAAAAGGGATTAAAATAGCTAAGATGCCTAAACATGCCTGTATGTTGAGAGAAGCATTGCCAAGATATGGCACAGAAAAAAGAGATAAGAAAGTTGTTCAAGTAGATCAAGCTACTGCTTTAGAATTTACAAATTATACACCTAGAAGATGGCCAACACAAGAAAGCTTCACCATTATAGACCCTGAAAAACAACTATGGGGTAAATATGAAGCTAGACTGCATACAAAGGTAAGAGCTAAGCAAAAGACTTCTGAAGCTCAAAGGAATTGGCAGTCTCAATGGATGTTGTCTGCTCAAGAAAATATGGATGATATAGTTGTGGATGTTAAGCTAGGGATTAATAGAACAATATCAGTCTCAGAAACTCTAGCACAAGTGCAAAGTGTAACTTTTAAAAATGAGAATATCATGAATAGATTAGAAAAATAGTCTATTTCAATTCTAAGCGATTTTGTTGGAATAAATTACAAGACACAAGATGTTCAGTATCAAGTAATTAAAGTTCAAGCTATCACTCAGAGATTAGAATCAATGGCTACTCAAATAAATGAAAATGTAGTCATTTCAGATAACAAAAGAGAAACTGAGGCACAAGAAAACAAAGCTCTTTTAGAACATGTTGCCCACAAATTGGAGAAAATTAGAAAATACACAAAGAAAATTAGAGTTTCCCAGAAAGGCAAGGACAACTCTAAAGAAGAACCTGAAGAAGAAAAAAGGTCACAAAAGGGTGAAAAAACTATCCGACCTAGAATCCAAAAAGGAAAAGGCATATCTTTTGCAGAAGAAGTTGATGAGCCTGAAGAAATAACTTCTAAATCTAGAAGCATGTCTACACCCATGCCTACAAAGTTAGTTCTCCCCAAGCAAAAAGAACATCTGATGCAAAATTTAGAGCATTTGAAAGATTGGCTTGAAGAATTGCATCTTGAAAAACCAAATGATCCTATATACATGGAGGAACCAGTTGTAGCAATGAATTTTGAAGATGAAGTTTATCTTGAAGAGGAAATTTCTCATTCAGAAGAAGAAATAGATATTGGTCCTCCAGAAGATGACTTGGTTTATGTAGATGAAAACATAGAAAATTGGGAAGAATACTTTTTGGCCAGCCAAGAATCTGTAAATAATAGAATTGATGTAGAAATGAAAGATGCTTTGTCAGAAAATTCCAGACCTGAACATCTTAGGGCCTATGCTACTTTAGGATATATTCTGAATATAGATAAACTTGTTGATCCCTATGATGCAATTTGTACATGGTGTGATACACTTGAAAATTTCTTTGACACTAGAGGATCAGTTTGGAATGATGCAAGTAAAGTCTTATATGCTGCTAGATTAATGTCAGGAAAATTAAGAAATTGGTGGAATTCTTTGCCTGACAATGGAGTCATCACAACTAATCCAAAAACAGGAGAAGAATATGTCAAAGAAAAAGATTTGGGCATAAATGATATATCAACAGAAGGATTTAGCCTGTTAAAAATGACATTAATTGGTTTATTTGCCGGATCCAGAAAGAATGAAGTCTTAGAAGCTAAAAAAATATTATTTTCCCTTCAGCTAAAAGATTTAGGGAAGCTTAGAAAGTACAATTTGGTCTTTGAAAATTTTATGATAGCAGCCCATAAGCTCCATGATCCAACTACAAAAAGTATTAGTTAAGTTCTTTACCTTGTGGTTTAGGAGAATATGCTGAGGACTATATAATGAATAAATACAAAACCACTATGGACAAATATGGATTTGTTGATCTGAGAACTCTGGTAACACATAAGTTGGATAAAGGTTGCTTGACAAAAGCCCTAAATGATAATAAAGACCAGTACAATTCTTCCTGTAATATGAAAGATTATTGTGATCTACCACCAATAAGCCAGTTGAAGGATTTCAAACAAGTGAGAAAATTTAGAAAAACCTCCTGTGGAAGGAATTGTGGTTGCAAAAGATGTAGAAGATCTTATGATGATGATAATATGGAAAGATCCTTCTGCCACAAAAACAAAAGATATAAGAAAAAATATAGATTTGCTCCTGTACAGAAAAAACTCTTTTAAGAAAAGATCTCCTCCCAAATATTTGTTCATGAAAAATAAGCATTCCAGTAGCAATAGAGCTATAAAATGTTTTATCTGTAAAGGTCCTCATTATGCTACTGATTGTCCCAAGAAAGGCAAACCTGAAAATAAAGTATATGCATTATTTTCTGAACAAGATGTAGATAACCAATGGGAGATTGTTCATAGTTCTGAAGTTTTTAATCAGCTTATAGATAATCAATATTTTGAATTGGTCGAAGTTTTACTAGATCAACTCAATATGGCTTATGATAAGCACAGGAAGATCAGTTCTTCTAGCTCAGATGCTGAATCTAGTTCAGAATCCAGTTCTTCAGAAGATAATGGTATGGTGACTAAAGTAGTCAAAAAAGCCATCAAGGATCTTGACTTCAAAATCAGCATGGCCAAAGCCAAAGATCCATACAGATTGCCTAGTTCCATAGAAGAAAGGAAAGTTGCTACTAAACAACAGCTTAAAGATATCAAACAATGAGAAGTTGAAAAACATTCTTTACAGTCTCAGCTCAAGAAAGGTAAACCCCTTCTTCTAGTGTCTCCAAGTTTACAGAATGTTCTCCTCCTAAGTCCCAGAAATCTACTTCCCATGGTTATGTGCATCCCAAATGGAAATCCCATAAAACCAAACCCTCCAGATCACCATCTCCTGGTCCTACTTTAGGTCACTCAATGGACACCATGCATCACAAAATTGATAGATGTCATGAAGAACTTATGATTTTGACTTGCCAAATTGCTCTCCAAGAAAAAGCCCTTGATAAACTCACTTCTGCCATGGGGGAAATTTGTGAAATCCTGTTTAAAGCTGAAAATTCTAAAAATTCTGATAGCCATTCCGAGAAGTCCTCTAGTCATTTTGAAAAAACCGCTAGATCTTCTAAATTTGAACTTGCTAAGGCCTTCTTCATAGCTGAACATTGCACTTATATAAGGATAAATTTCCTTTTTCCAGGATATAAACCAATACCTATGGATGCCTTCGTAGATTCTGGTTCTTCTAGGAGTTTTGCTAATATAAATGCTATTCCACAGCAATACTGGAAACCTAGGCTAGATCTTCCCACAGGCATTGCTATTAATGGCCAAGAAGTTCAATATGGTAGGTATGCCCAAGATGTACCTGTAGAAATCTAGGGAAAAAAGTTTGTCACAGATTTGATTGAGTTAGAAGGTCTCAGAGGTGATGTTCTTTTGGGATTCACTTTCCTTACTAAATATCAACCTTTTGTGCTAAAAATTCATGAAATATCCTTGAAACATGAAGATGGTCAGATTAAGATTCTAGCACTTAAAGTAGTTAATCGTAAGTTTACAAAGAAGAAGATAGCCAAGGTGAGCAAAAAAGAAAATATTCATCTGCAATCTCAAGAGCTTCCTCCTTTGTTGGAACCCGTTAAGATAAGGTTTGAGAAAGACTGCTGCAGTATGAATCCTTTGCAATTCTGGTCTAAAGATCATGAAGAATGTGAGATAAAGATAAAACTAGAATGTGCATCAGTCATCCCTTTTGAACCAGCTTATTTAATGAGTCCATCAGAAGTTAAAGAAATGGATGAACATCTACAAGAATTGCTTCAAGGGAGATTTATCAGAGATAGCAGGAGTCCTTTCAGTTGCCCAGCTTTTCTAGTAAATAAGAGAGCAAAATAAATAAGAGGTAAAAAGAGATTTTGTATCAATTATAAGCCTCTTAATGATATAATTTTTCCATTTAATTATCCAATTCCTTTCAGTACTGATCTGATAATGAAAGCAGCTTCAAAAAAGATATATTCTAAATTTGACTGCAAATCAGGATTCTGGCAAATCAAAGTTAAGGATGAGGATAGGTATAAAACAATGTTTTTAGTCCCTCAAGGACTTTATGAATGGAATGTCATGCCCTTTGGTTTGAAAACTACTCCTGCTTATTTTCAAAGAAAAATGGATAAAGCTTTGAGAAGTTTGAAAGATTTCTGTGCTGTATGTATTGACGATATCATTGTTTTCTCTGATGATAATTCTCAGCATTTGCATTATTTAGAAGCCCTTTACAACACTATCAAAGATCATGGAATCTGTCTTTCTACAAAAAAGATGGTTATAGGGCAAGAAGAAATTGATTTTCTTGGGTTAATTCCCTCTCAAGGAAAAATAAAGCTCCAGGCCCACATACTAAAACATATTGATGAGTTTCCTGATGTTTTGATAGGAATAAAGCAAATTCAGAGGTTTCTTTGATGTCTGAACTATGTGTCTCCATTTTATAATGGACTAGCAAAAGACATGAAAAAGTTACAGAATCAGCTAAAAGAAGCAGGCCCTTGGATAGAAGAATTAACACAAATCATGCAGAAAATTAATGCTAAATGTCAACATCTTCCCACTCTGCATCTACCTGAAGAAGGTTTCCCACTTATCTTATACATTGATGCTTTTGATGAAGTTTGGGGTGCTATTTTGTTACAGGAAATTCCTCTAAAAGAATCACAAATTTGTGGTTATAGGTCTGGTACATTCATTGATACAAAATGCAGGTATACTATATATGAAAAAGAAATTCTTGCCGTTAAGAAAGGAATCCAAAAATTTGAGATCTTTTTAAAACCTACACATTTTATAGTCAGGACAGATAGCCAGCCTATGAGGTCTTTGCTTAAGAAGAAACCTGACAGAGAAATAGCACATGGCCACATTACCAGATGTTATCTAGATTTCATCAGTTATGATTTTGATATTGAATGGATTCAAGGAGATAACAATCCCCTTGCTGATAGCCTAACTAGAGAGATGTCAAAATTAGCTGAACCATCATCCATGATGATTGAAGTAGGGGAAACTTTTACAAGGAAAGACGGTGTTGAAGTCTTCCAAGGCATATATTGTGGTATTTCCTTTGTTGGAACATATAGCTGAGAATGTTGGTACTCCATAAGTACTTAAAGATATGACATGTGAAAGTATGAATGGATCCAAATGGGGGTCTCTACTAATTTGGTATATCATACTAATGCATATAAAAGTGAATGGGATCTACTAAAAATGGGCCACTAGAAGGAGAAGAAATAAAACCATGAGAAAAATATTGTATAGGGCCAATAGTAAAGTGATCTATGAAAGCACATGACAATGCATGAAAGGAAGTATGAGAAGCATGACATGAATTAAATCATTACTTAGTGGTAAAAGTTAATGTATCACTAAATGTTTGTATCAAAATATATTCATCATGTATAGAAGAATAATTTGAAGATATCAATTATCTAGCATGTATCTTTACATCTTCATTACCACTAAATGACTCTAGCATATGTGTATTAAGGGAATTTTCATCATAAATCACATAATCATGTAACAAAGAGGATGCCATTAACCTCATCATAAGAAGATAAATAAATATCACTATGCTCATCATTAAACATATCATCAATAGACCATGAGCCACAAGATCTAGAGAAGATGGATCATCATGAATTACATGGGAGGTAATGACCTCATGTGAAGTTGAACAAGGTGTATCATGTATAGGCCTATCACTAGTGAGAGATGAAGTACAATCACCATAAATCTCATCACTAGGATAATCATCATAGATAGGTAATTAAATTAAACAAGTATATCATTAGGCATGGATAGAGGTGAATCATCATCACATGTAGGTAAAGGTAAGGCATATAAATCTACATTATAAGTGTCCATAGGTTTAACATGAGATATAGAAAAATGATCATCATTATACTCATCATGTATTAAAAAAGCTAATTCATTCAAAGCACATGAATCTATGGACATAGGACCAACATGACATGTCAAATATATATCATCAAGATAGGGGCCCTCTCTCTATATAGGTGCCCTTAAGCCCATCCCCATAGGTCAAGCCCTATATATCTGGGGGAGACTAGGCTTAGGTTATAGCTATATATAGTTGGTAGTTGGGTTGGTACCCCCTCCCCTAACACAAAAAAACCACTACTAATATGATGCATATGTGAGGGAGGTATGATATCATCAATATAAATCATACTATATGTATCATAAAACATTATAAATCCATACTAGATGTATCACTACCATACTAGAAGATTCACTACTATATGTATCATAACACATTATAAATCCATACTGGATGATTGATGTAGGAGCATCCATAGGTGTAAGGGCAATCTTGCATCACCCAAAAAAACATGTTTATTCAAAATCATTGATGTTGTTTTCATTTCTTTTCATAATTAGTAGTTCTGGTTCCATAATCGCTTGAATAATAATGTAGAACTTTGAGTTTTTTCAAACTGCTAAAAATAACAAACTGCTATTTTTGGAAAGTTTGCATTTGGGCATGGATTGAAGTGAAAATTTATAGGAATCTTCATAAATGAAAAATAAGACCTTTGGTGAAGGAATCAGGCAAAGATCATTTGTGCGCTGAAAAATATTAAAGTTTCCATTTCTTGAAAAACCCCTAAAAATTATTCAAAGTCAGGTTTGAGGCACTAAACGGTCCCGTATGGGCCCAAAAATAGGTGGAGCCGACAGAGTAGGTTGTTAGCGCATAGAGCACTCCGCAAGCTTTCTGGCACTTCAAATTGTTCATCAAGCAGACACCCAATTAAAAAGTTATGGCTCCCGAAAGTTGACCTATTTTTGGAGGGAGATGCAAAATTTAAAATTTGGCTGGAGGCCGCCAAAAAAAAGGCTATTTATAACCATTTTTGGGAACCCTTGGTAGTAGTAGAGATAAGGGGGAAAGCATAGAGTCAAGAAAATGTGGGAAAATAGAAACCCTAGCTGATTTGGGGTTACAGAAGGCAGTAGGTTCCAGAGTCTAGAGATAGGAAGCTGTAATGTGTGGTAGCATGTGGAGGATTCATCCTCTGATTGTATTTGAGCTTTTGTAATGTAATGTGTTATCCAAATCAATAAAAGAACATCTCTATTTTCTATGTTCAATTTTTGTTGTTGTGTGTTTTATGATTTGCCTCCTTCATCAAGTGGTATCATAGCAAGGTTTCCTGATTGTGTAGATAGATCGTTGACCGTGAGGTAGTTTGCACCAGGACATGAGGTTGTGGGTTTGCTGCGGAGATCAAAATGCCTCCACAAAGAAACCATGTTGGGAGAAATGCTTTGATGGAAGAGGATTTTAGATCCCTGCAAAGGTATCGATGCATTGCAAGAAGAGCTGCGAAGAGGGTTTGAGCTGAGAATGAGAGAAGAAAGTGAAGATGAGGTTGAAGAAGATCTATTTGAGGAAGAACAAGAAGTTGCAAGGGATCCTGCAGAAGTAAGGTTGTTGAGGTCCATTTTGAAGATCAGAAAGAGGCCCATAATCAAAGTTTCTACCTATTCCAGAGATTTGAATCCGGAACAACTTATTCATTGGATCAATGATATGGAAGAATATTTTGAGTATGAAGATGCAGAGGACCCAGATTGGGTCAAGTTTGCAAAAATAAAGTTGAAGGGCCATGCCAGTATTTGGTGGAAGGAGGTCCAGTTAGAGAGGAATAGAAGAGGAAAAGAAAAGATTACCAGATGGGATCAGATGGTGGACAAAATGAAGAAGTAGTTCATTCCTATGGATTATGAGTTGGAGTTGCTAAAGAAGCTACAAGGATTGAAGCAAGGCAACAAGTCTATTAAAGAATATACAAAAGATTTTTGTAATATTACTATCAAGACATGCCATGTAGAGGCCAACAAGGAGAAGGTATCCCATTACATTAATGGGTTAAGGCCAAGTATTCAAGAGGAACTGAGCCTGGTTAGAATGACCACCATAGAAGATGCGTACTAGTTTTCCCTAAAGGTGGAAGAGAAACAAAATAAAAAATTCAAAAGAAAGCAAAGGGGAAGACGTCAAGGCAGAAGGATAGGTGGAAGATCTTATGGAGGCCAAAATGAAGATCCAAAGAAAAGTGAAGAAGATGACACCAGTCGAAATCAAAAAGGAGATAATGCCTACCGCCCTCGTGACTAGAACAATGGTGAGCAAAGAGGAAGAGGAAGAGGCTGACCTGGGCAAGGACCTGGAAGAGAAGGTTTCAGAGGAACCCATTTCAAATGTGGAGAAGAAGGGCATCAAGCATACGAGTGTCCGCAACATTAAGGAAGGATGAATAGAAGACCTAAAGGTAATGCACAAGTTGCACATGTAGATGAAGATGCACAGTCTGAACATTCTGAAGATGTTGAAAGGGGAGAAACCCTAGTTGTCAGAACAACCTTGTTGAATGAGGAGAAAGAACCAAATCAAAGGAAGAGTTTATTCCGCACAAGATACAAGTGTGAAGGCAAGTGTTATGATATTATTATGGACAATAGAAGCACTAACAATCTTGTTTCAAAGGAGATGGTTAACAAGCTGAAGTTGACAAGAAGAAATCATCCACATCCAGATCGGATCACATGGTTGCAGAAGGACCATAGAGCTTTGATCAATGAATAATGTTTAGTCAAGTTCAAGATTGGGGACTACCATGATGAGGTGCTGTATGACATCATACCGATGGATGCATGTCATATGTTATTGGGAAGACCGTGGTAGTATGATAGGTGCGCTATCCATGATGGCCATGTAAACACATATTCCCTAACAATTTGTCATAAGTTGAAATCCTTGAAGGAGGTGGAAGAAAAGGTATGTAGTACTGCCAGAATTTTCTTGGTAGATGGTAGGAAAGTTTTGGAGGGTATGAAGCATGAGTGTCATTGCTTTGCATTGATTCCTAAGATCAGTCAAGAGAAATGTGAAGATGTACCAGTAGAAGTCTTAGATCTATTAGACAAATTTTAGGATATTATCTCTGATAATGTACCAAAAGGTTTACCACCAGTGAGGAAAATAAGTCATCAAATGGATTTGATACCAGGGGCCAGTTTGCCAAATAAGGCAGCCCATAGAATGACTCCTACAAAGAATGAAGAGTTGAATAGACAAGTTCACGAGCTTTTAAGGAAGGGGGGACTGATAAGGGAGAGCCTGAGTCCATGTGTGGTACCTGCAGCACTAGCACCAAAGAAAGATGGAAAGTGGAGAATGTGTATAGATTCCCAAGCCATTAATAAGATCACGATCACGTATAGATTTCCATTGCCTAGAATGGATGACATCATGGATTGTTTAAGTGGAGCCAAGTACTTCATGAAGATTGACCTGCAAAGTGGATATCACCAGATCTGAATCAGAGAAGTAGATGAATGGAAGATAACCTTCAAGACAAAGGAAGGTTTGTATGAATGGTTAGTCATGCCATTTGGGCTAACCAATGCACTAAGCACATTCATGCGGCTCATGAATGAGGTATTGAAAGAGTTTTTGGGAAGTTTTGTTATTGTTTATTTAGATGACATTTTTATTTTTAGTAAGACTTGGGATGAGCATATGATGCATATCAGAAGAGTTTTAGAGAAGTTGAGGGAGGAGAAATTGTTGATTAATCTGAAGAAATGTAGTTTTACAAAGAAGGAGTTGGTATACCTAGGATTTGTTGTCTCAGAGCAAGGTCTTAAGATGGACCCAGAGAAGGTGAGGGCTATCATTGAATAGCCTACGCCAAGGAGTGCTACAGAGGTATGATCTTTTCATGGTTTGGCAAGTTTTTACAGAAAGTTTATCAAGAATTTTAGTAGCATTTGTACACCCCTAATAGAGATAATGAGAGGGGATATAAAAGAGTTTAGATGGACTACATGAGAAACCAAGAGATTTGATACATTAAAGTAGAAAGTCACAGAGCAACCTATTTTGGCACTTCCAGATTTCAATAAGATATTTCATGTAGATTGTGATGCTAGTGGTAGCGCTATAGGAGCTGTTTTGAGTCAAGAAGGTAAGCCCATTGCCTATTTTAGTGAGAAGATTAATGATGCCAAGAAAAAAATATTCTATTTATGATCAGGAGTTTTATGTAATAGTACAGGCTTTGAAGAAATGGAGACATTATTTGTTGCCAAAAGAGTTTGTTTTATATACTGATCATCAGGCTTTGCAGTATCTTAATAGTCAAGGAAAGTTAAACCAGAGGCACTTAAAATGGGTTAAGTTTATGTAGAGTTATACTTTTGTTTTGAAGCACAGGAGTGGGAAGTCCAATAGAGTTGCAGATGCCTTGAGAAGAAGGCAAAATTTGTTGACAGAAATGAAGATAGAGGTTGTTGGGTTCGATGAGCTCAAAAGTTTTTATCCTGAAGATCTAGATTTTATAGAGGATTGGAAAGCTTGTTTGGAACCTGTTACTTTAGACATGACAAAATGGTTGGATTTCATAATCTAAGATGGCATGTTGTTTAAGGGAAGCCAGTTGTGCATTCTGAGGAGTTCCATGAGAGAGAACTTGATAAAGGAGAAACATAGTGGGGAATTAGATGGACACTTTGGTTGAGATAAGACCATTGCTATTATTGGTGAGAATTATTATTGGCCATAGTTGTAGTAGGATGTGAGGAAATTTGTGCAGTTGTAGAGTGTGTTAGATGCTAAAAGGAACAAGTCAGAATACGGGGCTATATTAGCCACTACATGTACTAGAGAAGCCATGGGACAATATTAGTATGGATTTTATTCTTGGTTTACTAAAGAAACAGAGAGGACATGATTCCATTTTTGTGGTGGTAGATAGATTCTTGAAGATGGCACATTTTATTCCTTGTAAGAAGACTAATGATTCTGTTCATATTATAGAGTTATTTTTTAGGGAGGTGGTGATATTACATGGTCTACCTAAGAGCATAGTTTTAGATCAAGATACCAAGTTTGTTGGTTATTTTTGGAGGACATTGTGGAAGAAGTTGAAAATAGATTTGAAGTTAAGTTCTGCACACCATCCACATACTGATGGATAGATGGAAGTAGTGAATAGGAGTTTGGGTAACCTGCTATGATGCTTAGTAGGAGATAAGCTCAAGGGATGGGATTTGATTTTACCACATGCAAAATTTACTTACAACAATTCTGTCAATTGGAATCCTAGTAAATCACCATTCTGGATTGTATATGGGAATACTCCAAGAAATTATTTAGAGTTAAAGAAGCCGGACAAAGGAGAAAAGACCAGTGCCAAAGCCAAAGACTTTATAGAACACCTGAAGAATTTGCATGAAGAAGTGAGAAAGCACATTAATAAGATGAATATTTAGTACAAGGCTAAGGTAGATCAGAAGAGGAGATATAAGGGGTTTCAGGTAGAAGATGAAGTCATGGTTCCCCTGAGAAATGAGAGATTTCCAGTTGGAACATATAATAAGTTAAAAATGAAGAAATTTGGACCATGCAGAATTTTGAAGAAGCATGATTCAAGAAATGCATAGGAGGTAGAGTTGCCGAGTGGGATGAATATTTCCCCTATTTTCAACATTATTGATTTATCAAAATATCATGAAGGTGGAATAGAGGATAGACCAACAGAAGAACAATGGAGTATTCTGACATCTACTTCAAAGGAGGAGATAGAAGAGATCTTGGATAGTTGTGTGGGAAGGATTACTTAGAATAGACAATATGAAGAATATCTGGTGAAGTGGAAAGGAAGGCCTGTTGAAGATTCTTCCTGGTTATCTAAGGCAGAAGTGGACCATTTAGGGGTTTCCTCAAACACCTGAGATGTGACAAGGTCACTTCTCAAGGTGTAAGGGTAATCTTGCATTACCCAAATAAATATGTTGATTCAAAATCATTGATGTTGTTTTCATTTCTTTTCATAATTAGTAGTTCTGGTTCCTTAATTGCTTGAATAATGATGTAGAACTTTCAGTTTTTCCAAACTACTAAAAATAACAAACTACTATTTTTGGAAAGTTTGCATTTGGGCATGGATTGAAGTGAAAATTTATAGGAATCTTCGTAAATGAAAAATAAGACATTTGGCAAAGGAATCAGGCAAAGATCATTTGTGAGCTGAAAGATATTAAAGTTTCCATTTCCTGAAAAACCCCTAATTTGTTTTCAAAGTTAGGTTTGAGTCACTAAATGGTCCCATACGGGCCCAAAAATGGGAGGAACTAGAAAAAAAAGTTCTTAGCGCGTAGAGCACTATGCGAGATTTCTAGTGCTTAAAACAGTTCGTCAATGAGACACCTGGATCAAAAGTTATGGCTCCCAGAAGTTGACCTATTTTTGGAGGGAGATGCAAAATTCAAAATTTGGCTGGAGGCCGGAAAAAAAGGCTATTTATAGCCATTTTTGGGAACCCTTGATAGTAGTAGAGATAAGTGGGAAAGCGTAGAGTCAAGAAAAGGTGAGAATACAAAAACCCTAGCTAATTTGGGGTTACAGAAAGTAGAAGGTTCCAAAGTCTAGAGATAGGAAGCTCTGTAATGTGTGGCAACCTGTGGAAGATTCATCCTCTGATTGTATTTGAGATTTTGTAATGTAATGTGTTATCCAAATCAATAAAAGAACATTTCTATTTTCTGTGTACAATTTTTGTTGTTGTGTGTTTTATGATTTACCCCCTTCATCAATGATTCTCTAGGCTTTTGGGTACTTCATATAGATCCTAAAAGTGCTTTAACACTTGGTCTGAATGGATATCCATTTTCTATCTGATTCACTAAATTCTTTGCTCTATGATGATTGTCAAAAGCCTGGAGGGGGCTCCTAGATCACTAGGGTAAGTTCTCCTAGGTCAATCCCTTGAAAAGATCAAATTTCCAATTGTTCTAAAATTAATAAACAATAATCAAGCATGATAAAGTCCTCAATGATGATTCAAAAGTAAATGTTGTTTCCTTTAGTGCACCAATTGAAGTGTTCCTCTAATAAATGCTTCTTGTATGCTGTAAGAATTTGAATGATTACTAAATGTGAGTTAATACTCAGATGAATGACTTTAAATTTTTAAACATAAAACAAATTGTCAAACAAACATATACCAAGCCTACCCCCAATGGCTAGTGGTAAAGAGTGAGAGCTTACGAACTTTAAATTTTAAAATTTTTAACTTTGGAATGAACTTGTGTTGTGCAGGATTGATTTTATATGTCATAGAAATGACTTGGGACCTAGAATGGGTGAATTTGAGGTAGAGGTGAATGTCTACAAATATGGGCTTAATAATGAGTTGTAGGTGTGGAAATATGTGTAGATAGGGTAGGGATAATTCAATTGTGTGGAAATGCATAAAGGAGGGGAGTATATGAGGGTATATAGGTATTAAGAAAGGAGCCAAACTTAGCACAAGAGTGTGCCACATGTTTCTATATAGGTGCATTAAGGCATTCCCTCAAATTGGGCCCAAAATTGTCTTGAGGATGATGAATATCCGTTTCCTAGGAACATATATCTATTTCCTAGGAACGAATATCCATTCCTATCTCTATAAAATGGATATCCATTACTTTTGTAGCCGTAAATTCAAATCCTAACCTAGATCAAATAGTCACAATTAAGATATCAAAAATAGTCACAAACAATCAAGTAATCCAAGATGAAATCGAAAGAATAAAACATTAAAACATAGAATAATTTCATCCTAATTTGCACTCCATTGCTTTCCTCTCTTTTGCCTTGGGAGAAATGGCTTGTATGATTAAGCTTTGCTCTCAAATTTTGGATAGTACAATCACATACAAATTTCAGCATAGTTTTGTTGCATTGTTGGAGGAGTTAGAGGAAAAAAAGCAAAATGGTGGGTTTACATAGATTTTTTTGGTGGAAGAGAAGTGGGAAAGTTGCTAATATCATGTTTAGTTAAGTGTTGAAGATTGGGGAAAGTTTCCAAGATGAAGGGGAGATAGGAAATAGAAATGCTAAAAGGAGAGAGAGAAGAGTAAGAGATGAATATGGTAAGTTCTCTTTTAATTAATTAAAATAGGATTTAATTAATTTGTGGCATGAATAATTAAATAAATAAATAATATTTATTTAATCATAGAAGAAAAGGTTAGATAATTAAATAAATATATGTATTTATTTAGTTATAAGTGGGTTTAAATAAATATAAGAATTTATTTAATTTGGAAGAAATATTAAGATAAGGATAATTAAGTAAATATACTTATTTAATTTGAAGGAAAAAATTAAGATAAGGATAATTAAATAAATATACCTATTTTATTTAATTTGGAGGAAATATTACGATAAGGATAATTAAATAAATATAACTATTTATTTAACTATGGAGGGAATTAACAATGATAATTAAATAAATATAAATATTTATTTAACTATAGACGAGATTATCTAGGGCAATTTTTAGTGTCTACAAATTTAATAATGAATATCTGTTATTAATAGATATCCATTAGTAATGGATATCCGTTTTGCTTCGAGAATGCTTTGTATTTAGGCTTGGGACTATTGTACTTGACTTTCTCTGAATTCTAATGTGTTTACAGGTTTCACCCTCTTCTTCGAATTTCACCCTCCGTGCTGACGGTTTTTAATTCAAATTTGATAAAATTAAAAGGGTTTATTGAAGAAATTGTCAACTTTCTAAAAATATAAGATTTGCTTGATTCTCATATTATTAAACAATTATTAATAATTTTCTATATAGATTGTGTCTAAAATCTTGATGGATACATTGATTGAAAAACATCCATAACTTTCAAACTGTTTCACCTTTTTCAAATTTGAAAGATGCGTCACACTCTATGCTTTTTTTGCTATAGGTTTTAAAAAAAATTGAATTCCAATTTTTTTTGATTGAGTTAGGTTGGCTGGAAAATTACTTTTTAGTTTTTAAAAATAGGCACAGTAAAAAAATCATAACTAATCATTTTCTTGGAAAAAAATTTCAAAAAAATATGCATCACATCCAGGCATGAGTCCTTTACCTATTTTGAAAGATTCAATTTTTTTTTTTTTTGGTTCATACTTAGGTTGGTTGGAATGACACCCACTTTTTATTTTTTTCTGAAAAATTTAATAGTTGTTCATTGAAATATTCATTTTTCACCAAATGAATTTAGTTTTTTTGAAAAAAAAAAGTAGCCCATAAACTAGATTCAATTCTTTACAAATTTTGTTCTTACATATTTTTTAAATTATGTAGATAATCCATTCAAATTTTCACATGAACTTGATTAAGTCTAATTTTTAGTATTTTTATTGCCACTTAGAGGTATTGTTTGGCCCATCATGATCCTGCACTCACCCTCTACTTTTGTTGCATAATTATCTGTTCATTCTGGGAGAGCATATGTTTAAGTTGTATAATGTTATGATTTAATTCAATTATTTTATTCCTTTGCTTCTCCCTTTCTATTTCAATGCGATCTTTTGTAGTGATCCTAGCATCAAGCATTTGAAAAATTGGTGTTGTTTCCAAAAATGGATGTTTTACTCCTTTCTCCAAAAAAGTTTCTTGAGTTTGTTTATTTTGAATTCCTTATATCATAGTATCACTTGAAAGTCTCTGCTTAATTGCTATAGGAGCTTCCATTGCAATTGTTGTAATTGTAATTTCTCCTATAACTACTTGCACTGGTCCTATGGACATTTATTCAGTATCCATCATTTCTTTGAAAGGAGAGATTGATGTCTCTGGAACTTCCTCTGTTAGGTTTTCATCAATTGTTGAGGTCTCAAGAAATTTACTTTGTTTACTCTTTTTTAGAGTTGGCATGTGCTAAAAACAGTAGAGGGATCATTGTCTGCAACCAAGCATTTGCTTCTCTGTAGGAGAGGAGGTTTTTGCATTTTCCATTTTGATCATTGCTTTCTAGCAACTAGTAGCCCTATTTCTTGTTCCTCATTAGAGACAACAAGTTCAACCTTTTCTTGCTCTATTGGAGCCTCTATTGATGGCTCGTGAGCTTCCAGTGGCACTTCAAAAGTTTATGCAGGGTATGACTCTAGAACCTCTTGTGCCCTAGGAGAATCTTGGGTTTCTATGGGTTGTTGTGTTGTTATGGGTTCTATAGTCTTCAGAACCTCCTGTTCTTGTTGAAGTTCCGGAGCAACTCCTATTGGAGACGTGATTGCCAACGGGCTGAAGATTATCCTATTTTTGAGTTTTTCTAAGGCTCTTTGTTTTCAAATTTTTGAAGAAATTTGTGCCATTTCCTTTCTATTTTTTGTCATTTTAAAATTTGGTACTTACAAATCATGGTGATTAAACTATGGTGTTTCAATGGCAAATTACCAATTTTGTATTTTTCAATCATACTTTCTAGAGAATGAAATAGATATGTAGGAATATTGATTTTTAATTCAGGTTTAGCTGTGCTGTGGCGTAGGTGGATCAACATGTGAAACGTTGGCTCCACAACTATAGCACACTGACCTTCATAGGTGATGAACTTCATCACCGAGGACACTACTATTTTCCATGGTTCAATGAGGGTTTTCTTGTTAATCCCTTGATGATGGGGTCAATCCTAGAACACACAATAACACAGATTGCACAAAAAAGATAGGAATGTTCTTTTATTGATTTGAATAACACATTACGTTATAGAAACTAGAATCAAATTAGAGGATGAATCCTCAACAAGTTGTAACACATTGCAACTTCCTTTCTTTGGATTCTAGAACCTTCTACCTTCTATAGCTTCAAATCTTCTAGGGTTTCTATTTTCCCTCCTTTTAATGACTCTCCACATTCCTCCCTTTCTCTACTACCCAAAGGATTCCCAAAACTAGTAAAAAAAACCCTTTTTGGCACCTTCTAGCTAAAATTTCAAAATTTGTAACTCCTTTCAAAAATAGGTCAACTTTTGGGAGCCATAACTTTTGATTTGGGTGTCTGATTGATGAACCGTTTGATGAGTTGGAAAGATTTTGAAGTGCTCCATGCCCTTTGAATCAGATTTGATGAGTTTGCCTATTTTTGGGGTTGTACAAGGCCTCTAAGTGCTTCATATTTGACTTTGAAACTTTCTCAAGGGTTTTTAAAGAAACAAGAACTTTAATATCTTTCATCCACAAGTGATCTTTGGTCAATTCCTTCACCAAAGGTTATATTTTTCAATTCTGACGCTTTGAGTAAATTTCCCCTTCCATACGTGCTCAAATGCAAACTTTATAAAAATAGCAGTTTACTATTTTTAACAGGTTGGAAAAACTGAAGGCGCTACATCATTATTCAAGCAATTGGGTATCCAAAAATACCAAAGTTGAAAAGAATAGAAAAAAAACATCATTCTTTTGGGTGACGCAAGATTGCCCTTATACCACTGGATGTTCCTGCATCATCCCTTTATTCTCACTCTTTTTCCCTGTTACCATTTGGGGCTGAGATTTCCCCTCTTGAATAAAATTATCAATCATTTTCTGATATGTAGTATATTTTTCCTGAGATAAATCTAGTCCCTCTTCAGGAATTCTAGTAATTGCAGAGAGAATTGGAATACTAACCTTGATTTTCTTCCCTCTAACAATTGCATGGTCATTTTCAAAGTTCTTCGCGAATTCCTTCACCAATTCTTTATAATGGCCTTTAATTTTTCTTAAAAATTCTAACCACCCTACTGCTTGAAAGACCTTTGCCACACTCTGTATTGCCAATAATTTTTGTGCTGAAGCCAGTTCTTTTTTCCTATTAGATCCCACGATTGCAAATAGATGAGAAAGGACTGGTAATTTTTACTAATGGAGTGAAATTGTTTTGACAACTTGACTGAATTGCATTTGGGAAAATTCTTGAGTTGTTTAGTGAAAATGGAATGGATCTAAAATAAGTGAATAACAAAATATATTCTTCAGACACATTGCATTAATTATTTGTCATGATTTCCTTGCATGCTCAGTCATATTGTTGACATTTTTCTTAGCTTTTAAGTGAGGGTCATTATAGGTTTATAATTTAGGAAAAAGGGAATACTCATGCCAACTTATTGATTCATATGATATAATTATTATTTATTTTTTAAAAATAATGTACATACCTTTCTTTCCTAATCTTGATGTTAATTAAAAACCGTTCTGCTAATAGGAGACCTAGTGTACACACACTTGAAGATGATCATTACATGGCTATATTTGTAGACAAGACACTTTATTAATGATGATGGCAACATTTATTAATAGCGATGGTGATATTTATTAATGGTGATGGCATGGGTTCCAAAAGATGACATCATCCTTATCCTTTCAAAAAACCTGTATTTATTATGGCTGATGAAGATATCCCTTAAATGATCTTGAAAAATTATAGAGTACTAGAGAATTGATGAAAAGATACTTCCGGGACAAGGAACATAACACGGGTTTCAGAGTATCAGCAATTGGATACTATTAGAACTGCAAATAAAAGAGGTTTTGGAGCATCGTTGAAAGGATGCTTTCAAAACTTGAACAAAGGGGTTCCAGAGCATTGTTGAAAGGATGCATTTAGAACTCAAAAAACAACAAAAGGGTTCTAGAGCATCGTTGGAAGGATGCTTTGGGAACTTGAACAACAAAAGAGTTCTAGTGCATCATTGCAAGGATGCTTTCAGAACTTGAACAACAACAAAAGGGTCTGGAGCATCATTGGAAGGATGCTTCCAAAACTTGAACAACAACAAAAGGGTTTTGGAGCATCATAAGAAGGATGCTTCTGAAACTTGAACAACAACAAAGGAGTTCCTCTAGAGAGAATCTGAGAGAACATGAAACAATTTTGGAGCACTATTAGATGGGTGCTTTCGGAGAAAACTTACCAATATAGAATACTTTTTGTAACGAAGATTTAAATTTTTTTAGAGATAATCAACACAAAAAATACTTCTAGAGTACTTGTTAAAGACTTGCTTCTGGAGAAAATTTTTAGCTGCCATTGCACCAAAAGATCAACCTATTAATGCTCGATACAACCACATGGTTAAGCCCTTATCACAAACCACCGTAGCGCAGTGCTGAACAAGGAGACCAAGGGCCACACCTTGCAACAATCCCCCCCAGCACAAGTGTGGGGTTTAAACCCATGACCTCGGCTCTGATACCAATTGTTAGCTACAGTTGCACCAAAAGATTGACCTATTAATGACTGATACAACCACTTGACTTAACAAGCATGGGAGGCAGTTAAGCCCTTGTTCCAAACCACCGCAACGCAGTGCTGAACAAGGAGACCAAGGGCCACACCTTGCAACAAAAACATACAAAACTACATAAATACATTAAACTATTTTCCAGAGAAACTAAATATATATAATAATAATAATAATAATAATAATAATAATTATTTTAGAAAGATGAGAAGGATACTTACCTCACCTCGCTGTAGAAGGGGTGACTTCCTTCATACAACAAATATCTGCTTGCATTTCAACTATTTTTGTAAATTCCTCCTTATCCACTAGTTTTTGGTATAGACGTAATCTATGACCATTTACCAGAAGTGTCCTTGTGTCTCCATCAATTCATTTGATTCTCATAGCTCCATTACTGAATACTTCATTTATTTCATATGGTTCCAACCAACGTGTCTGGGGCTTCCCTTTTAAATCCTTATGTTGGGAATAAAACAACAGTGCCCAATCTCCATTGTTAAACTTCCTCACTTTTATGTGTCTATCATGCCATGCTTTCCTCTGCTGCTACACTAGTTCGGTCTATTGTATGGATTCTAGATGAAGTTCATTCAGCTCATTGAGTTGGAGAACTTGTTCAATTTGGGATCTACTTAGATCTAAACCTACTTCCATTGCTGTCCTCAATGTCTGAAGTTCAAACTTGATAGGGAGAATGGGTTTCTTGCCAAAAAAAAGTTCATAGGGGGTAAAACCTATGGTCGATTTCCATGTAGTGTTATAAGCCCATATTTCTTCATGTAGTTTTCTAACCCAGTCTTTCCTCCCTGATGAGACTGTCTTAGTGAGTATATTTTCTAGTTCACTATTGGTTACTTCTAGTTGTCCATTCATTTAAGGATGATAAGGAGATGACTTTTTTTGACTCGCCTGGAAGTGGTTAGTGAAGGTTTGTTGTTCTCAAAATCAGCTACACTCATTTTTGTAGAAACCCCTACGAAACTTGTCCATTTTGTAGTCTACACTCTAAGTTCACAAATCGAGACAAGTTCTCCTAGCCTCGTGCGAAGTCATGACATCCTAAACTAGTTTGCAACATTCCCTCAAATCGATTCCTCAAAATTTGTGCAAATCGATTAGGTTGCAAATTGATCAAAATATCAATTTTGATCATTTCAGGGTGTTAGTAAAATTTTGAAACTTTATGTGCAATGTCGGCAAAATTTGCCACTCTTGCATACCTTTTTTTAATTGTGTTGAGTCGGTGAAAAATGCCACTTTTACATAGTCTTTATTTTAAACATGTCCAAGCGGCAATTTTCGCCGCCGTTACATGTTCTTCGTTGAAAGAAATATGTATAGGCGGTAATTTTTGTCATCGTTGCATTATGGATAGCACATGTTGGGTCGGCGATTTTCACTGCCCGAGTAAGATCTTGAGGATCACAAACTTCAGTGGCATTTATGGCCACTTGTGTTAACATTAAGAGCTTACCTTTTAAACCTTTTTAATGTGTAAATTTGTTTTATTTTGTTATTTCTTTTTCTCTAAACCTTCCTTAGACTGCTTGATCGCGTTGATTCCAGATTCGGATAGATTTCAGATCTCCAAGGTCACATTTAGGGTTTCAGTCATTTTGACAGGTAAGTCTTTAACTTTTGTTTTTGTTGTTGTTTCCTTTCTAGGGATTTTTCTTGTTTAATGAAGTAATTGTTTGTGTCTTTTTGAAGTTGTATTGTTCAAGTTTTTAAAGCAAATCGTCCTTCATTTTGAGTTGATTTTAAAAACCCTAGTCCATGCTTAATTCTTCTCTGGCTAACATTTTATTGGAAGAGTTCGCCGATACATGTCCTATGAGAAGAATTAACCAATGCGTGCCTAAGCGGTAAATTTTACTACTTAAAGCATGAAAACTTACATAGCCATTATAGGTGTTGAGTCGGCAATAATTTCTGCTCAAACATATTAAGTTATGTTTGCCGCTCAAAGTCCTTCCATATGAATTTTTGTATAAGTGCTAAGTTGGAAAAAATTGCTGCTTATGCATTTGAAAGATATACCCCAAGGTGTATGGGCGGCAAATTTTGCCGCCCTTATGCGAGGAAAACTTTGAACATCCAACCTGCGAAAGCGGTAAAAATCACAGCTCAAACACTTGTAATATACCTCTCATGCAATGTCTGTGAAATTTGCCGCTCGAACACAAATTGTTCCAACATGCAGAAGTGGTAAATTTTATTGCCAGTACATTTGCATTTTAGCCTACCTACAGGGTCGGCAAAAGTGGCTGCCCTCACACTTGCAATACATCCTCTAATGCAAGGGTGGCAAATTTTTCCGCCCGTGCAGTCACTCTCAATTTTTTCTAACTCTGAGAGATTTTCAATTTTGCTTCCCCAAACCCGCTTTCCTCTATTTTTTGACCCGCTTGCACTCTAGCCCTTTCAAGTGAATCTCCATAGTCGTGATCGTCGACATGCAATTTTCCCAGATTACCAGTATTTCCCCTAATTGCATGATCATGACTTTTTGTTGCAATTTCTTCTGTAGATTTTCTCCCATCACCAACATCCTTTTGGTGATAGCTTTTTCAGATGACTGAGTTGTCTCCAAAGAAGTCGAAAGCGATGAAGTATAAGTATCAGGGTGTTTTTCCAATCACCTCGGTTACTTCCAATGTTGATGACATTCGGGATACAGAGATTGGCCATGTGGACATGGCTGATTTTGTGGAAAGAACCAAGTCTAATAATCCTAGTTCTGCAATGAAGAAGATTATTGATAGTAACATTCATTTGGTGTCATCTTTCCTGGTGGCAGCCCATAATACAGAGTTTGTTCTTCAATGTCCTCAGTTCTACAACAGAGATACTAGGGTAGTGGTGGATGCAAATGACAATGTGATAATCATATTCGATCCGTAATTCATTGATAAAGTTTTCATGTGTCTTGCCATAATAGAAGTTATAAAACTAGATTTGGCTAAAGCCGAAAAAGAGTATGACAAAAATTCTGAGAAGGCTAAGAAGATAATCAATACTAAATGGCTCAAGACTTCAAGGTCAAACTTGTCTAGGTGGCCGAGGAGTTTTCCCAGAAGTGATTTTGTAGAAGAAGTTGGTGATCTTATAACTCTTCTTAGCAGGATAAGGGGATTGGCCTCTTCCTCACTTTTTCATGAGGGGATGTACCCTTTTATTAAGGTAATACTTCAAGGTAAACAAGCCGTCTTCTGGGGTGAGAAAATCAGCAATGCTCTGCATGAGCAATTGACTAAGGTATCCACTACCTTCAAATTCTATATGACTTCTTACCTTGTGTATATAACAGCCTCCATGAGAATATTTCTAGGTTTGACATCAGAAGGAGATAGGAGAGTAGTTCCTGTATATCAGTACTATTCTCAACTGACATTGAAAGGTTCTATTCACCACTTCAAGAGGGTAAATGATACTTTCTTCACAGTGTTCTTATGTCTTTTTTACCCTCAATTGGAGCAAAGAAGAGTTTCAGATGAACCTTGGTTAGTGGTGAATGATTATGGATGCATGTTCTTACAATTTCCTTCTTTCTGATATTTAAGGGTTGGATTTTTCCAAGGTCATGCTTATACGTTTCCGATGTTTCCTTTAGACAAACTTGTTCTAATGGAATTATGTAGACAAATGATTGTTGTAAATAATAAGAAAATGGAGCTCAAGAAACCGGGATTCAGGTTTCTAGTTGAAATTGGTAGGTTTTTAGTATCAACTCTTGCAAAGGCTAGAGCCATGGAAACTGAACTGCAGCTAGTAACCATGAAACAATTCAAATGAAGACCAAGGTTTGATTACAGGGGTGTGAAAGACAAGATCAAGAGAAAGACCCAGTTTCATGAACCTATGGTTAAAGATGTTTGGGTAGACTTGAGGACAGAAGAAGAGATCAGAAAACTAGACTATAATAGGTTATCTGTGGAACAAATTGAATATCTGGGATTGGCTAATATTCCTGAAGACCTGGTGGAGGATGAAGAGTTGATTGATGATAGATATAACACTGAACAGGTTGCTGGTTCTCCTCTTCCTCTTATTCAATGGTCTTAGAAAGAATTGACTTCTTTGAGGAAAAGATTTGAACCTATATTGGCTAACACCAATAAGTGGCTACTAGATAATGGAATTGCTTTGAAAGAATTCCTTACCGGATCAGATACTGAAATTCAAGAACAAATAGGTAAGAAGGTGGAGAATAGGACAAAGAACAAGAGTGATATTCCCTCTTCTTCTAAGCCACATAAGCCCAGGATCAAATTTATGATGAAGAAGTCAAAGGCTGTGGAGAAAGAATCTGAGATAGAAGATATGGAAATTGAGAAACAGAATACTGAAGAGCCTACTACCGAGGAAATGGAGGTTGAAGACAGACCTACAGAAGGACAAGGAGAGGAAGTTTTATCTCCACAGGAGAATGTAAAACAAGAAATTAGAGTCTCTATTCCTTTGTCTGACACACCTGTTTCAGTTCCTTTGTCTGTTTCACCCATTGACATTCCCTCTTCTGAATCTCCATCAGCTTCAAAAACAATTTTTGACAATCCTCAAACTACTTTTGATGATGTTCTTCGTTCCTCAGAGTCTATTCCTAGCTTGTCCTCATCTTTTGATATTGGGGATACTTCTATATTTGATCACTTTGTAATGAATTCTGAACAGGTTTCTAATGTGAATGTGTCAGGTGCAGTTTTTACTAATACTCCACCTATTGTTTCTACTTCGAATGCAAGTGTAGTTCTAGTAACACCAACAATAGAAACAAATCCTAATGTGAGTACTTCTGTGCTTCCTCCATGGTTGTCAGCATATACACCAAAAAGGAAGAAGCAAGCCATCTCTCTAGATGACTTTGATTTTAGTAAGCTAGTACTTGCGAAAGCTAAGACCCCGAAGAAGCCAAAGATTCTTTGGAGAATGTTCGTAGACAAAGGACACAAATTTTTGGAGATTGCAAGACCTCCGCAGGATGCAACCATAGAAAATTTTAGTATGAATGATTACTCTATCTCTAGGGTTGAGCTAGGCAAAATAACTCATGAAAGTACAAAGACTGACATGTAGTCAACAATGGACATTCTGATTCAGAAGTTTGACAAAGAGAAATAAATGAAGGATTATTACAAAGCAATGGTTGAATAGTTGACTGCAGTGGTGAGGAAAATTACTTTGAATTCAGAATCAGTGACTCCTGAGGCCATTTCTGTAGAAGATCCTATCATTCAGAAAGATGAAAAGACTCATCTTAAGGGAAGAGTACTTGAAGAATATCTGGAAAGAATGCGCACACAAGGAATCCCTCTACTTATAGAGCTATCTGAGAAAACAAACAAAATGGAGAAAATTAGGGCAGAACTTGATGACTTGATTGATGTTATTTCTCAAGATATTGAGAGTCTAGAACAGAATCATGATAAGTGGGTAGAGATGAGAAAGCTGAAAATAAGTGCTCTGATATCATTTGGTGTCATTCCAAATAGGGATTCATATACTAAACCAAAGAGGCATTGACATATCAGAGCCATGTGTTGAAAGATTTCATCAATGACCTGGAAACTGCAAGGAAACTAAGTGATCAAAGTGATGTTAGTCTTTTGCATAAATTGGAGGAGCTACCGTGCAATCTGGTTTCTCAGGATAACTGATTTCTTTCTATAGAAGAGATGATCCAAGAATTTGAAAATATGTTCCAGAAAGAGTTTAAGGACAAAACATTTTCAATGGGCTCTGTGGATAATATTCTTGACAATCAGTTAACTTTGGATAATCTGAAGGCCAAGTTAACGAGTCATGCAAAAGCAATTACCATGGTCAGAGATGCAATAGTTAGAGCTTGGATGATTTTTAAGAACATGGTTAGTTTGGATAGTGTTGGGATGCAAGCAGCATTCACCATGTATGATTGCCACATGAAGAAAGAAGGCAATGCAAGTTGAAGTAGCTTTTCCATTACTTAGTTTATTTTCTACTTTTCAGATGTACTTTTGAAATAATTTTGGACATATTTACGTATACTTTTGTCATATGTAATTACATGTAAAAACATAGGAAGTCCCAAATAAAAAAGGACTCCTTTGTTGAATAAGTCATAGTTAATTTTTCTTTTCCTATTTTTGCTCTCGATTCCTCTTATAAATAAAGAGGACCCCCATTGTAAATAATCATCTTTTAGTTATTGAAGCGAAACTCTGCCAAATTGAAGAGCATTTTGAGACTTTGTGTTCAAATTGTAAATCAAATTTTATCAAGTGAATAGAAAAGCAAGTGATCATTCAATCTTTGTGTTGGAATAACTTGTGGCGTATTGGAAATTGTTCTTATGTCTTTTTCCTAATACTATCTTATTTGGTTGATCAAATTGTAGTGTGAGTGTGAATAATCTGGGAGATGTTCTAAAGCTGATTGTGGAGACTTTGTGCTACAACAATTATCTTTAGTTTGTAACTTTGTGTTTTGAAGTAAAAGATATTGGAAAGACTTTGAGCTACTATTATCTTTTGTGATCATATGTTTTATCGTAGCATTCGGTGAAGACTTTGAGCTGTACGTTATTCTACTTAGTTCTAAATTATAAATTGGTAAAAAGAGCAATGATAGACTTTGTGCTCTCGTGAGTTTCTTGGTTATTCAAATTTGTATCAAGAAAGTGCTCTTTCATTTTGTAAACATCATTTCTGAAAAAAGAGAAATGGATGATATTGTCTCACCCCTAAGTTAGTATTTAGTTTAAATAAGTTTGTGATAGTTGACAGGGAACCTCCTCTTGCTGAGAGGAGAGATTTATCTCATTACATTGTGGTCGATATAACCATTTTGCCTTCAGTTAGTTGAAGACAAAATATTCACCCAACAGTTTTTGATGACTCTGCTTGGGAAGGAACGCGCAACTTGAAGCCTCACGCTCTGAGTTGAAGCACTTCAGTTCTTTTCCATTTGTTTCAAGATTTTTCAAAATTTTGTTGAGTACACTACATTCTAGCAGATTCACGGTATACAAGAAGCAAGAGTGCTCAATGTATTATTGATCTTGTATTTGAGTTGATGCAGCAAAATAACTTTGGTCTTTTGCCTCCACGACCTCGACTTCAGTGAACTAGGAGTTTTCCTCCTACCATCTCCAGGTCTCCAATACTAGGTGAAGATTCTAGTTCTAGTACTAGCAGAGTTTTGTCTATTCATACTCCATAGAGGTTTGTTATACCACCCTTTAATCAGTGCACCATGGCAGCTCAAGGCCCTTGGGGTAACACTTTTGGTCTTTTGAATTTAACTCCACCATTGCATGAACTACCTCGTAGTTTGAGGAAGAATTTTCCTAAGTTTTATGGTGATGGGAAAGTCCACTCAGAAGAACACATTGCAACTTTCTGCATATCTTGTGGTGTAATAGGTGTTGAGCATGAAGATGTAGTAGTAAGACTCTTTGTGGAAACACTGCAAGGTGCTGCTGCAGATTGGTTTTATCATCTTCAAGCTTAGACTATAATCAATTGGAACTCCCTAAAGACCAAGTTTGAGGGTAGGTTCAAACCTGTAGAAGATGCACATGCCTTATTGGCTCAGCTCACACAAATGAAGAAATAACCTCACGAACCCATGCGAGACTTCATCTCTAAGTTTAATAAGCTAAGAAATAGGATTCGTGCAACCGCTTAACCAACGACGGAGAATCCCAAATGCTTTTTCATCAATACTCAGCTTCTGAGGTAACCTTTCTGCTAAGATGGGCTGGTCTTGTAGATCTTCCTATAGCACAAATTTTGGCTACTAAAGTTGAAGATGATCTTATCCTTGCAGGTAAGATAAGAAGAGATTCTAACAGAAACAAAGGTCCTTCTTCTGCTGATAATTCTTCCACAAGCACCACGGATCCTATGGTGCAAAAGTTAGCAAATGAATTGCTAGCTCTAAAAAGGCAAATGTCACAAGGTATGTCTACCCCTCCTTCCTATTGGGATATACCAAGGAGAACATTTCCCAACAATTCATATCAAGGCAATGTTGCCAAAAATCAAGGGCAACACAACCGTCTTCCACCCACATAGGGGAAGCTCGCCATTGAAGCAACACCGGTCAACTCAGAATTTGGCTATTATGAAGCAGAACATGATCATTCTTTCCAACCCAAGTTGGACTAGGACAATGATTCTAATCTTTTTATAGAAGGAGAAGAAGAATTAGCTAGCGACTCTACCATTGGCTTTCTGAATTACCAAGATGAAGCCGAAAAAGAAGGAGAAGTATATGATGGAGCATATGCTATTTTTACTAGGTCCCAAAATTAGCCAAATCAACAAGCTGATAAAGGAAATGCAAGAGAGGAACCTCAACCAGTGATCTCAATTGCCAAATGGGGAACTCCGTTGCCTTTTCAATCGAAGGACCTGGTGGACAATAAGCAAGTAAGTACATCTAACAATCCTCTATCTTCTACTTCTGTCCCTCAGACTAGTACTAGCCCTAATAAAACTCAGAATGATGGATTTCCTTCCTCTGTCTCTAGTTCATTTCAGCTATTTGATATAATAGATCATGCTAGGAAGACCAAAATCCAAATGTCTGAGGTTGAGTGTTTGCAAGCTAATCCTGGACAGTTTGATAGGTTGGCTAAATACGTCAAAAACAAGACTGCCCCTATAGGACAAGATTTTCCAAAAGTTGCCCATGATTCCTCAAAGAACAAATCCACCCAAAATAATCTTGTCACTACTCCCCTTGTCGCCTATGGAAAAATAGAACCTTTCTATGTTTCCCTATTGGTAAATGGTCATAAGTTGAGCAATTGTATAATAGATTCTGGGGCCTCTGATAATGTTATGCCTGCCAAAGTGGCAGACGCCCTTGGTCTCACTCTAACCAAGACCTTTGGGAGATGTTTCTCCATGGAAAATAAGCAAGTACCATTGTTGGGCCAAATCAAAGATGACCAATTTGCATTTGCAGCCTTTCTGGACAAGAGGATTAAGATGACAGTCCTAGTAGCTGATGTTCCAACCTCTTATGGCATCTTGCTAGGGCATAATTTTTGTAAAGATGTGGGTGGGGAACTGAATATGGATCTATCTGAAGCAAGGATAACTATTAAAGGCGTCATGCAAAAGTTGCTTCCTAAAAAAGAGGCAAAATACATTGTTACCCAAACTGCAAATCCCAAAGCCCAAATTTTGTTTAAGTCCTCGGGAATGGGTAATTATTTCTTGTCTATTGAAGATATTTCTAGTTCATCAGATGAGAGCTCAGACAATTCAAATGGAGAATTAGAAGAGTATTTAGATGAAAGTGCAAATGAAGGTATAATAATGCCATATTCTTCCCTCACTGATGAAGAAAAATCTTCTGGTCAAAGAAATTCCAACAAATCAAATTCTAATGAGATTTGGGTTTTAGAATTTGATGGCAGTTGTTCCTCTACTGGTTCTGGAGTCGGAGTTGTTTTGATATCTCCACAAGGTGGTATCTTTCCTTTCTCATACAAGCTACAATTCAATAATACCAATAACACTGCTGAATATGAGTCATTGTTGCTTGGATTGGAGGCTGCTCATGCTAAAGGTGTTAAAAATCTTCATGCTCAAGGAGATGCTGATTCAGTTGTTTGCCAAGTGAGAAATTTGTATCAGACCAAAAATGAAAGGTTGAGACACTATCGCAATCATGTATGGGATTGTATAGGAAGTTTTGACACTTTTAATATCTCTGCGGTGCCTAGAGAGTTTAATGATCATGCAAATTCATTAGCCGTCTCCGCAACCCTTATGGTTCCCCATAAGGACTTCAAAGGAAACAAGTACACAATTGAGCTGGTCTTCTAACCAAGTGTACTTGATAATGCTGACCATTGGCAGGTGTTCAATGGTGATAATCAAATCATAGCTTTCTTGGAAAAGATGGATAGCTTTGATGAGCTCTATTTTGAAGGTAGTGAATCTCCACCACGGGAATACATTTCTGAAATAGATTCACAAACTGGTGAAGAGTTTCTTCAACTAAAAGGGAATAAGATTCCAAAAGGTTTGGTTTCCCTTGAAAATCTATTTGATAAGCATGATAGATATATTAAGCAGCAGCAACAACTTGATTCAAGTTCCTCTATGGAATTTGAGCAAGTAAATTTGAGTTCTGAGGCAAACCCCAAACTGGTCAACATTGGGAAGTGTTGCACTGCCGACGAGAAGTTCAAATTCATTACACTCCTTTGCCATTACATTGATGTTTTGGCATATTCTTATGATGATCTGAAGTCCTTCAGGCCTAAGGAGATTCAGCATGAAATTCCTCTCAAAGCTGGGTCATTACCTCACAAGTAGAAACAAAGGCAATACAATCCTAAAATATCAGGTACTATCCTTTCTGAGATTCATAAAATGTTGAATGCGAGAATAATCTTCCCTATTCATCATTCCACCTGGATCGCAAATATAGTTCCTGTAAGAAATAAGAACGGAGAAATCCATATTTGTGTTGATTTGAGGAATCTCAAGCAATCTTCTCTAAAGGATAACTACCCCCTACCCATCATGGACCAAGTGTTGCAAACTGTTCGGAGATGCTGTCTATGTTAGATAGTTTTTCAGGATATAATCAAGTAGAGGCCAATGAAGCAGATCAGTACAAGACTACTTTCACAACACCTTGGGGCACATTTGCATATCGCAAGATGCCTTTTGGTTTGATCAATGCTGGTGCCACGTTCCAGAGAGAAATGGACCTCACTTTCAGAGATGAGATGGGAAAGTTCATTGTGGTATATCTTGATAACTTGACTATTTTCTCCAAAGAACATCATGATCATGCGTATCATTTGCGACAAGTGCTGGAAAGATGTCGACAAAATGGTATCTCTCTCAACCCTAAGAAATTAGTTTTCGGGGTTACAGAAGGTAAACTTCTCGATCACATTGTGTCTTGAGAAGGTACTAAAATTGATTCAGAAAGAGTCAAATCTATCCAAAGTCTTACTTTTCTAGCTAGTAACACTATAGTTCACTCTTTCTTTGGAAAGGTGAATTTTCTGTGGAGATTCATTTTGAAATTCGTAGAGAAAACCCGTCACATTGTCAACATGATGAAGGGTAAGGCTACTTCCCATTGGAGTGTGGAAGGAAAAGCAACATTTAAGGATATCAAGAAGGCTATAGATCATGCTCCAGTCCTTGTTTGTCCTAACTATACCAAATATTTCGTAGTATACAGCTACGCTTCTAAACATACACTTTCAGCCATTATTTTTTAGTAGAATGAGGAAGGTGTGGAATCTCCCATTTCATTTATGAGTTGTCCTCTAAAGGATCATGAATTGAAATATTCAAATATGGAGAAACATGCTTATGCCGTGGTCAAGGCGGTAAAGCATTTCTGGTTCTATATTCTGAATTCACATACTGTTGTTTTGGTGCCTGATATAACAGTAAAGTCAATTATGACTCAACAGGAGTTCAGAACCAAAAGAGGCAATTGGATTGCTAAGAACCAAGAGTTTGATCTTGATATCAAACCTACCAAGCTTGTGCATGGTAGAGGTTTTTGTCAATTGATCACTGACAATGTACCAAAAGAGACAAGGGATGAAGAATAAGGAGTTGAGGATATGCCGACTGTTCTTTTGGTCACTACTATAGATGAGTAGTATTCAAATATTGCTCATTTTATTACCTATGGTGAATGTCCCTCTCATCTATCTTATAAGGAGAAAAGAACTATCAAATTGAAGGTTGCTAACTATGTCCTATGGGATAATGGTTTGTATAAGAGGAATCTTGCTGGAGTTTTTCTCCGTTGCGTGGATAAGGTGCAACAAAGTAGACTTCTAGAGTCTTTCCACAATTTGGCCTGTGGAGGACATTTTTCTGTGCCTGTGATAGCTCATAAGATTCTGCGGGCTAGGTACTATTGGCCCACACTGTTTTAGGATGCGTACAATTGGGTACGTAGGTGTGAGTTGTGTCAACAGTTCATTGGAAAACCTAAGTTGGCCGCACTACCTCTCAAGCCAGTTGTGATTGAAGAACCTTTTCAGCAATGGGGCATCGACTTCATTGGTTCTGTGAACCCACCGTCGAGTGCGGGACACAACTTTGTTCTCACCGCGACTGACTATTTTACCAAGTGGGTGGAAGCCATCCCAGTAAAGCATGCTACTTTTGAAGTGGTATGTAATTTCCTTAAGGAAAACACTATTTCCCAGTTTGGAGTCCCAAACAAGGTTGTAGCAGATAATGCTACTTGTTTCTCTTCCCATGAGATTACTGGATTTTTCTATGAACATGGGATCATTCTTTCCCACTCTTCAGACTATTATCCGCAAGGAAATGGTCAGGCAGAATCAAGTAATAAAAATTTGGTTACTATTATTAGGAAACTGGTGGAAGATAATCAGAGAACTTGGCATAAAGCATTGTTTGATGCTTTATGGGCAGACAAGATTACCCCCAAAAGGTTGATAGGTATGTCACCATTTCAGCTTCTGTATAGTCTGAATGCAGAGATACCTATTACCTTGGAGTTGCTGGCACTGAAGTTGGCAAAGGCAGTGGAAGATAGAACTTTTGAAAGTTCTATTGATAAAAGAATCATGTACATAACTGAACTAGAAGAGCAGTGAGCTATGGTAGTAGACCGTATCACTGAACATCAAAGTTAGGTGAAGAAACTCTTTGACAAGAAAACAAGGGCTCGTGAGTTTCAAATTGGAGATCAAGTCTTGTTATGGGACAAGCAGAGAGAACCAAAAGGAATGCATGGGAAGTTTGATTCCCTATGGAGAGGCCCGTTCATCATTCATCAACTTTGTGGTGAAAATAGCTTCTTGCTGGAGTATTTGGATGGAACACCATTCTTGCTGCCTCATAGTGGACAACATCTGAAGCACTTCAATCCTTGAAGTATCAGATAAGTTCATTTGTACATTTGTATAGTTTTGTGTTTTTATTTTTTTGTTTTTGTTTAGTCTTTTGTGTCTTTTTCTTTTTGGTAGCTTGACTCTATGGCCCAATGGCATGGATGAAGGCACTTAGAGACTGGATTCTTCTCACTTCGATCGTTTCAAAGTTTGATCGACGGAAGTTCCCCAATTAGAGCTAGCTGTTGTTCTCAAAATCAGCTACGCTCATTTTTGTAGACAACCCCTACGAAACTTATCCGTTTTGTAGTCTACACTCTAAGTTCACAAATTGAGACAAGTTCTCTTGGCCTCATGCAAAGTCATATGACATCCTAAACTAGTTTGCGAAATTCCCTCAAATTGATTCCTCAAAATTTGTGTGAATCGATTAGGTTGCAAACTGATCAAAATATCAATTTTGATCATTTTGGGGTGTTAGTAAAATTTTGAAACTTTATGTGCAATGTCAGCAAAATATGCCACTCTTGCATACCTTTTTTTAATTGTGTTGAGTCGGTGAAAAATGCCGCTTTTACATAGTCTTTTATTTAAACATGTCCGAGCGGCAATTTTTGCCGCCGTTACATGTTCATCATTGAAAGAAATATGTATAGGCGGTAATTTTTGCTGCCGTTGCATTATGGATAGCACATGTTGGGTCAACGATTTTCAGTACTTGAGTAAGATCTTGAGGATCACGAACTTCAGTGGCATTTATGGCCACTCATGTTAACATTAAGAGCTTACCTTTTAAACCTTTTTAATGTGTAAACTCATTTTATTTTGTTAGTTCTTTTTCTCTAAACCTTCCTTAGACTGTTCGATCATGTTGATTTTGGATTCAGACAGATTTCAGATCTCTAAGGTCGCGTTTAGGGTTTCAGTCATTTTGACAGGTAAGTCTTTAACTTTTGTTTTTGTTGTTTCCTTTCTAGGGTTTTTTCTTTAATGAAGTAATTGTTTGTGTCTTTTTGAAGTTGTATTGTTCAAGTTTTTAAAGCAAATCATCCTTCATTTTGTTTTTTTCTTTCTTTTCAAGTTGATTTTAAAAACCCTAGTCTATGCTTAATTCTTCTCTGGCCGATGTTTTATCAGAAGAGTTCACCAATACATGTCCTATGAGAAGAATTAACCAACACGTGCCTAAGTGGTAAATTTTACTGCTTAAAGAATGAAAACTTACATAGCCATTATAGATGTTGAGTCGGCAATAATTTCCACTCAAGCATATTAAGTTATGGTTGGTCTTGTGTAATGTCGGCGAAATTTGCCGCTCAAAGTCCTTCCATATGAATTTTTGCATAAGTGCTAAGTTGGCAAAAATTGTCGCTTATGCATTTGAAAGCTATACCCCAAGGTGTATGGGCGGCAAATTTTGCCTCCCTTACATGAGGAAAACTTTGAACATCCAACCTGTGAAAGTGGTAAAAATCACCACTCAAATACTTGTAATATACCTCTCATGTGATGTTGGTGAAATTTGCCACTCGAACATAGATTGTTCCAACATGCAGAAGTGGTAAATTTTACCACCAATACATTTGCATTTTAGCCTACCTGTAGGGTCGGCAAAATTGGCCGCCCTAACACTTGCAATACATCCCTCTAATGCAAGGGCGGCAAATTTTGCCACCCATGCATTCACTCTCAATTTTTTCTAACTCTAAGAGATTTTCAATTTTGCTTCCCCAAACCCGCTTTCCTCCATTTTTTGACCTACTTGTACTCTAGCCCTTTCAAGCGTATCTCCATAGTCATGATCGTCGACATGCAATTTTCCCAGATTACCAGTATTTCCCCTAATTGCATGATCATGGCTTTTTGTTGCAGTTTCTTCTATAGATTTTCTCTCATCACCAACATCCTTTTGGTGATAGCTTTTTCAGATGACTGACTTGTCTCCAAAGAAGTCGAAAGTGATGAAGTATAAGTATCAGGGTGTTTTTCCAATCACCTTGGTTACTTCCAATGTTGATGACATTCGGGATACAGAGATTGGCCATGTGGACATGGCTAAGTTTGTGGAAAGAACCAAGTCTAATAATACTAGTTCTGCAATGAAGAAGATTATTGATAGTAACATTCATTTGGTGTCATCTTTCCCGGTGGCAGCCCATAATACGGAGTTTGTTCTTCAATGTCCTCAGTTCTACAACAAAGATACTAGGGCAGTGGTGGATACAAATGGCAATGTGATAATCAGATTAGATCTGAAATTCATTGATAAAGTTTTCATGTGTCCTACTGTTACAAAAGTTATAAAACTAGATTTTGCTAAAGCCCAAAAAGAGTATGACAAAAATTCTGAGAAGGCTAAGAAGATAATCAATACTAAATGGCTCAAGACTTTAAGGTCAAACTTGTCTAGGTGGTTGAGGAGTTTTCCCAGAAGTGATTTTGTAGAAGAAGTTGGTGATCTTATAACTCTTCTTAGCAAGATAAGGGGATTGGCCTCTTCCTCACTTTTTCATGAGTGGATGTACCCTTTTATCAAGGTAATACTTCAAGGTAAACAAGCCGTCTTTTGGGGTGAGCAAATCAACAATGCTCTGCATGAGCAATTGACTAAGGTATCCACTACCTTCAAATTCTATATGACTTCTTACCTTGTGTATATAGCAGCCTCCATGAGAATATTTCTAGGTTTGACATCAGAAGGAGATAGGAGAGTAGTTCCTGTATATTAGTACTATTCTCAACTGACATTGAAAAGTTCTATTCACCACTTTAGGAGGGTAAATGATGCTTTCTTCACAGTGTTCTTATGTCTTTTTGACCCTCAGTTGGAGCAAAGAAGAGTTTCAGATGAAGCTTGGTCAGTGGTGAATGATTATGGATGCATGTTCTTACAATTTCCTTCTTTCTCATATTTAAGGGCTGGCTTTTTCCAAGGTCATCCTTATATGTTGCTGAGATTTCCTTTAGACAAACTTGTTCTAACAGAATTATGTAGACAAATGATTGTCATACATAATAAGCATATGGAGCTCAAGAATCTAGGATTCAGGTTTCTGGTTGAAATTGGCAGGTTTTCAGTATCAATTGCTGCAAAGGCTAGAGCCATGGAAACTGAAATGCAGCTAGTAACCATGAAACAATTCAAATGAAGACCAAGGTTTGATTATAGGGGTGTGAAAGACAAGATCAAGAGAAAGACCCAATTTCATGAACCTATGGTTGAAGACGTCTGGGTAGACTTGAGGACAGAAGAAGAGATCAAAAAATTAGACTATAGTAGGTTATCTTTGGAACAAATTGAATATCTGGGATTGGTTGATATTCCTAAAGACCTGGTGGAGGATGAAGAGTTGACTGGTGATAGATATAACACTGAACAGGTTGCTGGTTCTCCTCTTCCTCTTATTCAATGGTCTCAGAAAGAATTGACTTCTCTGAGGAAAAGGTTTGAACCTATATTGGCTAACACCAATAAGTGGCTGGCAGATAAGGGAATTGCTTTGAAAGAATTCCTTACTGGATCATAGATTGAAATTCAAGAACAAATAGGTAAGAAGGTGGAGAATAGGACAAAGAACAAGAGTGATATTCCCTCTTCTTCCAAGCCACATAAGCCCAGGATCAAATTTGTGATGAAGAAGTCAAAGGCTGTGGAGAAAGAATCTGAGATAGAAGATATGGAAATTGAGAAACAAAATACTGAAGAGCTAGCTACCGAGGAAATGGAGGTTGAAGACAGACCTATAGAAGGACAAGGAGAGGAAGTTTTGTCTCCATAGGAGAATGTATAGGAGAATGTACAACAAGAAACGGGAGTCTCTATTCCTTTGTCTGACACACCTGTTTCAGTTCCTCTATCTGTTTCACCCATTGACATCCCCTCTTCTGAATCTCCATCACCTTCAAAAACAATTTTTGACAATCCTCAAACTACTTTTGATGATGTTCTTCATTCCTCATAGTCTATTCCTAGCTTGTCCTCCTCATCTTTTGATACTGGGGATACTTCTATATTTGATCACTTTGTAATGAATTCTGAACATGTTTCTAATGTGAATGTGTTACGTGCAGTTTTCACTAATACTCCACCTATTGTTTCTACTTCTAGTGCAAGTGCAGTTCCAGTAACACCAACAATGGAAACAAATCCTAATGAGTACTTCTGTGCTTCCTCCATGCTTGTCAGCATATGCACCAAAAAGGAAGAAATAAGCCATCTCTTCAGATGAATTTGATTTTAGTAAGCTGGTACCTGCAAAAGCTAAGACCCCGAAGAAGCCAAAGATTCTTTTGAGAATGCTTGGAGACAAAGGACACAAATTTTTGGAGATTGCAAGACCTCCGCAGGATGCAACCATAGAAAATTTTAGTATGAATGATTACTCTATCTCTAGGGTTGAGCTAGGCAAAATAACTCATGAAAGTGCAAAGACTGACATGCAGTCAACAATGGACATTCTGATTCTGAAGTTTGACAAAGAGAAAGAAATGAAGGATCATTACAAAACAATGGTTGAACAGTTGACTGCAGTAGTGAGAAAAATTACTTTGAATTCATAATCAATGACTCCTGAGGCCATTTCTGTAGAAGATCCTATCATTCAGAAAGATGAAAAGACTGATCTTAAGGGAAGAGTACTTGAATAATATTTGGAAAGAATGCTTACACAAGGAATCTCTCTGCTTACAGAGCTATATGAGAAAATAGACAAAATGGAGAAAATAAGGGCAGAACTTGATGACTTGATTGATGTTATTTCTCAAGATATTGAGTGTCTAGAATAGAATCATGATAAGTGGGTAGAGATGAGAAAGCTGAAAATAAGTGCTCTAATATCATTTGGTGTCATTCCAAATAGGGATTCTTATACTGAAGCCAAAGAGGCATTGACATATCAGAGCCATGTGTTGAAAGATTTCATCAATGACCTAGAAACTGCAAGGAAACTAAGTGATCAAAGTGATGTTTGTCTTTTGCATAAATTGGAGCAGTTGCTGTGCAATCTAGTATCTCAAGATAATCAATTTCTTTCTGCAGAAGAGATGATCCAGGAATTTAAAAATATGTTCCAGAAAGAGTTTGAGGACAAAACATTTTCAGTGGCCTCCATGGATAATAACCTTGACAATCAGTTAACTTTGGATAATCTGAAGGCCAAGTTAACTAGTCACGCAAAATCAATTACCATGGTCAGAGATGAAATAGTTAGAGCCTGGATGATTTTCAAAAACACGGTTAGTTTGGACAGTCTTGGGATGCAAGCAACATTCACCATGTATGATTGCCACATGAAGTAATAAGGCAATGTAAGTTGAAGTAGCTTTTCCATTACTTAGTTTATTTTCTACTTTTCAGATGTACTTTTGAAATAATTTTGGACATATTTACGTGTACTTTTGTCATATGTAATTACATGTAAAAACATAGGAAGTCCCAAATAAAAAAAGGACTCCTTTGTTGAATAAGTCATAGTTAGTTTTTCTTTTCCTATTTTTGCTCTCGGTTCCTCTTATAAATAAAGAGGACCCCCATTGTAAATAATCATCTTTTAGTTATTGAAGTGAAACTCTGCCAAATTGAAGAGCATTTTGAGACTTTGTGTTCAAATTGTAAATCAAATTTTATCAAGTGAATAGAAAAGTAAGTGATCATTCAATCTTTGTGTTGGAATAACTTGTGGCGTATTGGAAATTGTTCTTATGTCCTTTTCCTAATACTATCTTATCTGGTTGATCAAATTGTAGTGTGAGTGTGAATAATCTGGGAGATGTTCTAAAGCTGATTGTGGAGACTTTGTGCTACAACAATTATCTTTAGTTTGTAACTTTGTGTTTTGAAGTAAAAGATATTGGAAAGACTTTGAGTTGCTATTATCTTTTGTGATCATATGTTTTATCGTAGCATTCAGTGAAGACTTTGAGCTACACCTTATTCTACTTAGTTCTAAATTATAAATCAGTAAAAGGAGCAAGGATAGACTTTGTGCTCTTGTGGGTTTCTTGGTTATTCAAATTTGTATCAAGAAAGTGCTCTTTCATTTTGTAAACATCATTTTATGAAAAAAGAGAAATGGATGATATGGTCTCACTCCTAAGTTAGTATTTAGTTTAAATAAGTTTGTGATAGTTGATAGGGAATCTCCCTTTGCTGAGAGGAGAGATTTATCTCATTACACTGTGGTCGATATAACCATTTTGCCTTCAGTTAGTTGAAGACAAAATATTGACCCAACAAGGTCAAGAGGACTTTGGACATAAATTGGGGTCCTTGGTCTGTTACTATGGATCTGGGTGCTCCAAACTTGAGGAATATTTTATTGTAGATGAGATTTGCAACCTATTCCTCTCTAGCTACTTTAAACACCCGAACTTTTATCCATTTAGTAAGATAATCACTACATACAAGGATGTATTCTTTTCCTTGTGAAGATGGGTCTATGGGTCCTATGAAGTCCATACCCCATTTTTTGAATGGCTTCAAGACAACCTATGGCTGAAGAGGCATTTCACCAGATGTTTTTGGACTTCCTACTCTAGTATTCATCATAGCACCAAACATATCTTTTGACATCTTTATGCATGGAAGGCCAATAATAACCAACACCTAAAATTTTATGAGATGTTTGCTTTGCTGAATAGTAACCTCTTGAAGGATCATCATGACATGCCCAGAGAATACTATATGTCTCTCTAATCTTACATATCTGTGCAATATCAAATTAGGTCCACATTTGAACAATATACCATTTATCCATTTAAAGTGTGTGCTTTCTTGGACAAGTTATTTTCTTTGTTTTATGGTGAACTCAGGTGGAAATTTTGATGTAGCTAAATAGTTAGTTACACATGCAAACTAGGGTGTTCAAGAGGATATGGAAAATAATTGTTTATCTATAAATTCATCCTGAGTTGGTTCACAATCCCCATTTTCTTGATGTATTAAGGACAAGAAATCAGCCATCACATTAAATTTCCCATGTTTGTCAATGATAGTCACATTGAATTCCAAGAGGAGTAATAACCATCTAATTATCCTTCCACTCACAATAGGTTTTTTCATGGGGTATTTAATTGCTGATTGATATGTGTAAACAATCACTTTGTAACCTATGATATAGTGACAAAATTTACTGATGGTGTGCACAACAACCATAAATTCTCTCCTAATGGTGATGAAATTCCTTTCAGTTGGAGTTTTAAGTTTTTCTCACAAAATAGATAGCATATTTTACCCCAACTTCATCCTCCTACCCTAAAAATGCTCTTATTACATAATTTGAAGTATTTGCATAAATGTAAAATGGAAAGCTTCAATTGGGTCCACACAACATTGGTGTGGTCATGAGTTTTTCTTTAATGTTTTCAAATGAAGCTTGGAATTCTAGGGTCCAGGAGAACTCAACATCCTTTTGAAGAAATAAGAACATAGGGGCTATGATTTTGCTAAAATTTTCAATGGATCTCCTATAATAGTCCGTGTGTCCTAAAAAACTTTGAACATCAGTTTGATTTTTTCAGGGATTCCTGTTTTTGTATCACTTCAATTTTCTTGGGATCAACTTTAATCCCTTCTGTAGAGATGTGATGCCCTAATACAATCCCTTGTTCCACCATTATCAATCATTTTTGTGGCTCAGGGATAGTTGGTGTTATTCACATCATTGGAGAACTTTGTCTAGATTTTGAAGTGCTTCTTCGTAGTTAGTTTCATAGATTGTGAAGTCATCCATATATACTTCCACACAGTTAATTACAAGCTCAACGAAGATAGATAGAACTACTCTTTGAAAAGTAGTAGGAGCATTGCATAGGCCAAAGGGAAGGACTCTATATGGAAAGGTTCCATATGGACAAGTGAATGTGGTTTTATCTTAATCTTTAGCAATGACTTGTATTTGATTGTAGCCGCTAAACCCATTGAAGAAGGAGAAGTATTTTCTACTAGCCAAATTGTAAAGGACTTGATCTATAAACGGTAAGGGAAAATAATCCTTGTAGGTTGCCTTATTAAGTTCCTTGTAATCCACACACACCCTCCATTTCCCCCCTTTCTTAGGGACCACTACAAGAGGTGAAACCCACTTACTGTCAGAGATAGGATAAATGAATCCTACTTGGAGGAGTTTCTCAATTTCAACTTTAACTATATCTTTGAGTGCAAGATTAAGTCAACGTTGTGGTTGGTGGACTAGTCTAACATCCTTAGTATAGATGTGATGAGTATAGACTTTTGAATGAATTACCCCCATATATTTGTAATCCTAGGAAAAATCCTTGGATCGGTTCACTTGAACATCGAATAATTTATAATTTAAGTTCTTGTTGTTCCAAGAGCCAACTATTAATATTTAAGGTTTTTATAGGTAATACTATTATTGATTTAGTCCCTGGATGAAGGAGACTGTATAATTTTTGCTCATCAAAGTATTGAGGGGGCAACTGTGAGGTTGCAACATGTGGAAAGTAGTTATATCCTTGAGAAAGCTCTCAATTCTAGGAATTAGGTTGGCCAAAGGACAATGAAATGCTGTAAGAAAGTCTTTCTTTGCATCATGAGAAAATTGTACTATACTTGTTTGGATAAGACTTTCTAGGCTTTCATCCCTTTTCTAGGTTTTCTTCACTATCTATATCTGGTTCACTGTTCTCTTTGTTATTTGTATCGAAGTTAGTGTCATGTTCCCACTCATTTTCTAGGTCTTCACCATGTTGTTTAATTACTACCATTTCTAAAGAGGCCAAATTTTCTTATTGATTATATTGATTTGGTTCATCCACCCAAACCTTACTAGTTTTGTTTGTAGAGGGACGAGAATAGGGTATAGTGACAATTGTTTACTATTGTTGCCACTTGAAATGGTCATCCCTCTAGATCTACAGTCTATTTGGGCTGCAACTGTAGCTAGCCATGGTCTTCCCAAAATCAATGGGTAATTTTCCTTAGGGGTTTGTGATTGAATTACTTGAAAATTAACTAGATATTCCTAGTTTTCAACCTTAATTGAGATGTTCTCTAGGACTCCCTTAGGAACAACAATAGACTGATATTCTATCTACAAAATGGTAGTCGTTGGTTGTAAGTTTGTTAAAGGCAACATTTCCATGACTTGAACAATCATAACATTGATTGCGGCCCCTAGATCAACAAGTACATTGGGAATCTTAACCCCATTAATTGATATAGTTATAATGAGGCTACTGAGATCACCATATTTTGGTGGGAGAAATTCTCCAGAAACAAGATTAGCTAGATAGCCATCAATTTATATAGTATTAATTTGTTTCTTCTTTCTTCCAGGTGTCTTTATACATAACTATTTAACTAGTTGGTTTAATTCTAAAATCTCTCTGATGGCCTAAATTAATGGGATTTCAATGTTTAAACATTTTATTTCTTGGATGAGACTGGTTTCTGTACACTCAAAATCATGACTCTGGTTGCCTGGGGTTGTCGAGTCAGATTTCGGCATGCACACGGACCCTTCCCTCCTTGTCACAGGGTGATCCACCATGCCACTCTCGCTCTCATGGAAGTAACCAGTTGAGAGGAGGCGAGACATGGTGGGGGTTTGGCTCGTTGGAGAGTTGGACTTCGCAGAGAGGGGTCAGCAAGTTCTGTGGCCTTTGTTGTTGTGTGCTAAGTTGAATGTTTCATTCGATGGTAGTTGTTCTAGAGATAACCCTATAACTTGAAGGGTCACTAGTTTCTCTTCTCCTATTGGGGTTTCTTCTATTCCACCTTTATGTGGGTAAGAATTTAGTTTCATTTATGTCCTCTTGTATTTCAATTCGTTGAATGAGTTCTCATTGTATTTGAAGTTGTCTATGTTCTTCTATCAATAAGAGGACAAATGGATCTTGTTGTGGTAAAGTAAGTATCTCCTGCTATTGTCGTGGATTGATTTTCTCAATCTCATTGAGGATAGCCCTCACCCACTCACCTCTTACTCCTAGGCACATTCGTGAGCCAAGATAGAGGTAAATGTGTGATGACCAACCTTAACTAGACTTAGGGTTTTGACCTAGGGTTTAGATGATCTAGGGTTTGGTTATGCTTTGACTTGTGTTTACCTTGTGATATGATCAAGGGTTTGATTAAATCATTTATCACAGTTTACCTCATGATGGTATTGAGGGTTTGCAAGTTTGTCTTTTCTAGGGTTTCTATATGCATGCAAAGCTAAATGATATGGAAACGTGTTTTTGTGCTTTTTTAGTATTTTAAGGAAATAAAGATGCTTTTTTATTCTAATATTTGAAATATGAAATGCAAGCTAATATGACTTTTCCTAATGCAATTTTAATCTATGTTTTTGGGTTTTTGATTGTTTTGAAATAATCTAATCTAAAAAATGGAATTACTTCTTCAAATAATCTAGATCTAGGAGTATGAAAACAATTATTCTAACATGCAAGATCTAACTATCAAGGAAAAAGCAAAGATTTACTATTCCTAAGAGCAATTTTTGGTTTTTTAATTACTATGAATTGAATAAAGCAATAAAGGAACCTGAAAGAATGAAGGTTTGTGTGACTGCTCTACCCTCAGAAATCCTTGATGTTGGCAACCTCGAGTCCTTTTGAAGCAGTGGGAAGACCTCTTAACAATAAAACGACACAAAGAAGCAAAAAGAAGCTTGTTGAAACTTGAAAGAGCTCAATGAGAGATCTGGTTGAGCACAATGGCATTGAATGAAGCAACATAACGATGCTTGGTTGAACAATGAATAAAGAAAAATACACCTTTGTCCTATGAGAGCATTAGAATGCTAATTTGGAGAGCAAAAATTAGCAAGAGCTATGTGCACAATGAATTTGCCTCCCTTTGTGCTTGAGGGAGGGGGTATTTATAGGTTTGAAGAATGGGATTGATTGAGAAGTTAACTCATTTGATTGATGAGTTAACAAGGATTGATTGGGGAGTTAATACAGTTGATTACCCAGTGAACTCAGCTAAGTATGGAGTGATAAATTAAAAATAGCTTATCACTGAAGATGAATTGGAGTTGAGAGGATGCATGAGATTCACTGAGTTGTTAATTTTAGATCAAATGGAATTAATTATGCATGTGTGGGTGCATGAAATAGTCAACTCCATATTAGGCATCAAAAATCATGCGAATTGGAAGAAATATAGGCAAAAAATGAAGCTAATCTGAGTGAGAAACTCAAGTTTTTCCATGACTGGAAATGCGACAGGGTCACCCCTTTCGTCAGTAGGGTCACCCGGGGGTGACCCTGGGTCACCCGTGGGGCAACCCTAGGTCACTCGAGGGAGATCTGAGCAAGACAGGGTTTTCTGCAGAACTGCATGGTGGGAAATGATAGAGGAGAGGAAAAGGAGGTGTTCTGCATCTGGAAATAGGTCAGTCATGTGCAAGAATCCAAATCTCCACTTGCACCTGCAAGATCTCCTGGGGGAGATCCGGAATTAATAGGGGGAGATTTGGATTGGTTAGTGAAACTCAAAACTGAAAGTGAGAGATGGATAGGGGGACCTCTAGAAGGCTTCTAGGGGTGCAGAGGACAAAAAACATAGGGGAAAACTTACCTACAAGATGCTTACAAGAATTAGGAGCAAGGTTGAAAGCTCAGAAAATTTAAATCGACAAGTGTCACAAAAAGTGTCGAAAAACGTCGCAAATGGGGAAAAGGAGAAATCGACAGAGAGGAAACAAGACAAGACAAGAAAGAAGACATGTCATCAAGAGGTTTGCTTCTTAGAGGACATTATTGCATGCTTACATGTATGTGAAAATGATTAAAATCATCATAGGGGTCCTCGTGGAGGTTGTGCGTGATTTTTGTGCTTACATATTTGCCCCCTCAGGGACGATAGTCTACATGAAGGGTAGGTACCATTCCTGAACTAGGCCTTACCTATTATTAATTTTCACACAATTGTACCTGTAATAACTAGTATTAGTCTAACATATGAATAAATCAAAACGAATAATGAAAACTAAAATGATGAACTTACTATAGATCATTTGAGTTTGACTAGTTGTTTGCCTTTATCGGTGAGACCTGTAGGAATGTATACATGCAAAATGACACACAAAAGATGCATAAAAGAAAAAAGACAACATGCTAATCTAGAGAGGAGGAGAATAGATTCTCCTTTTATTGCAAATTTTGAAGAACATATTTATTTTTGGGGATTTTTGATGTTTTACAAGGTTTTTATTTTTATTTTTATGGTTTTTGTGAAGATTTTGCAAAGGTTTGATTTGACACTCCTTGAGGTCTTTGGAAGGCCTATATTTATTGAAGGGATCTCTACCCTTGCCCCCTTGCATGGGGAGACTTGTGTACTTGACTACACAGTATTGTTCTTTTGACTCGTTGGAGGAGTGACTTGTGCTCAGACATTGTTTACACTTTATTGTTACAAGACTTGATTGATGAGATCCATACATAGCTTTAGTCAACATCTTGTACTTCACTTTCCCTTTTGTGCATACGGTTGGCTAGAACTTTTATTTTGCTTATGAGAATGCATACCTAAGATGATCACATATGGATGATGCAATTTATTTTTGTCTTTTTCAGAATATATATATGAATGCAGGTGACGATATGCAGATGCAAGAATACAATTGATGCTGAAATGAAACTTTTACTTCTATGGAATGCCATGAGTTATGACATTGACTTTATTGCTTTGAGATTCTTTTTCTGATTTTGGTATGAGTGCAATGTGGAACAAATGATAGGACTACTCTTAAGTATGATTTAGAAACCTATTCAAGGCTGTGAGATGGGATTTAGAATTCAAATGGGGAGTGGGAATGAAATGGAGTGCTTCTGAATTTAGGCTTTGCTAAAGGCTAAACACTGATCCTTATCTAGATAAGACAATTTGACAAGCTTTCAACTTAGACAAGTAACAAATTTTATTGATGTTTGCTAGACTTAGATCATAGATGGCAAGCAAGATAGACCCGGGGTAAAGGATAACTAGGAAAGAACAAGGGTCCCTAGATAGAAGATGATCCTAAGACTTCTAGACTCTTAGTTTTGCTTAGCTAGTGCATGTCTGTGCTTTGTACCTTTCTCTTTTATTTTCTCTGTTAGAATGTCACCCTTGAGGATCCGAGCTTAGATTGATCTCCACCCAAGAGTACGGACATTCATCAATCTTCTCTCTTTCACTCTTTTTTTGTATTTCTTTTTTTACTTTTTTTTCTTTTTCTTTTGTATTTTCCTCACTTGATTTTTTCTCATTTTTTTTAGTTTTTTGACTTTTCAAGAAATGAATGCTTTTAGAACTTTTATATGCAATAATTTGACCTCTCACACTCTTATTTTTATCACTCATTTTTTTATTCAATCAAATTTTAGATTGCTTCCTTCAGAGTTTTGATCCTCTTGACATTTTTGGCTAGAAAAGATAAGGGGCTAAGCGCCACCTAAAGTTTTTGTAATCTGGTCAAACTTCTCTACTACTTGGGAAGAATTGAGAAGGTCTACTTGCAAGCTTCCTTTGAACACTGTAGGTTTGAATACTGACTTTGTTTAGACCTAACATCTTGACTTATTAAGACTGGCATCAGTGTAAAGCTAAGAGCTAGGCTTTGATTAGAATCATTGGGAATGAAAAGGGGATAATGGTGATTGTGAAAAATAGGGAATATCTAGGTGTTGAAAGGATGACATATATCTAGACAACACTAGACTCCTTATTGAAAAGAAAATAGCATAAAAGCAAGTCACTAACAGTAATGAAAGATGTGTTGACAAGAGACACTTCTATGCATTATAGGTGTTGTCATTGATGACAACTAAGATCATCCCAATAATCCACATAACACAATTTGTTCACATCAGAAGTCAAAATTAGAATGTGTCTAAGTCCGGGCAATTAGGAACATATCAGGTGACAGGGTCCGGTACCTTGGTCTGGATATATCCTGTGGAAAGACATGGTTTTTGACAGATATGAGGTAGTTGTAAGAATTGTCCAAACACTCTAAATCTAGAGTTTCATCCTCCAAAGATGAAGGACTCAAAATATATTAGCTTCTGAGTATCGGGTTTTAGTTTGACAGAACAAATAGAAGAAGAACTGGCCAACCTTGTGAATGATCTTATTTTTGGATATATAGAAGTTGTCTATTGGGCAATTGGTGATGATAAGTAGTGATAGCTGACATGATTGATGATTCACAAGTGCAAGTTCTAATCCACATCTCATATTATGTATAGATCTAGCCGACAGAGCAGAGTACTCTACCAAGTTCTAAATGTTCTTGAGGCTGACTGGTAAAATGATTGTAGATCATGTTGCGGATATATATATCCAATGGAATTGGATGATTTTGGTGTGTGTGTGAATAAGGTGTAATTGTGAGAAAAGCAAAAAATTTAAGGAGCGAATGAAGGTAGAGCAGTAAGAAGAGCAAGTAAAGATGAAATGTGTAAGATCAGTTTTTGCACTTAACTGGAACTAAAACTCTTGCATAAGTAGATGCTATTTATCAGTTCAGAATCTTTGTTATTCTCTTGTAATCTTTCTGTAGGTAGTAAGCCTCTAATTGAACAGTGAGCTCTGGGCAGTGAGCCTGAATGCATGTCCATTCTCATTTGTAAAAATACTTTTAACAGGGTATTAATTTTTTTGGGTTAACTCCCACCGTGGTTTTCCCCTTAATCGGGTTTCCACGTCAAAAATCTTGGTGTCAAGTGTGTTATTTATGTTTTTGCTCATGTGTTATTGATTAATACTAAAATGTTTATATCATTAATTTGATTATAAGTTGTAAAGGAAGATCAATGTTGGAAAAGATTAAAATATGTGACAACTGATTCACCCCCCCTCTCAATTGTCCAGACCTAAACCAACAATTGGTATCAGAGCAAGGTTCCTTTTGAAAATTTTAACAGCTTAAGGGAGATCTGGGAATTTAGTAATAATGGATGAATATAACCTTCAAGGGCAACTGAATCTTGCCCTAGATGATCTTGAGCAGTCCAAAGCAGAAGTCCAAGAGCTGCAAGATAACCTCAAAAAGGCTGAAAACTTCATTGAGATTTTAAAAGAAAATTGAGCAAATCCAATACAAAAGGAAAGGAACAACCTTTTCAACTAGAAGACAAGGCCTTGAAAGAAAAGACAAAGGAATGTGAAAAGTTAGCTAAAGAAGTTATTGTCTTAAAACATGAGATGGAAACTGGGGTAATGAGACTAACCAAGGAAATTGAAGATAGGAAGAAAATTGAAGAAGAAGTGAAGTAAAATATGAAGGAGAGAACTGAAGAATGCTGCAAATTGGATGTAATAGCTGGTCTCCTAGATTCAAATCTACAAGAAAGTAGAAACAATGAGAGAAAACTTGAGAGACAGATTATCACTCTCAGAGATGACCTAGAAATTGTCAATGAATATAAGGAGAAGTTCAAGATAAGCTCAGCTAAACTTGAAACACTAATTGAAGAACATAAAAAGGATGACGACAAGCATGATCTTAGATATGAGAAAGATGAAAGCTCTAGATCTGGACAAAGAAATTTCAACCAAGAAACATAACTAGAAAACCTCCGGTAAGACAACCTAATGCTCAAAGATATCCATCATTCAATGGAAATTGTTTCAATTACAATAAATTTGGTCATAAAGCTACTCAGTGCAGAAGCATAGTGAATCAAAATGGTCCATCCTTCTCTGGTCAATGCTTCAAGTGTAAGAGGTATGGTCATAGATCAAATGAATACAGAAGTATGATAATGAATAATGCTAACAATAGAGGTATTGGTAATTCTTTCAATGGTTACTGTTTTGCTTGCAATGGGTTTGGACACATGGCTAATCAATACAGATCAAGAGGAAATCAAGTTCATAAGCAAGGAAATGTTGTGTGCTTTAATTGCAATAAACCTGGTCATATTGCAAGATTCTGCAGAAGTAGGAACAATGGAAGAAGAGGTCCGGTAAGCAGTAAACCGGATGAATAGAGACATGACAAAGGCAAAAGAAAAATTGTTGTGAATGAGATACGGAGTGAAATGAACAAGATCTGGGTAAAGAAAGATACAATAAACAATGATGATAGGTCCGCACTAGAATCAGGTGCTGACAATTCCTTTGGGAATTAAGTTAAGAGCTCTGGTTCAGGGGGAGCTGCATTGAACATCAAAATCCCCCCATCAGTAAGTGGGTGCCTGAATCTGGCACAATGAAAGAGAATATTCTGAATTGGTCAAGAACATTTGGAAGGATTTCTGAAAGAAAAGATGTTGATATGAAATCTTGCAGAGTGATTCATGAAGAACTGTCAAAAATGAAGTAACTAGATATAATTAGGGCAAGACATTTATTACAATGCCAAATTAGGTTTTGCAAAAGATAAAAGGTCACTTGGTCACTCATTTGAATCACCTTTCATTTGATGGAAACAAGAAGAAGAGCATTTGAGTTGCAAATCCAGAGACTGAGGCAAAGAGTGAATTCAATGGCAATTGATCAACCCTAATCTTGCAAAAGAAAAAGGTATCTCTTTGTAAAGATTTGAATCTAAAATCTGTTGAGATGGCTACTCCTCATGTTGTTGACATTACTGAAAGGCCTCGACCCAAATTTAAGAAGCATCCTCACAAATCAATTGAATTCGACCCGTTAGGTGCTTTCTCAAGTGTTCTCTATGGTGTGTTGCATGTAGAAGACATTAGGGTTTATATTCATGCAAATATAGATGAGTTTGGAGAGTCAAGGTATGTAGACTTGTTTGAGAAACAACTCAAGGATGAAAATCACGAACTTAAACCTAAGTATAAGGCACTACAGGATAAACACTTTATTCAGATTATGGGGTTTCCAACATTTGATGAGAATGAATGGGTCTGATACGTCTTGAGTCAGATGCATGATGAATTCATTTGGTTGTTAAAACCATTCAAGATTACCATGGATGCTATCAGAAATGTAATTGGCTTAAACTCAACTGGAGGATTGCCCATGTTGAAAGTCGTGAAAAACCAGACAGTGACTAATGCTATCGGTGCTAAGTTTGATAGAAGGGCAATGAATATTAATGATATTATAGAACCGGATGTCAAATTCACCTCCATGGTGATTGGGTACAAGATCTAACACTTGAGCAAAGAAAATTATGTGTCCGGAACAACCATATATGTTGCATACAAGATGTTAAAGGAAAACACTGATTATGACTTGTGTGAATTACTACAAAATCAATTGATTGAAAATTTAAACAAAATCAAGAAAGGTAAGAAGAACACTTTCAAGTATGGTACATTGGTTCTATGTTTGTTCTTTTACTTTATGAATGAGGTACCTAGGGTAAAAGGTGTGCACTGGACTAAGGATGAGCTAGTTACCATTCAGATTAGAGATCATCTTCGCAACATTGGTGATTTCAAAGCTCAGAAAATTGTAATATGGGGTTACTTCAAGAATTTTTAGAGTATGATGCACTTAAGGGAAAGTATCCCTAAATCAATTGTTGAGAAGTACAAAAATGATATATGCTTCATGGTTGATACTGATCAGTGTCTAACGGAAGCAGTGGAACCCAGAATAGCCTGGATCATGCCCATGAGGTATGAAGTAGATGAAAAAATCTTGAATATGTATGCTCAAAATCTTCTAAGAAAGCCTAAAGAGACAACGGTTGAAATATTTGGAACTTATGAGGAGCTAAATTTAAAACTGCATACTGAATTCAGAGAACCGAAAACCAATAGAAAAGTAAGAAAAGAAGTTGAGCAGTTAACTAAAAATGTGGGCCTAACTAAGGAGGCTGTGAGGAAACATAGAGAAAGAACTGAAAAGGATGAGAAAGAGAAACAAGATAGGAAACAAACAAATTCTCCGGTGGAACTCTCTTCCACTTCAAGAACTACTAGGAGCTCTGCTGCTGCCCTTGTTCCTTCTAAGACTACAAAATTGAAAGCAAACTCTTCTAGACAATGGGAGAAAAGGAAGAAAACAAAAGCAACCTAGACCTATGAAAGCATAAGAGAAGAAGAAGAAGATACAAATTCTAACATTGTAATCAAGGAAATAAAGGCCACCAGAACAAAAGCTGCAAAAATAACCAAAGAAAAGTCCTCCGGAAGTAAAAGGGCTAGTAAAAGGCAAAAGACAGAAGCATATGAGGAATATGTTGAGAAGCCCACACTTTCCCTGGAGGATGTCACAAAGTCAGTCATGGTAGATGGTAATCTAAAACCGATGATTGAATTCTATGATGATTACAGTGATGTGGATAAAAGGGTGTTGGAGGAAGCAACTATCAGATATCTCAACATCTACAACAAGGCACTGATTGAGATAAATTCTGAGTTGCCACAAAGTCTAGCAAATATTCTAGAATTAAGAAAAGAAAATGCCAAGAGCAAGGACATGGAAATTAGGGAACATGAGCTAATAAATTTGTGTCCTCAGATTTCACCTGATCAAATAGATATGATATTCAAGAAAGTCAAAGATGACTTTAGAAGCAAAAGGAGAATGAACAAACTCATGCTTGGAGAAACAAGTGAAATCATTAAAGAAACTCAAGAAATTCTTTTGAAAGCATTGGAGAAGCACAATTTTTCCAGTCACAGAAAAAGTTCTAGATGGTGAAGAAGAGAACATCATCGAGCAACAATCCGAGTTGGGTGAAGCCTCTATTTTGGAAGTGGAACAAGTAAATTAGGATGATACAAAAATGATGGACAAATTAGTTGATGGAGGAGATACTCCTAATTCACCTATACCATCAGGAAAAGAAGATAATATTACTACTTCATAGAGCACTTCGGATCAGGTAGTCAGTGGTAAACAAACAGAAAATAGTCCCTCTGTAGAGAACATAGAGAAAAGTAAAGCAGAGGAAGAGGAAGAAAAAGGAAACAAAGATAAAACAAAAGAAGATGGTGCAAATGTTGAAGCACCTAAAGCAGATATTGAGAAATCTGATAAGCTAAAGGATGGTTCAGAAAATGTTGCAAGATACACTGCAGAAGTAGTAAAAGTCTTCTTGAAAAGGAAATGATTGAGATTGATGAGCCTAAACTACTCTAAGGTCTAGCCAATCCAGATGCTCTCTCCAATTCAATTGATGAAAATTGCATCATTCACCCAAGGAAAGGCTGGAGAAAAGATGTTAAAGTTCCACATAGAAGACAATGAGCTACTGGGGCTTGCAACCAGGATTTTAGAAAAATTAATGCCTTCCTACCAGAAGAGTCCATCTGATTCCCCCTCTAGTCATCTAAAAAATCTTGTAAGTTCTGTAAATACTCATTTTGAGTCCTTTGAGAAGTTTGCAGAGAAAAAAGTCAGAAATGAGTTTTTGGATAAGAGATTTAGTAAAATTAAGAGTCTAATAGGGTATGATAGGACTATACTTGCTATCAGTATAAAGAATGTTCAAAATTCTCTAAGTGATGTATATAAATTTTGTCTATCCCAGCCCAAAGTAAATGAGGATATCAAGAAGAAGATAAAGGAACAAGAACTGAAATTGTCAAATCTGTCTAATAATTTTGATCCTCTAACCATTTCACCAATAAGTTAGGAATGTCAAGTAATTAGCTTGACTGATGAGATAAAGAGACTTATTAAAGAGAAAAGCAACATTATGAAGAGAATGTGTGAGCTCCGGGGATTGATTTCCCCTAAGTTAGAGACAATGTATAATGCCCTATTTGAAGCTTAGAGTGTAGTTCAGACTAGTGATCCAGCAGATCTGTCAAAGGCAGAAGCATATTCATTTTTGTTAAGTGGGAACATCTCTATTTTGGATCGAATGAAGAGTACTTGGGCCTCTAAACTTGTGCAAATAAAAACTAGCTTTGTAGACATTCTCAAGTTCATGTAAATAGAACTTAATGATTAGTTGTACATATGCGGTCCTATATACAAATTTTTGAAAATTTTGACTTGCGGACCCCACCCTTTGCCATTGATGTCAAAGGGGGAGTGAAGATCAGTGAAAAATGAGGAATCTAGCTAAGGGGGAGTGAAGATAAGTGAAAAATGAGGAATCTAGCTAAGGGGGAGTGAAGATTAGTGAAAAATGAGGAATCTAGCTAAGGGGGAGTACCAGAAAGCAGTGTGATCAATAGTATGGAGCACAAGCTAAGGGGGAGCCTTTCTAACACTTAGTCATTTTTCAATAAGTGTTGCCATCAATGCCAAAGGGGGAGATTGTTGGAAAGAGACACTGCTAGGCATGATAGGTGCTCTCATTGATGGCAACTAAGACCATCCCAATCATCCACATAACACAATTTGTTCACACCAGAAGTCAGAATTAGAATGTGTCTAAGTCCGGGCAGTCAGGAACAGAGCAAGTGACAGGGTCTGGTATCTTGGTCCGGATCTATTTGGTGGAAAGACATGGTTTGCTGCAGATCTGAGGTAGTTGTAAGAATTGTCTAGACACTCTAAATCTAGAGTTTTGTCCTCTGGAGATGGACTCAAAAGATATTAGCTTCGGAGTATCAGGTTTTAGTTTGACAGAACAAATAGAAGAAGAACTGGCTGACCTTGTGAATGATCTTATTTCTGAATATATAGAAGTTGTCTATTGGGAAATTGGTGACGATAAGTAGTGATAGTCGACATGATTGATGATTCACAAGTGCAAGTTCTAATCCACATCTCATATTATGTATAGATCTAGCCAACATAGCAGAGTACTCTACCAAGTTCTAAATGTTCTTGAGGCTGACTGGTAAAATGATTGTAGATCATGTTGCAAATATATATATTTGATGGAATTTGATGATTTTAGTGTGTGTGTGAATAAGGTGTAATTGTGAGAAAAGCATAAAATCTAAGGAGCGAATGAAGGCAGAGCAGTAAGAAGAGCAAGTAAAGATGAAATGTGTAAGATCAGTTTTTGCACTTAACTGGAACTGAAACTCTTGCATAAGTAGATGCTATTTATCAGTTCAGAATCTCTATTATTCTCTTGTAATCTTTCTGTAGGCAGTGAGCCTCTAATTGAGCAGTGAGCTTTGGGCATGAGCCCGAATGCATGTGCATTCTCATTTGTAAAAATCTTGGTGTCAAGTGTGTTATTTATGTTTCTGCTAATGTGTTATTGATTAATGCTGAAATGTTTATATCATTAATTTGATTATAAGTTGTAAAGGAAGATCAATGGTAGAAAATATTAAAATATGTGACAACTGATTCACCCCCCCTCTCTGTTGTCCGGACCTAAACCAACAAGATGAACAGAATGATACTAAAATGCAAGAAACAAATTGTTTTTGAAATTTTGTTTTTTATAATTTTTTTGTATTTTTATGTTTTATGATTTTTATGAGATGCTAAGATCTTTTCCTTCCATAATGCACAAGAGATAGTATTGTTTTTGATGTCTTCCTTAACTATGTGTGGACCTATCCAATTTGATCTAAACTTCACTTGAAATTCTTTGCAAGGACACTCGAAGACTTGGTGTGAAAATGTCTTTGTATTCAGTGAGGAATTTTGTGTATTCACATATTTCATTGTTTTATGATTTGCCCCCTAGCTTTACCATTTTTTGTTCTTGTATAGTTTTGTTGCTTGTTTTGGACTTTTGAGAGGAAATTGGAGTTGGTTTTGACTCTCCTAGTTTTTGTGCGAATTCTGGTTCTTCTTCTTCATTCATGATTTCAACCATAGGGATGTTTATGTCTGGTTCAATTGGAATAGCCACTAAGATGAATGGAGCGTTAGACTTTGCTGAGCTGGGATCGAAGGGGAATTCTCCTATTTCCCCCTTCCATAAATATTTTGAGGTCTTGTTTATGTTTGCAATTTCTTTTGATGTCTCTCATTTTTCAAAAGTGCTGATTTTTGGGTCACTAGTGGTTTCCATGGACTTTCCCTTCTTTTTGACTTGTTCAACTCTATAAAGGCTGAAAGGACCAGGATCTCCTTTGATGACATGGGTTTGTCACCTGTACAAGAAGTGTAATTATTGAAATAATGTGGAGGGAATGGCCCTCATCCTATGGATCTAAGGACTTCCTAGGGTCATGTTGTAAGTGGTTTCTTCATTGATGCCATAAAATTTAGTTGGGAGGGTTTTAGGATCCAATGTGATTTGAAGATTGACCTTACCAATGGTTTGAGTGTTTGGGTTGTCATGAATTCTAAGGATGTAATTTTGTTTTGTAATTTGTGTTTCATCGTAACCCATTCTTTGAAGAAGTGAAAAGGAGACTATGTTGATTACAGACCCATCATCGATCATTACACATTTAATGGAACAGTCTTGGACTTGGACTATTAGATGGAGGGGGAGGTCACCTTGTTGGACTATGTCATTTCCTGAGGGTAACTTTTTAAAATCAAATGTTGAAGAACACTTTTCACTTGGAGTGTTTTGAACTATATGGCCTAGATCTAGGGCCTTGAGGAGAGCATTTTTGTGTGTAGGAGAACTCTTGATAAGCTCTAGCATGTGAGAAAAATTTGAATTGTTGGTGTCATTTGGTTGTTCTAGTCCTTATATGACACAAATTTCTTGATCTTTATATAATTCTAGAAGGCCTAAGGTGTTTTGATCAAAGGTGTTTTGATCAAAGGTGTTTTGATGGATTTTGGGACCAAGTTCTTCATCTTGTGAGAATGTGTCCATGAATTCTTTTTGTTGACATTTTGGGAGGTTTGATATAAAGCAATATAACCCATGACATGACTTGATATCATGCCCCCTTCTCTTGTGAAATGAGAAATATTTATCATGATTGTGATCTTGAGGTTTATGATGATTATTGTACAAATGCTAGTTGATTTTCGGGGGATAGTTATTGACATTTTGGTTCCCCAAATTTGTATGACTATCGTAGTCACAATTGTTGTTGTTTCTAGATGGTGAAGTGTTTGTTGATCCACCTATGTCTTGATCATTTGTCTAAGATTTATTATTTGTATCATGGCTTATCAACCTTCCATTGGAATCATACTCCCTTCTTCCGCTATCAATAGTGGCTTGGTCAATTCTAAGGGCACTTTCGAGTGCTTCTTTGTATGATTTATACGGGATTTTTTGGACTTGTTCTCATATGTCATTGTTGAGAGCATGTAAGAAGAGATCACAAAGTTCTCTATGATCCATTTTTGGTGCACTAGTTGAAGAATAGAGAACTTTCCTCTATCGTGTGATAAAATGTGCAACTGACTCATTGGCTTCTTGTTTGATTGTTAAAAATTCTCTTATTCTTGTCTTGACCAATTTTTTTATGTCAAAGGTAGCCAAAAATTGATCAATGAGTTTCCTAAAAGAGTGGATCGATGCTTCTAGAAGTCGATAGTACCAATCTAGAGTGATACCCTCTAAAGTTTTTAGAAAAATCTTTGCTACAACCCCATCCCAAGGAAGGAGTTCTCACACTACCATGATGTAAGCCTTGATATGAGAGTTGGGATCACCCTCTCCTTCAAATTTTGGAATCTCAGGAAGAGGCCGTGGTAGTATAACCTGACGAATGTTATAGTCAAGAGGCTCCTTTAAATACTCGAGGTATGTTCCTAGGAGGGAGTTATGTGTAGAGGATTTTGTTCCTCCAAACATTAACCCTTCAAGTGGAGCTTGTTGTGTTTGTTGAAAGGGTATTCTAGATTGTTGATATCCTAAAAAAGTTGGATGACTAGATGGTGTCATATTTATGTTTTGAAGATTGGGTGGGATCATTTGTGGTTGATCTTGCGTCATAGGAATCCCACCTATTTGATTGAGACTTGTCATGTTGGATTGTGAGGGCAAGGGAGGCCTGAATGCTTTATTATGTGTGCCATACAAATGGGAGTTTAGATGATGGGTATTTTTTGTTGCCCCTTGGTTTGATTTGATTTCATCAATGAAATGATTTCCCTGTGCCCTAGGTTTTTCCATAATATTGTTTTGGCAAGATTGTTCAACACTCCTAGCCTGAAGGGTCTCGATTCGTTGGAGTAAACTTTCTATAAGGTTTGTGAGTGAGGCTTCCTTCATTTTTTGAGTTTTACAACCTTGAGATGGATTTCCATGCATTGGGGTTTGAGTAACCCTATTTGTTCTTTTTGATGATATTTCACATGTTGTGGACTTTTTATCTTGATGTACCATGTGGAGTGATTTTTGTACATCCTGAGCTTCTTGTAAGTTCTTTTCTTGACAACATACTTCATTGTCCAAAGTGGTGGCCATTTTTTTATGGCTTGTTATGGGTTGATCATCTTTATGGATTTGAGATAGATTGTTCACTTGTGCTTTGATTTGGTCAATGTTGTCAAGATCTCTTTGGATCTGTTTTGAATTTGTAATTTCACTTGAGGGGACATTCCCTTGGAATTTTTGCATGAAACATTGTGAAATGTGAAAAAATGTGAAGGAATCCATCCCACAAGGATTTGTTGAATGAGGATGAAAGTGGGATCTTGCAAAGAAATGCAAAAATCTCATCCAAAAGGTTTTTGATCTTCATGTCAGGTTCACTAAAATATGTGGTGAACCTGACGAGGTATGTGATAGTGATAATGAGATCCAAATAATGGGAATGCAAACAACATAAACATAAGTTTTTGTTCTTCATGTCAGGTTCACCAAAATATGTGGTGAAGCTGACGACATATGGTGAAGAATAAATATCTAAATTTGGAGCGCAAAACTAGTCATCCTAGAAGGATTTTTAACTTCACGTCGGGTTCACCAAAATATGTATGGTCAAAATCATGACTCCGGTTGCCTGGGGCTATCAGGTCAGATTTTGGCATGCACACAGACCCTTCCCTCCTTGCCACGAGGTGATCTGCCACGTCACTCTCGCTCTCGTGGAAGTAGCTAGTTGAGAGGAGGTGAGACATAGCGGGGGTCTAGCTTGTTGGAGAGCTGGACTTCACAAAGAGGGGTTGACACATTCTATGGCCTTTGTTGTTGTTTGCTAAGTTGAATGTTTCATTCGATGGTAGTTGTAGAAATAAACCTATGACCTGAAGATTCACTAGTTTCTCTTCTCCTGTTGGGGTTTCTTCTATTCCACCTTTGTGTGGGTAAGCAATTACTTTCATTTATGTCCTCTTGTTTTTCAATTCGTTGAATGAGTTCTCGTTGTATTTGAAGTTGTCTATGTTCTTTTATCAATAAGAGGACAAATGGATCTTGTTGTGGTAAAGTAAGTATCTCCTATTGTTGTCGTGGATTGATTTCCTCAATCTCATTGAGGATAGCCCTCACCCACTCACCTCTGACTCCTAGGCACATTCGTGAGCCAAGATACAGGTAAATGTGTGATGACCAACCTTAACTAGACTTAGGGTTTAGTTGACCTAGAGTTTGGTTATGCTTTGATTTGTGTTTACCTTGTGATGTGATCAAGGGTTTGATTAAATCGTTTATCGCAGTTTACCTCGTGATGGTATCGAGGGTTTGCAAGTTTGTCTTTTCTAGGGTTTCTATATGCATGCAAAGCTAAATGATATGCAAACATGTTTTGTGCTTTTTTAGTATTTTAAGGAAATAAAGATTCTTTTTCTATTCTAATAATTGAAATATGAAATGCAAGCTAATATGACTTTTCTTAATGCAATTTTAATCTATGTTTTTGGGTTTTTGATTGTTTTGAAATAATCTAATCTAAAAAAGGGAATTGCTTCTTCAAATAATATAGATCTAGGAGTATGAAAACAATTATTCTAACATGCAAGATCTAATTATCAAGGAAAAAGCAAAGATTTACTATTCCCAAGAGCAATTTTTGGTTTTTTAATTACTATGAATTGAATAAAGCAATAAAGGAACCTGAAAGAATGAAGATTTGTGTGACTCCACTACCCTTAGAAATCCTTGATGTTGACAACCTCGAGTCCTTTTGAAGCAATGGGAAGACCTCTTGATGACAAAATGACACAAAGAAGCAAAAAAAGCTTGTTGAAGCTTGAAAGAGCTTAATGAGAGCTTTGGTTGAGCACAATGGCATTGAATGAAGTAGTGTAATGATGCTTGGTTGAAAAATGAATAAAGAAAAAGGCACCTTCATCATGTGAGAGCATTAGAATGCTAATTTGAAGAGCAAAAATTGGCAAGAGTTGTGTGCACAATGAATTTGCCTCCCTTTGTGCTTGAGGGAGGGGGTATTTATAGGTTTGAAGAATGGGATTGATTGAGAAGTTAACTCATTTGATTGATGAGTTAACAAGGATTGATTAGGGAGATAACAAGGTTGATTACCCAGTGAACTCAACTAACTATGGAGTGATAAATAAAAAATAGCTTATCACTGAAGAGGAATTAGAGTTGAGAGGATGGATGAGATTGATTGAGTTGTTAATTTTAGATCAAATGGAGTTAATTATGTATGTGTGGGTGCATGAAATAGTCAACTCCATATTAGGCATCAAAAATCATGTAAACTAGAAGAAAAATAGGTGAAAACTGAGCTAATTTGAGTGAGAAACTCAAGTTTTTCTGTGGCTGGAAATGTGACAGGGTCACCCCTTTCATTAGTAGGGTCACCCGGCGGAGACCCAGGCAAAACATGGTTTTCTGAAGAACTGTATGGTGGGAAATGATAGAAGAGAGGAAAAGGAGGTGTTCTACCTCTAAAAATAGGTCAGTCATGTGCAAGAATCCAAATGTCCACTTGCACCTGCCAGATCTCCCGAGGGAGATCTAGAAATAATAAGGGAAGATTTGGATTGGTTGAGCAAAACTAAAAATTAAAAGTGAGAGATGGATAGGGGGACCTCTAGAAGGCTTCTAAGGGGTGCAGAGGATGAAAAACATAGGGGAAAGATGAAAACTCACCTACAAGACATCTTACAAGGCTTAGGAGCAAGGTTGAAAGCTTAGAAAATGCAAATCAACAAATGTTGCAAAAAGTGTCGAAAATCATCGCAACCGGGGAAAGGGAGAAATCGATAGAGAGGAAACAAAACAAGACAAGAAAGAAGACACATCATCAAGAGGTTTGCTTCTTAGAGGACATTATTTCATGCTTACATGTACGTGAAAAGGATTAAAATCATCATAGGGGTCCTCGTGGAGGTTGTGTGTGATTTTTGTGCTTACAGTTTCAGTTGATTTGATTAACTCTGAAGAACCTTTTGGGATTACTCCCTTGTGTTTCTTCGGAAAAGGGTCTTGACACTTTTCCTTAGTCATGAGGTCAATTTTTGGAGAGGATTCAGAGTATGATTGAGTGATATTCTCGATGCAAGACTCCAGAAGTTTGTTAGAAGGTGGTTCCAGAGAAATGTTTGAAGACAACTCTGGAACCTTGCTAGGAGTTTCTCTATTTATTAATACCTCATGAGTTTCTCTATAGGTTTCTTATTGGTTTCTCCAATCTGAGTATCCTCATTGTTTGAAATTGTTTCTTCCTCATCCGTAATTTCAAGTATAGCAGGTTGGTGAAGTGTTTTATTTGACCTCAATTTCACACTTCCACAATGTATAGCATTGATTCCTGCCATATTCTCCTGTTTAGTAGAATATACATGAGTAGCTTGGCAAATAATTCCTTGGATTCACCACTCGCTGAGTAGGTAATTATCATTGATTAACTTAGTCAGTCTATTTTGGATTATGCAGAGGTGGTAGGAGGTTTTGATGTTGATTTTACATCCGTCATGGTCCCTGGTAGAACTAGTTTAATGGTTGATTCCATTGAGGCATAGGGTTCTAGGGGTACCAAGGTTTCTATGACTAATTAGACCATGGGGGTTTGTCCATTATTGATTCATCCATTTTGGAGGTCCCCAGGAAAAAAGTCCCTAGTTAGGTGGCTTTTGAAGCCAAGATTCTTCCTACTAGTTATTATTTCAGTTAGTCTGAGGGCACCAAGATGGATTTGAATTTTGCTCATAGAAAAAATTTCCTCCAAGTCTTTGTCCCATATAGTTGACCTCTTCTTATACTTGGGACACCTTTTTTGAATTTTTGATTGCACTCAACAAGTCGCATTGGTCTATGGAATAGTTTTTATCACAAATCTGGCAAACATTAGTCTTATCCAAAGGACACTCATGTAACAAATGTTTGTTCCTACATCTGGGACAATAGATGGAAAGTGTTTTAGTGTTACACATTTTATCTTGTATGCCATCTAAGGTGGTGTTTAATTAGACAAGAATATTATTTTTTAGATTTGCAATTTCTTCTCTAAGTTGACCAATTTCATTCGATCCTCTTATCAGGATGGACTTTCTAACACCTCCATGAGTTCTTGAATAATTTCTACATAAAGAAAAAATTTCTATGAGATCTAGTTTAGCTACGTCACTCTTCCCCATCAAGTCCAAGGATCTATGAGCATCCTCATTGATTCCTTTGAGGAATATCATTTTAACGAGTTCAGGAGTCATAGTTTCTTCACCACATCTTTTTACAATAAAGAGGAATCTGTCTAGAAATTATTTCAGAAATTTATCTTCTTTTTATTTTAGTGTTGTGTGGTTACACAACATGCCCCATTTTGACTTGGCAAAATAGGGACCCAACTTTTTGTTTGGCTTGTTCTATGCTTTCTGGCAGTTTGGTAAAAGTAAGTCATGCAGATCATCATGCAAGAAAGGTTGGGTAGGTCATCATCATGAGGTTAGTTTGTCAAAGTTCATATTTCATTCCAATAACCTCATTTTTGAATAGAGTATCAAATTCCATGCAGGTTTGCCTTTTACATCACCCTGATATTCATCAAGATGTGAAAGTTATGAACGGTCAAAGTTTGGGTCAAACCTGATTTTTCCAGGGGGAGGATCATATTTCGTAACATCAATCATATTTCAGAAGGTCATCCTGATCTAATACATCACCCGATAAATCATGCGGTCCAAATATCTGGACATCAATTTTAGGTGACAGTGACGTTTACCCGTCAGCTGCCTTATGTTTCCCGTGAGGATGATATTTCTCAATGTAACCTGATATTTCTCAATATCCTCCTGACGTGAAATATCCCCCTAAGCCATTATCCTGATGATGTCATTTGAGTTTGATAAATAAAGAAACTAACATAATGATGACATCATCATCAATTTTACCTCTCGGGGGGCATATTTCTTGAACATGATCTTGCTCGTATAACATGACGATGACGTCATGATGCCTTGCCGATACAATGAGTTATTATCTGGATGTCGTCATCCTGATATTCCAAAAAGGGAAGCATAAGTTTATCCAGTCATCATCATCTTTGAAACATCACCCGATGTATCAAAATATCCTCCTGATGTACTAAACATAACCAAAGGGTGAGTTGGTCACCCGATCTTGTCATGATAGTTTTTCCTCTCAAAGAGGATGATCACATTAAACTCAAGATGATATTTGCGAATATCATCCTATCATACAAATATCACCTCGCTCCCTTTGCCGCCATTAACATTTAATGCGCGCAGACATGGTAGGTAGTTCCCACCGACCCCAAAGCCTGATGAAACAGCTGGTGAAATCCCGACTTTCCATGCAGAAAATTAATGAATAAAATTTAATCTGTCAGGGTTTGCCCTAATTTCACCCTAAGCGCATGGTTAAAAGGTGAATTCACCATCATTTCAGTTCTTACCTTGTGATAAAATTGTTTTTACAGAGCACCAGCTTCCATATCCTCATATAGGCGATAGTCAGACGAACCGAGCTTATAAACGGGACGAAGTGCGTGATCGTCGACAGAATTAAGAGCACTTTCAGAAGTCCACTGGTATAAAGGAAATTTCCATATCCAGGTAAGTAAATGAAACCCTCATCATGTTGTTTCTGTAATAGTCAGGTATGGTGTTGTTAATTTGAAGTCCTGGTTTATGCACCCCCATGATAAGTTGATGTTGAATAAATACAGTAGGCATGATGGTTAGTAGAGATAATTATTATCTACATACATGTGAGTATCCATTGTAAGACAGGATTTTGTTAATTGCAGGCATCCATGGCTGATAAGAGGTTGGCTAAGTGTGAGGCTGAATTCAGTAAGCCCATGTTTTCATCTCAGAGGGGCGTCCTATTCAAACATGGCACAATTACAGATACCCATAAGGGGAATACTAATTTGGAAGCCTGGTCAGCTAGGATGAATGATGAGAAGAACAGAAGTCCTATGCTAGATGCCATATTTGTGTCTGGAATGTGGAATGCCACTAGTTTCCTGTACTCCATGGAGTCTCCAGAGTTGGTTATCGAGTGTGCCCAGAACTACAACCCAGAGACCCGGCAGGTAATGAAGCATGGAAGGATATATGTAGACCTATCCATCAAGGGTCTCTCCCAGACATTTGGACTGCCATTGGGCAGGAAGGTCAACAGTGTGGACCTGAAGAAATCAGAGAAAGAGTATGAAAATAACAAGAAACAAGCCAGGAAAAACATGTACCAATGGAGGGCTGAGAACAACACATATCCTGCTGCTACCAAACTTCCTGTACACTTATTCAAATATGATTTTAGTGATGAGTACCAATACATGATTGCACTACTAAGTAGAGTCACAGGCTAGCCTAATGCTGGTAGTTTTAAAGATTGGATGTATGGTGTGATCATGATGTGCATATATTCATACATCAAGCCATTGTGGGGCCAACTAATAAGTGATGCTCTGCATGAACAGCTGATGAACCAAGGAGGTTCAAATTGTGCTTTCTATATGACGTCATACATTGTCTACTCCTATGCTTACAAAGGCACATTTGATGCACTGGTTACAGATGGAAAAGTCACAGGCACAATTAATGCTGTACATATTTGGGATCATCATCCCCAGCTGCAAAGAACCAATTTCCTCCAAGATTACAAACTGGTAAATGATGCATTCTCTATGCATCTGGTCGGAACCATGGAGGAGGACAGAACAAAATGATTGAGCATGGAGGCTTAAGAGATAATCTATAGGCATGGAGCCTGGTATATACAATTTGCCACATTTTCCTACATGAGGATTGAGGGTTTTGAAGGAAATCCCCTCATGCTGCCAAGGTATCCCACGGATGCAGTGATTCTAATGGAATTTATAAGGCAGAGCTCCACAATGTTGAAAACATATAAGGATGCCCGGAAGCTGCCCCCAATTTTGTTTCCAGTCACCATTGGCTGGTACATGTGTCCCGATTCAGAGAACATCAAGAAGGTGATGGTCACCTTGAATAAAATGAAGTTGCAGCCTTTTCCACTGATAAGACCATATGATCCTTATGGCAGGATGCAAAAAATAATAGGAAAGCCTATTCACCAGAGGCACCTAGAAGACTTCTGGATTGACTGTGAAGATGAAGTAGAAGCAAGAAGAAGAAGATATCAAAGGCTAACACTGAATCAAATCAGAACCTTTGACTGCATCCCCATCCCTCAACAATTGAAGAAGGATGATGGCAGGATAATTGCAGATGAGTATGAGGAGAAGAAGATATATAATGATACCATCTCTACACCTGACCTCACCATACAGAGGACATATCCTTGGACCCCTTCATTGCCAGGACCATATAGCTAACCCAAGCTTGGGTTGATGAACAGATAGAGGCTTTGAAGAAGAAAGGTGTTGCCATTACTGTGGACAACAAAAAGAAGGGGCAAGATATTCCTGATGGGGAGTATGATGAATTCATAAATGAGAAAAGAAAGTCTAAGGGAGATAGACTCCCTCCACAACAACAACAGAGAAAAAGACCCCCAAGGGGCAAGAAAAGAGATAATGAACCCAAAGGGGTTATTATTGAACCAGCAGTGTTCATAGCTGAAGAAGTAGCAGCATCAGGATCAGGATCAGGATCCACATCACCTCCACAGACAAGAAAACAAAAGTCCAAGAAAGGAAAGACAACAGAGGCTGGAATTACTAAGACCCAAGAAGAGGGTCAATCCTCAAGAAAACTAGATGAAGAGGATATCCTCATGGAGGAAGAGCCTGAAGAAGAAGAGGCCCCTTTGTTATTTAAAAGGAAGAGAAGAGCTCCACAGGTGGCAGTATCTACCCCACCGAAGAGACCAAGAACCTCCATGAAAGGTGAAATAAGACAATCCCCTACATTGTTACAAGGGGCAGGTAGTGAAGTGCATAGGGAACTTCAGCACAATGTTCCACTTCCTACCATCGTCAAGTTCAAGACTGAGCTTGCAGAGGACCAGATGAAAGAGACCTCCCAGGCACATGCAGAAGGTCACATCTCACTGGAAGAGACAATAAATTTGTTTGATGATGAAGTTGTGAAGGAAGTGGCTTCACAAAAGATGGAAACCCTTGCTGCAGGTACACACATGACCCCTCACAAGACTCCACCAATTCAAACTATACTGGAGGAGATAAAGCAAGTGGAAATAGAAAAAGAAAAAAGCCCAGAGAGGATAGCCCAAGAAATGGGGTTAGATACATTAATTGCATAGGTGACAAGTCTTGTAGTGGTAGACTTGATAGAGAAACAGGATGTGAATCCTGAACATCCAGCAGGATCACCTGGTAAAGGGCAACCTGCAAAAGAAGTGAAGATGGCAGAATCAAAGGGCCATACTTCAGAGATAAGTCAATAGGATACATCAGTAGAGCCTACTATAGTAGAAGTTCAAGAAAAGCAGGCTAATGAGAAAGAGGTAATAAAAGATCCTGTTGCTACAGTTCAAGAAATAAGTAGTATAGGTGCAAAACAAATTGTGGTTACAGAACCAGCACCAGCACCAGCACTTAAGGAGACTTCCCAAGTATCCACTACTGTGAATGTTCCTTAGCAAGAGGAAAAGTTGAAAGTGGATGAGGTGATAACAGAAAAGGATCATGATCATCATGATCAATGTATAGATACATCACAAGATCCTCCACCTCAGGAAGATGCTCCTCCAGAGAAAGAAGTTCCTCAACAGGAGGATGTACCATAGGATCAACATCAAAGTGAGCATCATGAAGAAGAACTAAGGAAATCACTTTCTCCATCACATCTGCTGACAGAAACAGGAGATAAAGGTGAACATCAGGATGATTTAGAGAAACATGATCAGGTACCTCCGTGGTTGGAGAAAGAGGTAAATGCAGAGGTAGAATTTGAAATTCAAGAATTTGATGTATCTACCTTATTTTCTAAGGATATAATAAAACCTAAGAGGAAGGCTAGAATGACTTCAGCCATTAAGAGGGATCTAACAATTGGGAGAGGGACTGCATAGATTGCAGTACCTACTGTAGAGAAAGAAAAAGGTAAAATTACCTTAGATGAGTTTCAGATCAGCACAGTGGACTTAGGATTTGCCAATGAAGACCAAGAGGGTCAAGAAGGCAAAGATATTATTGATTCTTTGATTCAGAAAGTGAAAAGAGAAAAAGAGAAAAATAAGCAACACAAAGAGCACATTTCTCAGTTGCATGCCTACATAGGAAGGCTGACTAATACTGAAGATACTTCGACTGAACATGCAGTCCCATTGACTACTATTTCTCAAGAGGAGGTGAATAAATTAGATCTCATGAAACATGAGGCATCTGTACTAAGGAAATGGATGTTATCCACATTGGATAATGTGGAGGAAGTGGTAAAGGCCTCTTTGAAGAGGTGGAATACTCTCAGTGACTCCAGGTCAAGAGTAGATAAATTGCAGATGCAGACAGGCAAAAGGTCTTACAAATTGGAAAAGATATTGGACATCCTGGGAGAAATAAGGAGGATAAATCCTCAGTTGCTTATCAACAAACAGGTACTGAACAATAATACTTCCTTGTTGGTTGATATATGGTATAAAGACATTCAATTTAAATGTGGAGTACTTAAAAGATGCAATAATAAACTGAGAGATATCAGCATGAAGTTGCATGATTTAATGTCTGTTGAGGTAGAAATGTTGGAAACACTGGAAGGAAAAGTGGAAGGGAAAGTAGAAAATCAAGATAAAGAGTTTTCCATCAAGGCTTTACACGGCAACTTCCAATCAGTAGTTGATGATCCACTTGTTCACTTGACAGAAGAAGTCATAGATAAAATAATGAGAATCAAAGTCAAGATGGAAAATTACAATGAGACGCTGCAAAACAGGAAAGACAAACTGGACAGGAGTAGACACAAATACGAGGCACACAAGCACACCATCATCAAAGCAAAGACTCAGGATGGCGGAGAAATAGATAAAATTGTACAGTTATATGAGCAGATCCGGAGCAGCATGCAACCTCATATGCGAAGTCATCATCATCAGGATGATGAAAGTTTGGGAAGTGATGCACATGAATTAGATAAGGTAGATGATGATGTAGCATAAAGTAAATATCAGCATCGGATACTTAGTGAATAAGTATTTTTAGATAGTTGCCAGCTGGTAACTTGTGCCATTTTGATAAGGTTGACATAGTCAAAGGGAAATCTTGACCGTAGATATTCATAGACAAATCAAGATTGTTGATCTTCTTGTAACGGATTCCTCACCTTGTTCTATAAAAGGTGCTAGAATGCCTCTTTTCTATTATTCAAAACTTAATTGAAATCTGTCTGCTGAAACATTCAGGGCTCATTTCAAAGCTTTTTTGTATACATCTATATCTTGGCATACTTAATGAAGGAGAAGACTCGTTTGATTACAATTCATAGTAAATCTTGAGTAATCGGTGTGTGAATTGTGGATATATACTGTGATTTGTTGCGTCCCTTGGAGTGCATGTCTACCTACATATGTTGTTTTCATACAATTCCTTTGAAGTTAGCATCAACTGTATCTAGCTGTGGAATGTCCTAGTGAACATATGGTTTGGTTTTCTTCTCTTCATGACTATATCTGATGTACATGTGGTTCAATAGCTGAAGGTTCAACATTAATTTGAAGCCTTTCTTTAAATTTCTTTTAAATTTTAGAGCATTTTACCATCATAATTGCAAATAACTGATAATCTCAAGCAAATAACACAAAATATGTGGACATCTCGGAGATAATTGAAAATATTTAGCATATTTGAAGCTCAAGCATGTATAATTGAAAATATCATGCAAAGATTTGAATATAACTGCATCATTTAATCAAACAACTATATAAAATGACCTCTCTATGAAGAATCTTTGCAGAAACAGTGTCATGATGATGAACTTCATGTAAGGCCCCAAAATGGAAATAGCAACACACATCAACCTCTGAGTAACGTCAGACGATTAAGACCTAATCACTGGAGACTTGGGATCATGAATTCTCTGAATTCATCATACTTTTCAAGATCAATAAAGGTTAATGTGTACTTTTATTCTATGCTTGTTTGTGACTAACATCATGACCAACATTTAGTTGAAACAATTATTCCTTCCTATCATTGACCTTGCAGTAATCTTGGTATTTATCTAGGAAAATAGTTTCCATTTCGTTCCAAGAGTTGATTGACCCTGTTGACATTCCCATGAACCATCACATAGCTGAATCCCATAGAGTTGAGGGATACAAATTTAGTTTTTGGTTCTGAACTTTGTAGTCATATATCTAATAGAGGACTTTAAACTCAAAAAGGAAATGGTCCAGGTCTTTTGAGGCTAACCCTCTAAAGGTGGGTAGGATAGAAGGCAAAAATTTTTCATCAGTGAATTTTCATTTGGTGATAGGATAGGTGAATGTTCATTCCACTCTTCTTGTTGTTATGATTATGGTTGTTTTTTGCCATCATTTCTAAGAGAATGTCTTCTTTTATGGGGCTTTATTTTGATGGATTTTTGTCAAAGGTACTTTAAGAAGTCTCAGGTTGGTCCTGATTGACCAGTTCATATTGAAAAAGTTATTCAAATAAGGCTTCTACTTCCCTAGGTTCAATGGTTGGTATTTCTAGTTGGGGGTTTTTGCTACGAATCATTCATGTGGACCCCTTTTTTTGACCATGCAAAAGGAATTGACAATCATTTTGAACCACTGTTTGAAAGTTACCTAACTATTTTCCTAATAACACAATGTACAAGTCCCTAACAACAACACCAAAAAGTGACATGATGTCATTGAACCTTGTACTTTAGTTTGATTTATCAATCTGTCAACCAAGGCAATGTTTAGAGGCTATTTGCAAAAGGAGGCTAGATATCTCAACACAAAAGGATTTTGTTTAGGACTTTTAATTAAAATGTAAATATATTTCTAAACTAGAAAGCATTCAAACATAATTATCTAGGAAAGCTTTTGAAAACTAGATTTGATAAGCATAATAAATCTAACTATGAAAGCATCAATAATTTAAGCTAGAAAAGCATGTAAAATCTACCTATGAAAGCATGTACAATTTTGACTATGAGAATGAATAGTAAACCACAAACTTGATCTTTCAACATAAATTCACAGAACTTTAGAACTTTAGAATTCTCCTTAACACGAAATGGATATTGTAGATCTTACTTAAGAAACAAAATCATAATGCTAAAGAACCTACAGGCTAGCACATGCTACTTAACAAATCCTAAAGATAGAGAATTCATGACAATATTGACAAAATTTATCACAGACATACACAAAACATAAAAGACAAATACTTATCTATATTAATCCTTCAAGTGGCCAACTCTCTGAAAGGTGAAGAAAAACTTGTAAAACTTCAAAACATGCTTTAGAACATCAATAACTTCATCACATAGTACTCAGAAAAATACCATATTACTCAGAATTTAGCAAGATATTTAGAATCTAGAATAGTCTATTATCTTCGTATATATATTTGAATAATGGAACAATACTATATATCTGCTACTCTAAATTCATGCCTTAAATCTAGAAACTAACTATTTCAAACATTTGCCACCTATAAAGTTTTTAACTAAAAACATTAAATATTGAAGGACTTTTCTTTGAGAAAATGACTAAAGAAATAAAGGCTCCAAGTAGGAGCTCTTAAATACATGTCTTTGATATAAAAGAAGAAACAAGTATGCTAAATGTGGGGAATAATTAATATGATTGAGACTTTGTTGGAGTACCGTCTAATACCCTTTCTAGACTCTCCAACCTCTAGAGAAATATTTTAGTAACACTCCTCCATAAATTCTTCTTTCTCCTTGATGCTGTGAAACCCTGATTAACAAAAATAGATCTTTTGCAACCACACTTTATTATCTTAGAATCTCAATTTAGTCAAAAAAGAAAGTAAAGTATTTATACATTATTCTCAAATAAATAAATAACAATCTATCATATAAATCAAGTATTATTGGCATGGTAGGCTCAATCAAGTTGTGGAAAAGGATAATTTGGCTAGTTATGATGAGGTTAATTTTTACCTCATCATAACACATATACATAGTGTGATTAGTTCACACCTATATGACATATAAATAATGTGAATAGATTGTGTAGACATCACATATACACAATACGACTAATTTAGACATACACAATGTGATTGAATCATATTCCCATCATAGGTGACCAAGTAGCAAAAGGAATGGTTGCAACCATATTGCAAGCATCTTCCCCTTTATCTGATTCACTAGCCCATAAGTCCTCAAATATATCCCAGCTAGAAAAAGGAATGTGGGTATATCCAATGGTAAATCATGGGTTCCATATTATTTCCTAATTTGTATCCAACTATGATGACATACAAGCATCCCATATTACTTGTGGTCATCACTGGCAAGGGCTCAAGTGCAAAAATACATAACACATAAGGTCCTTAATACAGATGTGCACAGTGATTGAATCGTACATACATAGTGACCAACTAATAGTAGGAAGTGGATGCAACCTACTACATTCATCTTCCTATTACCTAGTTCATTAACACATAAGCTCATAAATATCCCTATGAGAAAAAAGAATGTCAGTGCATCTCATGCTACATTGTGGATCCCATTCCTTTCCTGATTCACAATGAACTATGATGACAAGAAAGTATCCCATACTTGTTGTCAACACTTGCTAAGGATTAGGTGTGACAACATACATATTTACAACCAACTGTGGTGGCAAGCAATCATACCACACTAATTGTCATCACTAGCTAAGGATTAGGTGTAACAACATACATATTCACAACCAAATGTAATAACAAGAAGGCATCCATGCTACTTATTGTCATCATTGGCTAAGGAGTAGGTGTAACAACATACATCACATTTGGCCATTAATAATATTTCCATAGCCCATTAAACCATTCGAGTTAGTGGATCCTGACATCTATCACTTGCATGGTACTAGTGAAAGATAACTAAGCCCTTTCATACCATTGGGTAGCTCCTAGCATCCATCACCTCCGTGCTACTAACCCTAAGACACAACAGATAACACCTAGCATCCATCACCTACATGGTACTGGTGACAGTCAACTAAATCATTCCTGTATCAAAACCTAGATAGCTCCTAGAATTTGTCACCTCTTTGCTACTAGCGACAACCAGCTAATCCTAAGATACAATAGATAGCACTTGGTATCCATCACCTACACGGTACTAGTGACAGCTGGGTATCCGCACCTGTATCAGACTTGGTTTCACATGTGGGGGCATCTTATAACCAAATGAAACACAATCAAAATATCACAAGGATTCACCAACATTGGTTAGGTTGACTTGGTTACATTCCACATAGAGGTCCATAGTCCAATATGCAAGGTCTTATATGTCTAAAGGTCTAGATTATGGGTAAACACTCAATACACATATTGGACCCATATGAGCTGGACTCTATCTGGTCACATATGCCTAAACATATACAAACTCACAAAGTAATATCAATGGCTATCCCCATACATTTAATTCAATTGGAAACACAATATACATTATACAAAAGTAAAACCCATAATAGTAATATTAGAAAATCTTCTATTTCTAAGTGACTAACACTTGGATAACACCAATCACAAATCTTAGCATACTAATATCCACTAACTAGGTGTCAAGGCATAACACCATACATAGTTGGTATTTCTCATCAAAAATTGCCCATAGTGTTCAATACATGAAACTCTGACAATTTTAATCTACACAAGTCCCAAGACACCTTCGTACATTCACATTAGATTCAAATAGTGAAGATGATGATTCTAAAAGTTCATCCAAGATTGGAGTAGATTCAGAGAGCCTAACCCAACAACCTCAAGTAGATGACTTGAGAGATAATAGAGTGCTTTTTATTGGCTTAAGCCTATTGTCATGCCCACATTTCCCATGTGGTCACAACACACAACACACGTGTCATGTCCACATTGCCATGTGGTCATGACATGAAACATCAAAAACTTTTCCCACCTAACTCTAAAAACCTCCTCGTGCACAACATGTACCCTCAGAGACAAATGCACAAAGGCGAAGACCTTAGTGCAAGTTAGGGAATTGCAAATTTCTTTCGTATCCCTTGCGATATGATAGTCTACTATGGGGGTTATGCGACGCGAGGAGCGTCGCCATTAGGGTTAGTTTCAAATTTGAGTTTTACCCTAAATTTCCTAAGTGAAGTGAAGTGATTTAGACCTGTGTTGAAATCTAACCCTAAGAACTAGAATAATTAAATTAAATTAAATACATCTAGGTCATAATTAAATCTCTAGATAATTAAATGTGTTAAAACAAATAGGAAAGAAATTACCAAGTTAACCATAATATTCTAGATAAATTTCGGCAACATAATGCCTCTTTAACATGTAAAATTAATTTTAAAGGTCTCCTACTATGTCATTCAAATTAAAATACTAAAATAATAACTACACCCATAAGATTAATTAATTTCAATGTTCTATATCTAGGCAAGGCAAGTAGATTAAATTAATTAACCACACTTTCTAAAGTTAACCAATTAATTACAATTCACCCTCTACATTAAATACTAACCAATTAAACTAGATAGGTTTCAAATTAATTAATTTCCCCCAACATTATTTCCCACAAAAATCCCATAAACAGAAACCCACTAAAAATTAATTAAAAGTCCTAAGTTTATGATAAGCCCACCATATTAAATTTAACAAAAGCAATAAATATCAAGGCCAAATTAAAAATTAAATCCCACAAGTCAAAAGTCATAAAGCCATTAAAATAATTACCCCACAAAACTAAGAGAATGAGAATGGGGAAAAAGAAGAGGGAAAAAGTAGAATTATTCTCGTGCTCCCAAAGGCCCAATTTAAAACCCATTTCATATATTTTATTTCCAACAACCCTAAAAGGCTTTTCTAATATTTTATTTTCCTCACATACCCTAACCCTAACCTCATATTCCTTCTTTCTATTTTGTTTTCTAAGTTTCTCCTCTAACCCTATTTTCTTCTTTTCTCTTCTCATTGCTTCCTCTATTTTGTTTTCTTTTCTATTTTGTTTTGCAAGCTACCTAGGGCAGCCATGGAGAAAAATCACAGAGGTATACACGGAGGTATAACCTCATTTTTTAAAAATACAATTGAGTATATAACATGGTATATATATATATATAGAAATAAAAATGAACACCAAAAATATCATTATGCAGGTAATAACTAGTGGCGACGACTAGATTTTCAGACGCAGCAAGGGTCTCATAGAAGGGGCCATAGGTTTCAGTGGCACTGGTGCCATTTAAAGGGGAGGAGAGAAGGTGGGGCGAGTTCCCCGTCCACCCTCCACATATATGTGGAGGGTGGACGGGGGTTCCATCCCCCCTCCATGGTTTAATAGGTGCTAGGGCAGTGGCTAGGCCGCCACCCCTCTTTTTTTTTTTTTAGTTAAACTCTAAAAAAAATGCAGCCCATTAGGGCTCTGTTACTCCAAAAAAATGTATACAATATATATTTTTTTATTTAGTCCAGTATAGTGGGACTTACTAATTGAAAAGTGAGATCATGGCCATCTGATGTAGTTTCAACCTCGAGATGAGACATGTTGAAGAGGGAATGTTGATCAATTTTAAGAACACCATACCTCATGTTATGTTGGAAAAAGTAACCTTGGGGGCTTTTTCCAATTAAGGTTCAGCTCCTGGGTCCTTTAGAATGCATTTAGAGCATCTTGAATGATTTTGATGACCCTCGATGAGAAAACCTTGAGGTTTCATGGCAAATAGGACCCAAGGGATGCACTTTAAAATAAATCCCACTTGAAATAGGAGGGAGAACTTGGGCACCTGCACCCTAGTCCTGCCCTATTTTAGGTCAAGACCAATTTCAAAGTGTCAATTTATGACTATTATTTAGGTCCTATGTCGACACGGTAAGTTTGAATTTCAAAATTCTTAGCAGGAATGTTTGTAGTTGCATATATAAGCATGATTAGTGATTCATTTGTAAACTAGATGGACACTAGATGGATTTTATGCATACTTGTGATTCTAGAGCATTCAAAATATTCATTGTGTGGTAGAGCAGAGCATTGTTCTTGTGTTTGTATTTGTAGATTTGGCATCCATCTCCTCATGGAATGAAGAGCATCTTCTTTCCATGAGATCTCCACTACAAGGTGATATCAATTGAGTTTTATATCATTTATCATTTGGATTTTGCCTCTATCCAGCAGGGATATGCACTCTTTATCTGACAATGGTGTTCGGAAGACTTGAATGTCTCTTTGGGGCTTGACTAAGGCAAGTCTCTAAACACCACAACCCCAAACCCAATTTTTCATGATTGCAAGTTATAGATTGTGAAAGCAGAAAAAGTGGAGTTGTAGGAGAGTAGTACAGACTGTCAAAATTGTAGATCAGAGAATAAAATAGGGACATGGACTCGGGCGCCCTCTCATTAGTCCTCTGGATCCCGTAACTAGAAAATCTCCAAAACATCAAGAACATATTGTAGCCAAGATTCCCAGATCTCGACAAAAACTATGGTACTGGACTAGGCCGCCCGCTCATTAGTCCCCGACTTTCCTATTTTCTGAGCTTCAAAATCTGGTACGCATTTGATTGTCATTTAATATCTCCGTGTGTGATCATTTTCTGTAATTTGTCTGTTTGTTCACGAATTCATGTAATTAGGGTTTTAAGCATAATTGGGATTAATTGAACAAATAAATCATACAATTCCAATGTTCCCCTATGTTCCAAGTGACAGGAGATCTGTAGTATACTTCCTACTTGATTGAATGTCCTTGAATGTTTAGTGGTGAAAGGAGGATCAATACAAACCATCAAAAACCAACCCCAAGCAATCTTCTTCATTTTTCATCCTAAACATTTTGGTGAACCCATGTTTTTGGACTTTTTGCACCTTGCTAAGTGTTGTACTTTAGATTTACATTCATTTCATTCATTCATTTCATTTTTCATCTTATTGCAATTGAAAAATTGGAAAAATTTGAAAAAAATTACATTTTTAGCTTGTAATTTCAAATAATTTGAATTAGTTTGCTTTTAATTTCATTAAATTTCTGTCATTATCATCAGATATGATTTAAAATATAGAAATTTTCACTCATCATTCATTTAGATTGCATTTTCATGCTTAAATTGATAAAAATTGCTTGAAATTGTGCATTTTTTCATATGGCCTAGTTTTGCATTAGCTAGGGTTTGTAGTCAAAATCTTGTTTCAGATTTTACTACCCTTTTAAAACACTCATTAGGAATGATTTCTAACTATATTGTTGCATCATAGTGGTTTGCTTGCAAAATTTCATGCCTAGGGTTTGAAAACCTTGTTTTTTCACTAGATTTGAATCATAGGCATGTTGTAAAAGATTTTTCTGCACTAATTGGCTATTATCAGGGTTATTATCTTTTTCCCCTCCTTAAATTCTTTACAACACCCTTTTTATTGGGCCCTTGCATTGAAAATTAGTGAAAAATTGCATATTTTGCCTATATTTTCCCTAGGGTTTGACTTAGATTTGCACTCCAACCATGTTGTGACAGATTTTATGTCTTTAGGTGACTGATATTACTATTATTATCTACTACCCCTCCTAAAATTCTTTACAACACCCTTTTTATTGGGTCTTTGCATTGAAAATTTATGAAAAATTGCATATTGTAGTGTATTTTCACTAGGTTTTGACTTGTCATCACTCTAGGTTTGCATCAAAAGTGTGTTGTGAAAGATATTATTGATTTATTGGACTAATATCAGAAATATTATTTTCTGCCTCTGGTCAATTTCCTTACAACACCTTTTCTTTCACTTACTTGCATTGAAAAAAGTTGAAAAAATCAAGCATTTTAGGTCATTTTCACACATAGTTTTGCACTTGTCTCTAGCATAACTTTTGGGGTGCTACCACAATAATGGGTTACACCTTCTAGAACATCCTATTTTTTACTGAAATCACATATTTTTAGAAAATATAATGATTTAAGCCTTGAAACATTCCATTTAAAGGATTTTAATTCAAGAGGGTTTGATCAAACTCCCTTAGATTCAAACCCCCTTGGATAGAACCCTGCTAGTTTTAAACCATACCTATAATGGAGTCTCCTCTAAACCTATCAAAATGCTAATAAAAAACCAATTTTGATTTATCTTTTGAGGGATCAAATGAATTCATTTAAAATTTATGCTTTGTAAGTATGTAGTCCTGTTGCAAGTATGGGCCTAATCGGTGTTGTCATTGATGTCAACATACTCAGGTTGCATTAATGAGAAGGACTGGATGAGCTGTGTGCTGAGGATATTGAGAAAAATAGTCTCAATCAGGAACAGTGAAGAACAATGATGATGACAAGGTAAAAGTCCAAGATAGGTTGAGGATCAGAGGATGCGGTTTAAAGGGTTTGTAGATATGAGTCTTGAGATGTTCCTATCAAGATTTCAGAGGTCCGCATGAAGATCTGAAGAAGTTATGGTCACTCAAGTAGAACCGGTTCTGACAAATGTTTAGTGGTGACAGAGTGTCACAGATTGGTCCGGTGAGCTCCGGCATTGCCTTATCTCATTCTGTAGATTGGAGGGAGTGTTGAAGAAGTCCGTGTGAAGCGACAACTAGATTTGTTCATGGTTGGGAGGTCTGAAAGCACCTTTTTCATTATGACAGTGATGACAGACTGTGTTCTTGAAGTTTCAGATGAAGAAGAGAAGAATTCTAGTAAGCTAATAAAGTGCGGATGTTCTTGGTGTTTTAGGGAAGGTTATGATGATCGCTGGATCATGTCCAGTTCATGTTGGCAATCCACATTGAAGTTAGAGTTTGGATTTGATGGATAACCACCGGTTGTTGGTGTTCTTTCTGTGACTGGCTGACTGGATGAATTATACACCGTACGAAAGATCTTGTGGTTGTTTGCCGACTTAGATGTTTGTTCCTAAGTTGATGTCATGTATAAATAAGGGATTGTGAAGTCATTTCAAAGTGTGATTGCAAGATGAGTGTGTGGTAGCGAAGAGAAGAGTGAAAGGTAGAACAGAAGTTTTTGGGCTTAAATGGAACTGATCCAGACATGGTAAAAATGTCAATCTCTAGTTCAAGTTTGTGATACTTGTTACTTTGTAGACAGTGTGTCTCTTGTAGGCAGTGTGCCTCTTGTGAGCAGTGTGCTTAGGCAGTGAGCCCTAATTGGCATGTGCCATCTATTTTTCTTATTCTTCTAACAGAGAAAAATCCTTGGGTTAATCACCCCATGGTTTTTCCCTTGACTGGGTTTTCCACGTCAAAATCTTGGTGTCTCATGTGTTGATGTGTATCTACTCTGGTGTTTATGCTTTATGCTTTCATGAGTGATTAATTGATATGCTATTAAATAACAAGAGGATTTAAGTGTTTGAATTAGAAGCAAGTTTTGGACAACTGATTCACCCCCCCTCTTAGTTGTCTGTCCTGAATCCAACAATTGGTATCAGAGCCAAGTTCCTCTAAAAGGAGCTTAACCGCTTGAGGAGATCCAAGATGTCGTCATACAAGAAGGATAGTCTGAAGTTTGATGGAACCAACTTCTCTCTTTGGAAAGGTTGCATGAAATGTCACTTGCAGTGTATGGGAAAGGCGTATTGGTCCATGGTCACAAAATTGTATGCACCTCCACAGGGTGGTCCGACAACTCTAAATGAAATCACAGATGCTGAAAATAATTTGTGAACCAAAGAGGCTCTTCTAAGCGCATTAACTGAGTCAGAGCTCTCAAATGTTATTGACCTACCAACTGCCTATGAGATCTGGATCAAACTGGAACTTTTGCATGAAGGAGATGAGTATGTTAAGTGTGCAAGATTGTAGAGTCTAAAAGGAAAATTTGAAAGACTGAAGATGAGAGATGATGAAAATATGTCTACCTTTATGCCAAGAGTAAATGAGCTAGTATGTGGAATTAGGAATGCTGGTGGAGTCTTGGATGAAAATGAGATTATTGGCAAAATTCTCAGATCTCTTCCTGCTGCCTACAAAATCAAGGTTTCTGCCATTGATGAATTCAGAGCCCATACAACTATCACAAGAGACCAATTGGCTGGCAAACTAGCTGCATTTGAAATGACCAAGTTTGGAGATGATCCCCCCAAGACTGAATCTGCATTCAAATCTAGTGCCTCTCTGAAAGGTAAACAAAGATTTGATCTGGGAGAAAACTCTTCAAGGAAGCTGTCATGGTATGATCAAGCAAGAAGAGACATGGAAGTGGAAGAAGCAGAAACAACTCAACTTGAAGCTCTCATTGCAAAGAGTCTACCAAGAGGATCCGGTAAGTATGAAGGAAAATTACCCTTTAAGTGCTTCAACTACAATAAGATTGGTCATTTTGCCTCAAGATGTCCAGAAAGATCTAAAAGGTCAAATTCTAACAGACAAAGGTTCCAAAAGAATTGTTATTATGTTCATGAAGAAGATGATAATGAAGGAGTAACAGATGATGAATCAGAGATAGGAAACAAATCTAGAAATGAATGGGTGTTTATTGCCATCAAGGAAGAAGATCCAATATCCTTTGAATCTGTCAATCATAATGTTGTAGAAAGAGCTTTGGCTGCCCAAGTTGAAGAAAAAGATGATTGGGTTACTGACAGTGGATGCTCTCACCATATGACAGGTGACAAGAACAAGTTCTTAGATTTGGAAAGGTATGAAGGAGGAATGGTAAAGTTTGGTGATAATTCTGCTGGTAGAATCAAAGGTAGGGGAACTATTTCTTTTGATGGAAAGAACAAAACTGGTAATGTACTGTATGTTGAAGGATTGAAGCACAATCTTCTCAGTGTTGGATAGTTGGTAGACAAAGGTTATGATCTCCGGTTCATGAATGGAAAATACAGGATCTTTGAAAGCTCCGAAACTGAGATTGCATCCAGTACTCAAACAAAAGGTAATATCTTCCATCTAGTTGGTACTAATAAAAGTTGCCTGTTTGTTCAAGTTGATCAGAGTTGGTTATGGCATAGAAGGATGTGTTATGTAAATTTTGATAACATCATCAAGATAAGCAATACTCAAGCTGTAAGAGATCTTCCAAAATTGGTAAAACCTACAAATAGTTTGTGCAAAGAATGTCAGCTAGGTAAACAAAGCAGAGTCTCATTCAAAAGCAAGGATCAATCCTCTACTGGATTATTGGAATTAGTTCATACTAATCTATGTGGTCCAACAAGAATCAAGAGTATGCAAGGTGATAGATATTTCATGTTACTAATTGATGACCATTCCCGGATGATGTGGGTTACCTTTCTGAAGGAGAAATCAGAAGCTTTTGAGAAGTTCAAAATCTTCAAGGCTATGGTAGAGAATCAAACCGGATTAAAACTGAAATGTCTAAGGTCTGATAGAGGGGGTGAATTCACATCCGATGAATTCATAGATTTATTTGAGAAGCATGGTATAAAGAGATAGTTATCTGCTCCTAGGACTCCACAATAGAATGGAGTAGTAGAGAGAAAGAACCGGGCCATCCAGGGAGCATCCAGGACAATGATGATGGAAGCAAATGTTCCCCAGATGTTTTAGAGAGAAGCTATCAGCACTGCAATCTATACCTTCAATCAAGTTCAAATCAGAAGCAATACCGGTAAGACTCCTTATGAACTTTGGTTTGGCATTACTCCTACTGTAAGATATTTTAGAGTCTTTGATAGCAAATGTTACATCAAAAGAGATGAAGATTTAGGCAAGTTTGATGCTAGAAGTGATGAAGGAATATTCTTGGGTTACTCTACTCAAAGAAAAGCATACCGGTGTTATAACAAGAGACTAAGAAAGATGATAGAAAGTACAAATGTGAAGGTTGATGAGGGAATAGAGAAACCCTCAAGGTTTTATGAGTATGATGAAGATGATTAGAATGATGTTCTGGTTCAAGGAGCTCAATCCTCTCCTGAAAGTCAGATTTAGACTGATCCGGTAAATCAGGAAGAAGAGATAGGTCTGAATGAGCCTGATCAAGAAGTAGAAGTGCAAGAGACCCCAAAGTTCCAAGGTATGTAAGACTGAACCACTCTGAAGATTAGATCATAGGTGACAAAAGCAAAGGTGTGCAAACTAGAAGGAAAATTGCTCAAAATTTAGATGAATATTATCTGATTTCAAAGATTGAACCTAAGACAATAAATGAAGCCTACAATGATGAAAATTGGACCAAAGCAATGGAGGAAGAGTTGATGTAAATTGAGAAAATTCACACTTGGGATCTTGTTCCTAGACCTAGAAACAAGAATGTGATTGGAACCAAATGGGTCTTCCAGAACAAACTAAATGAAGTTGGTGAAGTAATCAGAAATAAGGCCAGATTAGTCTGCAAAGGCTACTCTCAAATAGAAGGGATTGATTTTGAAGAAACCTTTGCTTCGGTGGCAAGAATTGAAGCAGTCAGACTATTTCTTGCATTTGTTGCCTTCAAGGATTTCAAAGTGTATCAGATGGATGTCAAATCTACTTTCCTGAATGGTGACTTAGAAGAAGAAGTGTACATTGAACAACCGGATGGATTTTAGTTATCCGAGCATGGTGATATGGTCTGCAAATTAAAGAAGGCACTGTATGGTCTAAAGCAAGCCCCAAGAGCATGGTATGAGAGGTTGGACAAACATCTTTTGAAGATTGGTTTCAACAAAGGTACTGCTGATAGTAACCTATATTTCAAAATTGATTATGAAAACATCTTGATTGTTGAAGTATTTGTCGATGATATCATCTTTGGAGGAAGAGATAGTATGTGTAAAACCTTTTCAAATCAAATGAAAAGTGAGTTTGAAATGTCAATGCTCGGTGAAATGAATTTCTTCTTGGGTTTGCAAATTACTTAGACAAAGAAAGGAATCTTTATCTCTCAGACCAAATATGTGAAAGAATTGTTGAGAAAATTTGGAATGGAAGATTCAAAGCCAATGAACACTCCCATGGCAACCGAATGTAAGTTGAGAAAAGATGATGACTCTCCTAAGACAGACCAGACCAAGTACAGATCAATGATTGGAGGATTATTGTATCTCACTCAGACTAGACTAGATATAATGTAGGTTGTTGGTCTTGTGGCAAGATTCCAGGCTGATCTTAGAGAATCCCATGTCATGGCAATCAAAAGAATTTTTAGGTACTTAAAAGGAATAGTTGAGTATGGTCTATGGTATCCTAGAGATCATAATTTTTCTCTTCATGCATATACAGATGTAGATTGGGTAGGAGATGTGGATGATAGGAAGAGTACAAGTGAGGAGCATTCTTTTTGGGAAAAAGGTTGGTTTCTTGGCTAAGCAAGAAACAAGAGGCAATATCCCTGTCTACAACTAAAGCAGAATATATTGCAGCAGTAGGAAGTTGCACTCAAGTTTTGTGGATGAAGCAGATGCTAAGAGATATTCAAGTAGAATATGAGGAGCCTATCACAATTTTCTATTATAATTCAAGTGTAATAAATATTTCTAAGAATCCGGTGTTGCATTCTAAGACTAAGCATATATCTATCAAGTTTCACTTTCTAAGAGGGCAAGTGAACAAGGGTGAAGTCAGATTGGAGTATGTGCCCTCCAAGGATCAGCTTGCAGATATTTTTACTAAACCTCTTCCCAAGGACTCTTTTGAGTATCTCAGGGAGAAGTTAGGGGTTATTGCCCCTCCAGTGATGAACTAGGATGCACTGATGTGCATCAGTCCAGTGGATATCACAGTCATATCTTGTGATCTGGATTGGTGATGGGAAGTTGCTACTCAGGGGGAGCAGCTAGTATGATTCTGATGTGTTAGAATTGCAAGTATGAGCCCTTTGCTATTGATGTCAAAGGGGGAGAGAAGACATGTGCAAAACAAGTAGTTGATGATCAAAGGGGGAGCAGTAAAGGAAGAGAAGACATGTGAAGGGTTGTTGCTGTTAGGGGGAGCTGTGACAGAAAGGAGAAGTTCTTGTCTTGATGGTTTTTCACATCATATGTTGCCATCAATGACAAAGGGGGAGATTGTTGAAAGTATGGGCCTAACTGATGTTGTCATTGATGTCAACATACTCAGGTTGCATTAATGAGAAGGACTGGATGAGTTGTGTGCTGAGGATATTGAGAAAATCAGTCTCAATCAGGAATAGTGAAGAACAATGATGATGACAAGGTAAAAGTCCAAGATAGGTTGAGGATCAGAGGATGCGGTTTAAAGGGTTTGTAGATATGAGTCTTGAGATGTTCCTGTCAAGATTTCAGAGGTCCACATGAAGATTTGAAGAAGTTATGGTCACTCAAGTAGAACTGGTTCCGACAGATGTTCAGTGGTGACAGAGTGTCACAGATTAGTCCGGTGAGCTCCGGCATTGCCTTATCTCATTCTGCAGATTGGAGGGAGTGTTGAAGAAGTCTGTGTGAAGTGACAACTAGATTTGTTCATGGTTTGGAGGTTCGGAAGCACCTTTTTCATTATGATAGTGATGACAGACTGTGTTCTTGAAGTTTCGAATGAAGAAGAGAAGAATTCTAGTAAGCTAATAAAGTGCGGATGTTCTTGGTGTTTTAGGGAAGGTTATGATGATCACTGGATCATGTCTAGTTCATGTTGGTGGTCCACATTGAAGTTAGAGTTTGGATTTGATGGATAACCACCGGTTGTTGATGTTCTTTCTGTGACTAGCCGACCGGATGAATTATACACCTTGTGAAAGATCTTGTGGTTGTTGCTGACTTAGATGTTTGTTCCTAAGTTGATGTCATGTATAAATAAGGGATTGTGAAGTCATTTCAAAGTGTGACTGCAAGATGAGTGTGTGGTAGCGAAGAGAAGAGAAAAAGGTAGAACAAAAGTTTTTGGGCTTAAATGGAATTGATCCAGGGATGGTAAAGATGTCAATCTCCAGTTCAAGGTGATACTTGTTACTTTGTAGACAGTGTGTCTCTTATAGGTAGTGTGCCTCTTGTGAGCAGTGTGCTCGGGCAGTGAGCCCTAATTGGCACGTGCCATCTATTTTTCTTATTCTTCTAACAGAGAATAATCCTTGGGTTAATCACCCCGTGGTTTTTCCCTTGACCAAGTTTTCCACGTCAAAATCTTGGTGTCTCATGTGTTGATGTGTATCTACTCTGGTGTTTATGCTTTATGCTTTCATGAGTGATTAATTGATATGCTATTAAATAACAAGAGGATTTAAGTGTTTGAATTAGAAGAAAGTTTTGGACAACTGATTCACCCCCCCTCTCAGTTGTCTGTCCTGAATCCAACATAGTCCTTATTATAAGCTTCCCAAAAAATATAATTTTAAATATATTTAATTTGATTATTATATTTCTTTTTTATTTCTTGTGAATGTATGTTTTTCACCGAACATCAAGTTCTCTATTCTACACACATGGAAAATTAGTAAATTACTGAAACAAAATTCTAAAAAAATCTATGCACTAGGTATTGATGTCCCTATTTCAGCAAAAGAAAAAAAATAAATTTTGATACGTACAGAAAAAGTTATGTTTTACGAAATACGCCTATGTCTAAATTATAATTGGTTTGACTTCAAAAATTAATTAAAAAATATATATTTAACAAAACATTATGAAACCAAATGCATACACTATATATCGGTGTTACCAATCTAAATTAAAAAGAATCAGAATTTTATCCTTTGTAGAAAAATAGTTATGTGCTACGGAATACACATCACTTTAAAAAAATGTTGTTTACTATTAAAAACCTGTTATCAAAGGAGATGCAAAAAAATTTATAATTTAACTCCAATTTTTTTTAAAAAAATATATTTAGAATCTACAAACAAAATCTCACAAATCACTAGTTCGCATCATCTTCAAATTCCTAATGGTTTAGCGGCTATAGGTGTTAGAACGTGAAGATTTAGTTCAAAATATTGATTTCAATGTCAAGTTTGGCCAAAAAATGTAACCCATTATTGTGGGATGACCCTTTGAAAAGATTTTAAAATTTGATTTTACATTGATGTTACAAGACATTTCACCATGGCATATTCATCTCATTTCTCTTTGGTATCTTTACATGCATATATCAAAAACTTCAAGAGTTTCTACAAATTTCTTAATATGAATCCTCATGTCCTCACTTATATACAAGCTATGTATCACAAGGATATATTTAAATGCTTTTAATTTGAAATCCTTGACTATGTATTTGATTATGACAACTTCATATCTATCATGAGTACATACCCTTGAGTAGTAGAAGATTTAACAAGACACATTGAGAATAATGAGTGTGAAACTCCTCTTAACACTTTGGAATTAATAGCTAAAACATATGGTGATGATGATGAAGATGATTCCATAAGTTATCCTACTTCTCCTATAGTTGAATGTCCAAGGACCTTAGATGAGAAGACTATGGATAAATCTATTAATGACACAATACCCAATCTCCCTACAAACACTGTATCTTCCTCTCATTCCAATGCTCTCCTTGGCCAAGATGTAGCATTAGTGGATGAGAAAAGGTCTCTCACATTAAATCCTTTAGGGATAGATGTTGGGTATAATCAAGAGGAAAAAAATGTTAATTCAATCTTCATTAATGGACTTTGTAGCAATATTCCTAAGATGATTATTCGACGGGCACCTAGTGCACCATCTTGATTAAAGCTGGTGATTACGGTTCAAGGTAGACCTCCCGATTATATCTACAAATATGCACAAAAAATTACTCAAACAAGTCAAGGTGTTCAAAATGTGCCGCAACATCCCGTGATTGCTTACACATACAACACCCATAATAACAAGCAAAGTAAACAAGCACCTCATGTTCTTGTCTCTCTTCCGTGTTCTCAACCTATGCTCCCTCCACCACCTCATCTTACTCATAAAAGTGGTCAAGAATATGATCTTATTGAACAACTTCACACTACTCTAGCTAAGATCTCTCGTTGGGATTTGATACAAACTTCACCTACATGCAATGGAATGCTCCAAGAAGCTTTACAAAAGGTGATTGTACCACCTGCTATTAAGCTGAATGATGTAGCAACTCTATTGGATTGTATGCATGTGACAAAAATGGATATTCTCTTTCAACCGCATGAAATGCCATCAATAAAAGATGAATATGATCCACTTATGATATTTGTCACAATAAATAAAATGTTGATAAAGCGAGTTATGATTGACAATGGATAGACGCTTAATGTTTGTGGTATTGATTTGTTACATAGGACTAAGATTGATACCTCTTTGATTAAACCAAATATAACTAGCATTTGTGGCTTTGATAATGTTGTAAAATAAACTATGGGCACGATAACTTTACGCATAATGGTTGGACCCGTGACATTAAATACTCTCTTTCATGTTATGCCTGGTTCTCTCTCATATAATATGATTCTAGGTAGACCGTGGATTCATACCATGGGGGCAGTTCTATATACCCTTCATAGATCAATAAATTTTATTTATCAAAACAAGCTCCATACTATGAAAGTTGTTCCTGAACCGGATAGTTGTTTACATATTGAAAAGTAAAAATAATTTATCAATTATACGAATCTAAATAACTTACGAGTTGGGTCATCAATGCCTCTTGCCACAGATAATGTTGTGCAAGACCCTCAACCATTGAATGCACTTTTTGGTGATTATTGGGGTTCATTAGATTTTAATCCTTGCAATTTAGGGGAATATAAATTTAATAGCCTTGACACATCGAAAGTAGCACTGATCTCTAAGCAAACTTTGGAAACACCTAAGAAAATGAAAGCTTCCTTAATAGAAAACAAAGACAATACTCTTACTTATACTACAAATTATGAGACCTACAAGGCTTCACCATCTTCTAAAGAAATGACTTCCCTCTATGGTTGAGGATTTAAAATCCTCTATAACAACTGTGACTATGTAGGTATGGGATATGGTGTAAATCAACAATGAATTCGAGTACCTATAGAATCCGCTTCAAGACATTACTAAAGCGGCATTGGATATAATCCTTTTAAAGAAAGGAAAGCCTCTCGTGGTCCTAAACTCAATGTTAATGCAATTTCAACAAGACCAAATCAATATGTGCGATATCCTAGAATGATAGACAAGAATTGTCCACTAGGAGGTATCCCTTTGAATAAGGTAAATAATTCTCCATCTTTAAGCCACACTTGTTGTAACCAATATTATAATTGATCTCAAGGGTGGCCCCTTCCTAGATATGTATGTTCTTAACATCGGATTCTATCAGGTAAGTATCTCTAACCCTTCCCTCTTGTGTTGTGTTTCCCTCGTGATGTGTTATATGTTGTTCAGGTCTCCTGGGATGACCCTTGATTCTCTTGTAAGGTCCTGGATACTGGGAGACCACCTCTGTTGTGTCCTTCTTCTATTTGTATCATTATTCTTCTATATTGCTTCTCCTCTATTTTCACCATTGTGTGTTGTGACTTATGAACATAGAATTGTAGTTAATGACTTGGGGGCACCCTCCTACATGACTGTCCCTAGGGTACTTGTTTCTCCTCTCTTGATTTATTGTTTCCCTTCCTCTAGTGTTTCTATCTAGCGGGCGGATGATGAAAACATTTTATACTGATGCGGACCTAGTGTCTCTTTAGTGAGAAATCAAAAAATGGATCTAGTCCATACATGACGATGGGGTTGTTATTTATTATCTGACACTTGGCTAGTAGAATCACTCCATGTGATCTTGATGTTGTCTTATCGCACTTACAAAACATAACAATATTGCTGCTCCGTGCACTTTGTCTATCTTGAATCTTTCATTCCTTGATTCTCTATGTGATTGATCATATGCATTATTGTTTATCATGATTATATGTACACTAACACGTTTCTTGTAGGAATGTGTTTGTGGGAACATTTGGCAATCGTAAAGTACATGTCACCTCCTGGGGGCATGGGCTTTGCAAGAGCTCATGTTCCCTTGTGTGTTTTCTACCTACCTTAATGTGCTTGATATCGGTACATGATATCAACCACCTTAAGGTGGGGGCATATATAAGGTAAGTTGTCTGATTTAGATGCTAGTAAAGTGTGTTTGTTCTCAGATGTAGTCTTAAAGACTGGTGGTGATGAGTCCCTCCTGCACTCTGAGATTTGTTTGAAATCTATTGCAATCATTTAAGCTCTCTGCTGAGGCGGGATATTACATATATCCTTTTTTTTATCTTAAACCCTCTGTGGAGGCAGAGATGGTGTATTTCTCATGGAGAGTGCACATCCTGTCATTTTCAAAAAGTCCTCTACATAGGTGGGGAGTGGTTTTGTGACTAACTCAACCCTTAATCATGTCTTCGGTGATTGTTGTGTTAAATCCCAATTGTCAGTGTGTGCCTGTAATGTGCCTAAGAGCATGATGAACCTAAAAATAGGAACACTCCATTGCTTGTCTGCCATGTTTTCTTTGTGTCTTCCAAGTGTGTGTATTGTGTGTTTGTTCTCAAGCATAGTTTAAAGACCGGTGGCGATAAGTCCCTCTTATGCTTTGGGATTTGTATGGTGTGCTTGATTTGTATTGCGTGTCTATTGCCCATATGCAGTTTAAAGACCAGTGGTGATGAGTCCCTCCTACATTTTGGGTGGTGTGTTTACTTTCCTTGTACTTGCATTTGCATTTCATATATATGAAAATGAAAAATAAAAAGAAAAAGAAAATCATCAGTCTTCACTGCATTTACTATATTCACTGTGTTTTACATGTCTTCAGTGCTATTTTCTCCATGTTTTGCATGAGTGTAATTGTCTTCTCTGTGTTTTGCATGCCTATTACTGTCTTCTTTGTGATTGGCATGTCTTCTCCGTGCTTGGCATGTTTGTTGACCATACTTTATTGCATGTATTGGCCTTGCATTTATACATACATTAAAGTGGGGGCTAAATGTTATGTCAGAAAAAGTAACCTTGGGGGCTTTTTCCTATTAAGGTTTAGCTCCCAGGTCCTTTAGAATGGATTTAGAGCATCTTGCATGATTTTGATGACTCTCGATGAGAAAAACTTGAGGTTTAGTGGCAAATGGGACCCAGGGGATGCACTTAACATAAATCCTACCTAAAATAGGCGGGGAGGACATGGGTGCCCACACCCTAGTCCTACCTTATTTTAGGTCAGGACCAATTTCAAAGTGTCAGTTTATGACCGTTATTTAGGTCCTATGCCAACACAGTACATTTGAATTATGAAATTCTTAGCAGGAATGTTTGTAGTTACATATATAAGGATGATTAGTGATTCATTTGTAAACTAGATGGACACTAGATGGATTTTATGCATACTTGTGATTCTAGAGCATTCTAAATATTCATTGTGTGGCAGAGTAGAGCATTGTTGTTGTGTTTGTATTTGTAGATTTGGCATCCATCTGCTCATGGCATGAAGAGCATCTTCCTTCCATGAGATCTTCACTACAAGGTGATATCAATTGTGTTTTATATCATTTATCATTTGGATTTTGCCTCTATCCCGTAAGGATATGCACTCTTTATCTGAGAACGGTGTTCGAAAGACTTGAATGTCTCTCCGAGGCTTGACTGAGGCAAGCCTCTAAACACCACAACCCCCAACCCATTTTTTTGTGATTGTAGGTTATAGGTTGCGAAAGCAGAAAAAGTGTTGCAGGAGAGTAGTGCAAACTCTCAGAATTGCAGATCAGAGAAGAAAATAGGGACCTAGACTCGGGTGCCTGCTCATTAGTCCTCTGGATCCCATAACTAGAAAATCTTTGGAATAGAAGGAACATGTTGCAAACAAGATTCCCATATCTTGACAAAAACTGTGGCGCTGGACTAGGGCACTCGCTCATTAGTCCCTGACTTTTCTATTTTTTGAGCTTTGAAATCTGGTACGCATTTGATATCTCTGTGTGTGATCATTTTTCATAATTTGTCCATTTGTTCACGAATTCATGTAATTAGGGTTTTGAGCATAATTGGGCTTAATTGAACAACTAAATCATACAATTCCAATCTTCCCCTATGTTCCAAGTGACAGGAGATCTGTAGTAGACTTCCTACTCAATTGAATGTCCTTGAATGTTTAGTGGTGAAAGTAGGATCAATACAAACCATCAAAAACTAACCCCAAACAATCCTCTTCATTTTTCATCCTAAACACCTCAGAGTCATTCCCTAAACCCCTCCCCTAAAAACTTGAGGTATAGGGGAATCCTTCGCCCAAGAACTACCTACATACCCACTTCCAAATGGGATTGAAGTTACATGTAGTTCTCCTCACCTTAGTTTCTCACTTGGAAAAGAAACACAAGTTCTTATACTCAAGGTCTTCTAACCACTCCAATAACTTTCCACTTAGAAGTAATATAGATTGGATAATATAGGAGGAAACCCTAGAAAGAATTAAAGCCCAACAATATAACAAATCACCATTTACCAATACCCATTCTGAAAGAAGGCCAGAGCTCAATAAGTTTTATTGGATACTATTTCATAGCCTAACATGTTCCTCTTGATGATTTCCATAAATTGGTAATGCTTAATAGTAGGCAAAGGAATCTGACTAGGTTCCCAATATAGCAATCCTACACTAAATATATTTCATCTAAGGACACCAAGGTCTTAGGCTTAGGCCTCTCCTCCAATATTAAATGCAACATAAACATACTAGAACCATTATAGGTTCATCTCCTTCATGTCATGGCCACATTTTAAATGTGGACATGAAAACCGAACTAACAATTTTTTTTTCTAATACCTGATGCTAAAACCCCCTTGCACGCAACATGCACACTAGACGACATTTGTACTCAATGTTGTTGCATGTGCAATGAATGCTGAGCACACAACAGTTGAGCAAGACATGAAAGCACGAGTTAAGGGAAGTGTGAAAATCCTTTCACACCCCTTAGATACGGGGGTTAACCTAGTAGGTTTAGGTATTGCAACAAGCATTACTATGAGGGAAGGTCTCTTTCAAGAGACAATCCCTAGGGTTTCTAGATGAAGTGATAAAGTGGTCTCGCTCTAAGGTTGAGACCCTAAAAATAACCATTAATTAAATAAATGATTCAAATAAACTATTGCGGAAACAAAAATATGAAATTAAATCTAACATCATCTAGGTTACAATGTCAACTATAAACCAAATTAATGAGTATCATCCCAAATGAACTTAGAAATATATTTAAACATAACCATAATTAAATAAAATTAAGAATTAAATTCAAAATTAAACAAACATTCATTTTGTGATTAGAAATATAACATAAAATTTATTTAACACATCTCAAGAAATTTTCACACTAAAACATTACAATTTGCTCCCCCCACAAGGGTCAAAAATATTTACAACTCCAAATATTATATTTCAAACTATAGGACTTTACAAAGGGGATTAATAATTGCTAATGGGATTAATTAATAAAATTGGGTTTAGGTTCCCTATATATTAGGGCAACACTAAAACCCTAATCTAAGTCTATAAAAGAGTTCTAAGTCTTTTATTTCAACATATTATCTTGTTTGAATTTTCATGTTGGAGGAAGGAGCTCAAAGGGGAAATCTCTTCCTCATGGGAAGATTATTTCCTCCCAAATCTTGTTCTAAAAAAACATGATTTATTTATTTATTTTAAGCAAAAGGTGCTAAGCACCTGAAATAGTATTATATTAATATAAGTAAGTTCATTACATAGAAGCCAAAAAATGACAAATAGACATCATGCACCAATGTGCAGAATAGACAAACAAAGCCCCTAAATAGCCACTTTGGACAATGCTAGTCCAATTTATACCAGTGACTGATAACTAAAAACCCATTTCAACTTGACAAGTACAAAAAAGATTAGTCATGTTTACAAAAAAGAAACACCAGAGCCTTAAATAAGTGGTGGCTCTTTCATGTCAATCACTGGCCTAGGAAGATCTTCTAGTTCATGTTATTGTTTGTATCACCATCTTCATTGTCAAAAAATTCTCTTGGTGGTGGAGGAATCTGGGGCTGGTGTTGCAAAAGGAATAATATAGCATGAAATTTACCCTTAATTTTGGCTACAATAGCCTCACCAATTTCATCTCTATGTGCTCTCAGTGAGAAGGAAACAATATGTTCACACTCATTTTGTAAACCATGTTGGAGTGCATTGAAGATGCAGTTGAAGGTAGAGACATGACTAATACGGCAGAGAGAGAACAAACCCCCGACCGATGCTGCATGCTTGAAGAGATCATAGCCTTGTAGAGCGACAACTAGAGAATCTTCAGAAAAGAGAAATTCATGTGCATATTTAGTAACAATATTCCTTACTATATTGATATCCTAAGCCAGGTCCATGGTATTCAAGGCAAGAGCCGCGAGTAGCTATGAAGGGTACAGAGTGCGGGCTCACTGCTCCAACATATCTCTTCCTATTATCTCATGAATGGCATCTTCCACATCATCTCCATCTAGAGAAAAAACTGACGCTAGAGCCTCCGTGTTAACTGAATCCATAAACGGTCTCTCCCACTTCTGGATTGGGAAGAAAATCCTCCGATTAACCTTTTTCTCGATTGTCAAAGTTGAAAGAAAAGGAATGCTTAAACAAACATAAAACTGACTTAAGTAGCACCCGAAAAGAGGAAGGGATAATAATGATCCATACCAATCACATAAATAGAATTAAATAATCTACTACGCATCCTTATAGGAAAGATTACTCAGAATGATTAGGGAGATTTTGCATTCTTCATCCAGTCCATCAGCTAGAAATTCCATTCCATATAAGATCTTGCACTGAATGAGGAATAATTAGAAATGATTTCACCTCCTTCAATTAGACAATTAGTACCTGCAGCCATAAACACAAAGTCAGATAAAAAACATGTGGCGTAGAGCCACGTTGGTGCTGAAAATATTAGTACAAAAAAGATTAGTCATGTTTACAAAAAAGAAACACCAGAGCCTTAAATAAGTGGTGGCTCTTTCATGTCAATCATTAGCCTAGGAAGATCTTCTAGTTCATGTTATTGTTTGTATCACCATCTTCATCTTCAAAAAATTCTCTTGGTGGTGGAGGAATTTGGGGTTGGTGTTGCAAAAGGAATAATATAGCATGAAATTTACCCTTAATTTTGACTACAATAGCCTCACCAATTTCATCTCTATGTGCTCTCAGTGAGAAGGAAACAATATGTTCACACTCATTTTGTAAACCATGTTGGAGTGCATTGAAGATGCAGTTGAAAGTAGAGACATGACTAATATGGCAGAGAGAGAACAAACCCCCGACTAGTGCTGCATGCTTGAAGAGATCATAGCCTTGTAGAGCGACAACTAGAGAATCTTCAAAAAAGAGAAATTCATGTGCATATTTAGTAACAATATTCCTTACTATATTGATATCCTAAGCCAGGTCCATGGTATTCAAGGCAAGAGCCGAGAGCAGCTACGAAGGGTATAGAGTGCGGGCTCACAGCTCCAACATATCTCTTCCTATTATCTCATGAATGGCATCTTCCACATCATCTCCATCTAGAGAAAAAACTGATGCCAGAGCCTCTGTGTCAACTGAATCCATAAATGGTCTCTCCCACTTCTAGATTGGGAAGAAAATCCTCTGATTAACCTGTTTCTCCATTGTCGAAGCTGAAAGAGAAGGAATGCTTAAACAAACATAAAACCTGACTTAAGTAGAACCAACAAAGAGGAAGGGATAATAATGATCCGTACCAATCACACAAATAGAATTAAATAATATACTATTCCTCCTTATAGGAAAGATTACTCAGAATGATTAGAGAGATTTTGCATTCTTCATCCAATCCATCAGCTAGAAATTCCATTCCGTATAAGATCTTACACTAAATGAGGAATAATTAGAAATGATTTCACCTCCTTCGATTAGACAATTAGTACCTATAGCCATAAACACAAAGTTAGATAAAAAAACATGTGGCGTAGACCCACGTTGGTGCTGAAAAGATCAATACAAAAAAGATTAGTCATGTTTACAAAAAAGAAACACCAGAGCCTTAAATAAGTGGTGGCTCTTTCATGTCAATCACCGGCCTAGGAAGATCTTCTAGTTCATGTTATTGTTTGTATCACCATCTTCATCTTCAAAAAATTCTCTTGGTGGTGGAGGAATCTGGGGCTGGTGTTGCAAAAGGAATAATATAGCATGAAATTTACCCTTAATTTTGACTACAATAGCCTCACCAATTTCATCTCTATGTGCTCTCAGTGAGAAGGAAACAATATGTTCACTCATTTTGTAAACCATGTTGGAGTGCATTGAAGATGCAGTTGAAGGTAGAGACATGACTAATATGGCAGAGAGAGAACAAACCCTCGACTGGTGCTGCATGTTTGAAGAGATCATAGCCTTGTGGAGCGACAACTAGAGAATCTTCAGAAAAGAGAAATTCATATGCATATTTAGTAACAATATTCCTTACTATATTGATATCCTAAGCCAGGTCCATGGTATTCAAGGCAAGAGCTGAGAGAAACTGCGAAGGGTATAGAGTGCGAGCTCGCTACTCCAACATATCTCTTCCTATTATCTCACGAATGGCATCTTCCACATCATCTCCATCTAGAGAAAAAACTAACACCAGAGCCTTCATGTCAACTGAATCCATAAATGGTCTCTCCCACTTTTGGATTGGGAAGAAAATCCTCTGATTAACCTATTTCTCCATTGTCGAAGCTAAAAGAGAAGGAATGTTTAAACAAACATAAAACCTAACTTAAGTAGCACCAGTAAAGAGGAAGGGATAATAATGATCCGTACCAATCACACAAATAGAATTAAATAATCTACTACACCTCCTTATAGGAAAGATTACTCAGAATGATTAGGGAGATTTTGCATTCTTCATCCAATCCATCAGCTAGAAATTCCATTCCGTATAAGATCTTGCACTGAATGAGGAATAATTAGAAATGATTTCACCTCCTTTGATTAGAAAATTAGTACCTGTAGCCATAAACACAAAGTCAAATAAAAAACATGTGGCGTAGAGCCACGTTGGTGCTGAAAAGCCCCACCAGAGTCTTGTTCACTTTGCAACTAAACCTCCTTGTCAGATGCCACCTCAACAATTATTGATTCATCTTAGCCGCTTTTTGAACTATATTAAACAAATGGGGAAAATCCTTAATTGAGTTCTTATCAAAGACCTTCATCTCCAACTGTCGATCCAAATCTAGGTTAGCCAAACCATTTGCAAGACAATTAGCCTCTTTGTAGCAATGATTTATAACAAAGTGTTCAAAGAAACACAACAATTTCCAAGACTCTTGTAATGTATAATTAATCTTCTAATTGAAGCCTCTTATTGATTTCATAGCATTAACAATAATTAAAGAGTCACCTTCTACATTGATATTCTTAATTCCTTTCTTGAGGGCTAACCTTAACCCTTCTACCAATGTAGTAGCCTCAGCCTGATTATTAGAACCATCTAGAATGCTCTTTGATAAACCAGCTAATAACTCACTCGAAGAGTTCTTGATAATGTAACCTACTGCCGATAGGCCTTGATTACCTCTATCTGCTCCATCAAAATTAAGTTTAAACTCATAATCATTAGGAGGGATCCAAACAACCAAACTCCAATCCACTTTCTTTAAATTGGAAAAACAATTAGAAGAGAGGGGACTTAAATTCTTTCAATTAGAAACCATAAGAGAATCCTAGGAAGAGAAAGATAGATTAGAAACTCTTGATCTATGTAGATGAGACATGACTACTTCACAAATTGATTTCTCAATTATGGAAAGAATTTCTTCTAATCCTCTGCATTCTTTTCTAAAGATTCTTTTATTCCTCTCAAGCCAAATGCTCCAAATGATAATTGAAGGAGAGACTATCCACAATGCTAAAAAAGTAGAGTCCTTGTATAACATAGGTGAGCTATTGAAAAGGTCTTGTAAAGAGCCCAGTAAAGGGGAATACCAACTTAATTTTTCATAGACCCAATACCAACAAGCAACTGCAAAGAGGCAAGTCACTAGTAGATGATCAATACTTTCTTTAGATGAATCACAAAACAAAAACTTAAAAGCTTCAAAAATACCCAGCTTTACCAATCTTTGACTTGTTAGGATATTATAACTATATGATAACCAAGCAAAAGAACTAGCTTTCGGCAAGCATGCTTTATTCCAACATAGGAAATAATGCCATCTAGAAGTAACTATCCTTTTCTTCTGAAGAATAGATTTATATCCCTCTTTAACTGAATACTGCCCTATCTTAGAAAAGGACCAAACTAATTCATCATCTTTATCTCAGAAAATGATTTTCCTACTCTTCAACATGGAAGTTGTATAATGAACAATTTGGATAAAATGAAAAGGATAAAACAAATGAAATGCATTACCTCTATCCAAATCTTCAATACCTCGAATAGATAAATGCAAGATGAATTATTTGATTAATTTGATATGTTGGTTGCTCAATTTAGCAACATAACAATAAGATGAAGATGATTGATGAAAGAATGATAGATGATAGATAATAAGATGGAAGATAATGGATGAATGATGCAAAGGCTCTAATGATATTTCGGCAGCATAAGGATACTCAAGACTCAATGCCTACTAATGGCTTGGGAGAGGGTTGATTTATAGGAAAGGCTTGATTTGAATGGATGGTTGAGATTAAAAGGCTAAATGATTGATGTGGATGGCTAGGATTGATTAGTTATTCCCACTCTTCAAGGGAGTTATAGTCATGTGAAAAGTGTACACAGGAGGATAAGGCTCATATGTGACCATGTACACAAAAAGTACTACATGTGAAAGATATTAAATAAAAAATATAGTACAACACATGATTCAATTAAGAGGTGGATAAGTGTTGGAATGTGGTAAGAGGTGAGGACCTAATTCAAATATTTTATTTGAATTAGTTGGGATATTGTTGGGAAATTAATTAAATAAATAAAATTTATTTAATTAATTGGGAAGATGATTAGGATAGGATTGGGATATGATGTGGAAATTAAATAAATAAATAAATTTTATTTAATTAATTGGCTAAGTGGGATAAGGATGGGGTTAAGAGTGGGATTTATGAGTGGATTAGGACAAAATGCTACATGATGTCTAAGTGATGTTTTTAACTAGGTGTTGCAATACATGGACAAATTTGGGTGTCTACATTTTGCCCCTCTTTGAGACGATGTTCAAAATGATGAGCTTTGCATCGAGTAACATTATTTCAAAGAAGCTAAGGTATGGATAGAGGAAAAAGGATGGATAATGGAAAGATATGATGAGGACGCCCCCTTGAGAGGATATGCGGGTTGGACAAACACGGGTAGGCTCTCAAAATGAATTGAATTAGCTAAGGAAGCTAAGGGAATGGATAAAAGAAATGAATGATACATTATGCTACAATGAAGGTGAGCAACCATGATGTTTGATATAGCACTAGATGTTATGCACAAATGTATAAGGACTAGGGTGATGATGTGTCTTGTGCCCCAGCATAATACAACCTTGTCTAACGTATGAGGAAGAAGACTTAGAGCATTGAAGTCCTAATGCACACAAGGTATGATATGACCTTAGATGCAAAGGATAGTGCAAATTGATTTGATACAAATGCAAGATAAAAAGATAACACACACAAGCAAGCAAACAAGCATGCAAAAATGATACAAAAATAAACAAGGTATTACCCGTATCAAGATGTAAACTAATGATTAATTGCTGATTGATTGATGATGATAGTGAGGATAGTGTTGTCATGGCGGGGAACGATATATCCCTAGATTAACACAAGGATGATGATGATGATGATGATTGATTGATTGATTTGGTTTATGACAAGATTAGGATCAAGACCAAGGATTACAATTGGATAATTTGACAAGATTGATTAACTTGATTGGTATGGATTAAGGATGACTTGCATTTGGATCATTGTTTGGATTGATTTGATGATTGAAGGATGATTAGATGAAGTGATTGGATTGATATGAGAGATTGATGATGATGATTTGGTTTTGAAGAATTTGTTGAATTTGAGTTTGATGAAGTTGATTGATTGGAAGAATTGATTTGAAAGATGAATTGATTGGAGGAAGTTGTTTGATGATGATGTGGGAGATAGATTATAGAAGAAATATGAGATGGATGAAGATGGTGATTGGTGAAGATTAGAAGAAGGATGGAAGATGGGAGAGGTCTATTGCCCATGCCTGAATCTGAGTACTTCCTTTGCATCTCAAATTGCCTACATACCCTGTATCCACGGGATCAAGGCACTTAACAATAGAGATGAGATGTAGTTCTAATTTGTTTTATTGATGGAATGATGAAAATGGATTGATCAGGTTATGGATTGATTGGGATTGATTGAATGTTTGATGATATATGATGTTGTTGAGGAGATGATATAGATTGGATTGAGGTGATTTGATTGGTTGATTGGCTTGATTTGATGATTTGATTAGATTTGTTTGATGATGATTGATCTTATTGCTTGGATTTTTTGTTGGATATTTGACTTTTTTCATATTTTTGACATGTTTTGATTTTTTTTGGATTTTTAGAATGTTTTGATTTTTTTTGTATTTTTGAGATGTTTTTGAATGTCAATGGATTTACAATTTGGGTAGCCTTTGTGCTAGATACCAATGACAAGGGAGAACCAAGTCTAGGTGGAAGGATGAAGGTAGGATGGATGGATAGGATGGGTAGATAAAAGGATGGAAGACTTATGATAGATGGGTGGGTAAGAGGATAGTCCATGGAAGGGAAAGCTCATGATAAATGGATAGATACAAAAATAGGCTATAGTGGATGGATGTATGTCTCATAAGGGAGTTAGGATGTGATTTCCAAAGGATATGTCACATAAGACTAACATGCCCCATTCTAGGTAGTAGACTTAGGAGTTTTACATGACAAAGCTTATGACAAAAGGATGACATGATGGATTTTACATGACAAGGCTTGTGATAGGTGGACAACATGATGCATTTTACATGAAAAGGCTTATGATAGGTGGATAATGATAGGATTGTTTGGAAAGGGTGAGGGGTATGTCAAGAGATATCCAAAGCATATTTAAACATTTTGCCCCCATATCTTTATCAAGATCAAAAGGGAGAAGGGAGTACGAATAGACTCAATATGATAGGTATATGGGTGTAATGACTAAGGATGGTAGGATAGGATATGGCAAGATAGGACATGATAAGATGAAAAATGATAGGTTGGAAATGATAAGATGAATGAGACAATGTGCCCCCAAGTGTAAGTGACATAGAAGATCAACCTACACATGACGTCTGTTTGCTAGGTTTTCATCATGGTACTTATCCAAGGCACCTGTTTACTAGGTTTTCACCATTGGATGAAGGGATTTCTCTTTACTATTTTTTTTTCTTTTTTTTTTGATTTTTTTTAGATGGGATGACAATTACACATGGCGCCTGTGAGCAGGTTTTCACCATGGTAATGGATAGGAGGGACTCAAGTGTTTAGTGCTATAAAATGTGATACTGTCCCATTAGAAAGTGATGTCATCGCATGGACCATGTCATTATGCTCGTAGATGTTGGTAAGGGATTGTATGAAAGGGAGATGGAGTAGGTAGATAGTGGATTAGGATGTGGATTATGGAGGCAAGATAGTGGACGATGATATGAATTATGGAGGAATTATAGTGGATTATGACGTGGATTATATAGGACTTATGCAAAAGCATGAACCATAGGAAGGTGATTGGGGGCATATGTAGGATAATAGTTGAATGATGGGGTGATGGAGGTATGTGGAAATGTTGTGGAATGGAAGGGAATCATGACCAACGATTGCACACATTGTGATAAACATAGAATCTTTTGATGGGAAGGTGGTGTAGGAAGTAATGGAGATGTTTTCTTAGGAGATGGGTGGTTGAGTGATTTTGGTACCCACATAGACTTAGTATTTTTATGATTTTTGCTTTTCTTGTGGGATTTTTAAAATTTTTGAATGGAATGGCAATTTTGGATGGAAGGGGAATTTTGGGATTTATGAGAGGTGGAAGAGGATGCCTCATTTGACTTGGTTGATTTTTGCTTAGGTACCCAAACCATTTTAGTTTTGGGCTTTTCTTGTGAAGGTATGGGTTTAGGTAGCTTTTTGGATGGATTTTGATTTGATTCTTTGCTTTGGTGCTCAAAGGCATTAAGTCCTTTAGGATTTTTGGTAGGACTTTTGGGTTTATAGGTAAAGGCATCAAAATTTTTTCTTTTGAATCCCATGGGTTTGGTGGAATGAGTGGAATCTTCATGTTTAGACAATATGTGCATTTGTTGGTCATGATTAGGAATGTAAGGGGAATTATGGATGAATGGATTAAAAGTGTGTTTATGGATAAATGGATAAGGGGATTGGAGGATAGGGCTATTAGGTGTTGGGAGTAATGGTGGTAAAGTGGATGGAGGGAAATTAGAAGTTGGAAGGAGTGGGATAAAGTTGATGGAGGGAAATTAGGAGTTGGAAGTAATGGAGGTAAAGTTGATGGTGGAAGGTGTATGGTCACATGCTTTTGACATTTGTAGGATAGTGGAGGTGGAATGGCTACATATGTATTGGGTATATGATGTGGTTTGTGAAGGAAGTGGTGGACTTAGGAGGTATGGAGGAATTACCAACATCTTTAGATTGTTTACCTTGGGGTGTGTATCCAAGGCCATGTGAGCATGGAGGGACCTTGACATAGATGGGCTCCAAATACCTTGTTCATAAAGGCCTAGGACTTTACCTTAGTAGTTCATGTTTTGGAGTATGCGATGGGCTATAGGACTAGGTGTGATTTGGGAACTAGACACAGGTTCTTTATTGGATGTAGAAGGTGAGGTGGATAAAGGACATTGTTGTCCTAAAGAAGAATACTCATGTATAAGGGTGGTAAGACCAAGTGGATATGATGGTGGACTTGAAGTGGAATCGATGGTGGATGTGAAAGGAGGATCATTAGGATCTTGATTAGCATTGTGTTCACTCAGATCCAAGTTATTTGTTTGATCTTTTATGCTTACTTAGGGGATAGGTGTCTCATCATGACAAGTGGATGTTTGCTCATTATGAATAGGGCTAGATGGTGGATGACTAGGAGTAATTTGGATATCTTGCTCATGGATAGACATAGGATTATGTATAGGATCAAGGTGCTCATGGATAGCTTCTTCATATGTATCATCTTGATCATAAAGAAGGTAAATGTTATGGATAGGTTGAATTTGGATTTCTTGCTCATGAATGGTTGTTGGGAGATGGATGGGATCAAGTGGCTCATGGATAGCTTCTTCATAGGTATCATCTTGATCATGGAAAAGATATATGTTATGGATAGGTTGCATGAAAGTGATTTGATCTTGACTTGGACTAGGACTTAATGTTTCCACATTCTTAGGATTAAACTCTTGACATACCTCTTGGGTTGCTTTAATGGAATTAGATGACTCTTGGATAGGCTCTTGGTCAACAATATGAGCACATGATGACTCTTGACTTGGGTTCATAATAGGAGATTCTTGCATAGGCTTGATGACTTGTGGGTCACATGATGGGCTTGAAGGGCTAGGCATGTTAATGGAGGACTCTTGAATAGATGTTTGACATGGGGATAAGTTGTTCCTAGCCAGTAACCAATGGATCACATCCTTTGCAAGTGCATGTGTGGAAGGACAATATAGTGGATGGACAATAAGGGTAGATGGAGTTGTAGGTTGAGGATTAGGATTAGGTGGAGGGATAATTGGATTAAATGGATTAGAATTTGGATTGGAATTAATCTTACCACAATTTATGAGGTTTTTGATCAATCTCTTAAGTTTGGCACAATTGGTTGTCGTATGACCCTTAACCCTATGATATGCACAATATACATCATCTTTATACCAAGGGGGTTTAAAGTAGATTTATTCAAGGGATTTTATCGGTGGAAGCTCAATCAAATTTTCTTGGACCAATTGTTGTACAGTTATGTCCAAGGGATCTTGTGGTGGAGGATTAATGGAACATGGGGATGAAGGTAATTAAGGTTGATGGACCAATCGACTAGGGGTAGGATCACATGGTGGTGTTGGGATAGACTCATGGATTGGCATTTGATTCGATGATGGAGGCCACTCATATGATGCATTGGCTAGATTGGTATCTTCCTTGTCAAAGGTAATTAGGTCTTGCATAGGATAACTTGGGCTTGCTTGATTTATGTACAAGGGACCACTTGGACTTGGATATGCTTCTTGTTGCAAAGGTGGACTTAGGCCTATCAATGATGCTTGATAATCTTGTGAGGAAACTTGGTTGCCTTGTGGATGGGTTTGGTGATGTGTTGAAATGTTGGAATGAGGAATTGGATAATGTTGGGGTGGAGGTTGATAGGTTGGTGTGGCATTGACATGATGTGTAGATATATGAGGTTGGTATGAAGTTAAGGTGGATGAAACATAGGATTGAGGTGGAATTTGTTGAGGTTGAGATGGTGTTTGGATTTGTTGTTGTGATATGATTTGTTGTTGTTGGAATTGTTGAATGGGTTGATGTGATAGTTGGATTTGTTGAATTGGTTGATGTTGTTGTAGTTGAATGTGCTGATGTGATGGTTGAAATTGTTGAATTGGTTGATGGTGTTGCGGTGGAGGGATTGCATAGGGTAATGGTTGGTGTGAAGTTGAGGGTGATGACATGTAAGGTTGAAGTGGCATTGGTTGTTGATAGTGAATGGATAGAGGATGATGTGCTTGTTGGGTTTGTGATTGACAAGTGGCCATGAGGTGTTGTGCATGTGCTATGAGTTATCACAATTGAAGTGATTGGCTTGCTTGAGATTGAAGTTGTTGAATCATGTCATTGGCCTCTTGAATGATTTTTTGGTCTAGAGGTGATTGGCTTGCTCAAGCTTTGCAAAGTCAAAAAATGAGTTTTAGTGCTAGGTCTTCTAATTTTGGCATGGTGTCACACAAGTGTTTAAGTCTATAGTCCTTTTTGGCAAGTGCTTGATTATGATTCAATGATGATGTGGATTGTTTGGATGATGATTTGATGATTAGGATGAGGGTGACTAGGATGAATTGATTTGGATGTTTTTAGGATGAAATTGATTTGGGTATGATGTGTAGGATGACTCGTTTATGTGTTTGGTGTTTAGAGCTTGATTTGGCAATGTTCAAACAAATGATTATGCACATACACACATGAATCACTCACCCAAGACACATAAGAAAGTTTTAACTTCAAAAATAAAATGGATGATTATTAAGCAAGCACTTGAAGAAGACACATCAACAAGCCTAATGTCTAGTCAAGTGGGTATGGCCAATTAGGTCTTAGGCTAGATTGCACAAGGTTGACTAAGGAATTGAAACCAAAATCCTGCCACACAGTTGGGAGAAAGGGGTAGCCCACCCTTCACCTTCACTTCCCAAAGGTATAAAGTTCTTTGGTGCTTAGCCAAGAGTGACAAGATTCCAACTCCCAATGAGGGTGTCTTTCAATTCATCCTCGGTTGAGGTCATCCCTTGGAGTGGTGTGTCTCCAAGTAGGCCTCCTAAGAAGGGTATGACAAAAGAAAATCAAGTGAGATGTCACTTGATTCACACTTGCACTTGTTAATTTCCCCCTAGAAAATGAAATGTGTGGAAGACAATTCAAGCACTTATTCTTTTTAAATCCAAAGCCAAGATGTGATAAAAGACACTTATTCGTTTTACCCTAATTTTTTTGATGTGATTGCAAGCAATGTTGATTTTAAGCCCAAAATCCAAATGTGAGATCAAACAATGATTAAGAGATGAAAGATTAGAATGAATGCACCCGTATTATTTTCACTTTCCAACTTGTTGTTTTGATTGATTCAAATGCTGCTCCAGCTCCTTTGATTCACCTACAAGTCACCAAATTGCAAAAGAAACAAGTAAACTTGCAAAGAAGATGATTATGTGAAAAAAGATAAAATCTGATGAAAATGATCTGATAAAAAAAATAGATTGCATAAATAGAAAGTTCAGGAGATTCTAAGCAATTTGAAAAAATATTTTGTTGAAATCCAATTGATTTTGCTCATGATATGCTCAGTTGAAGTTTAAAAACAAGTTTGACTTTGAATGATAACAAATATGGTAAAATAATACAGTCACCTGATAAAACCTACTCCGTTGTGAAGTTCATCCTCTCATCTTTCCAATGAGTCCTTGTTTACGCGATTTGGCCTCTGTATGTGAAAGTTATGATAGAAAAACCAAAATCCACAATGACAACAATCAAAAGCAAGTTATAGAGCCAAAAGCAATGCAATTTTGATCATATGCGAGCTAAAGTTTGCCAAAAGTGAGTAGTTTTCACTCAAAAGCGAGGCAAATTTACCAAAAGCGAGTAGTTTTCACTCAAAAGTGAGGCAAACTTACCAGATGCTTAAAAATTCCTGTTTCTACACAATTAGGTTAGGATCATAATAAAAATGACTATCAAAGATTGAAAACCCTAGAATATCAAGCCCAATGGATGAAATATGATTAAATGGACTCCCTGCAACCACAGATTAATAAATTGAAAACCCTAGAATGACAACTTGATAAGATCTTGCAAAACCAAGGGTGTTAGCTCAATTAATATGAAAACCCTTATCAAAGTGATTGACTGATGATGATATGATGATCAAGATAATGTAAAACATAGATTAGAAGCCTTGATTGATCAATAAATATCTAGCACAACAACCTGCAAAAATCAAATGTCAACATAAAACCCTAGATTGCTGAAAGCGACTGGAACAACTGGATGCAAGCCGTTTTTGATCAAAAGTGATTCACCGCCAACCGGAAGCGATCACTGTTCACTCAAAAGCGATGCAGAAATGCTAGAAGCGACTGGTTTTTGCTCAAAAGTGATGCAGAAATGCCAGAAGCAACTGGTTTTTGCTCAAAAGTGATGCAGAAATGCTAGAAGCGATTGGTTTTTGCTCAAAAGTGATGCAAAAATGCTGAAAGCGACTAGTTTTTGTTCAAAAGCAAGGCAAAAATTCCAAAAGTGACTGGTTTTTGCTCAAAAGTGAGGCAAAAATGCTGAAAGTGATTTTTTGCAGCTCGAATGCAAGTTTCTTCACTAAATGCTTTTTTCTTCATGAAATCTAGGCAAATTTATACTCAAAATTTATGGAAACAGCCTCCCGGATGCAATGGTGAGGTTAGATTTGATCTAAGAGATCATCTACATACATTTTCATCTAAATCTTGACAAACTAGGGTTAGAAAATGACAAATTTTTGCAACAAGAACCTACAAAAACTAATGATTAGATCCAATGGAGCATGTTCACATCGAGTTCACCAAAATGTATAATGAGAAATTTGGATAAAATGAAAAGGATAAAACAAATTAAATGCATTACCTCAATCCAAATCTTCAATACCTCAAATAGATAGATGCAAGATGAATTGTTTGATTAATTTGATATGTTGGTTGCTCAATTCAACAACATAACAATAAGATGAAGATGATTGATGAAATAATGATAGATGATAGATAATAAGATGGAAGATAATGGATGAATGATGCAAAGGCTCTAATGATATTTGGGCAGCATAAGGATACTCAAGTCTCAATGCTTGCTAATGGCTTAGGAGAGGGTTGATTTATAGGAAAGGCTTGATTTGAATGGATGGTTGAGATTAAAAGCCTAAATGATTGATGTGGACAGCTAGGATTGATTAGTTATTCCCAGTCTTCAAGGGAGTTATAGTCATGTGACAAGTGTACATAGGAGGATAATGCTCATATGTGACCGTGTACACAAAAATTATTACATGTGAAAGATATTAAATAAAAAATGTAGTACCACACATGATTCAATTAAGAGGTGGACAAGTGTTGGAATGTGGTGAGAGGTGAGGACCTAATTCAAATATTTTATTTGAATTAGTTGGGATATTGTTGGGAAATTAATTAAATAAATAAAATTTATTTAATTAATTGGGAAGATGATTAGGATAGGATTGGGATATGATGTGGAAATTAATTAAATAAAATTAATTAGAAAGTGGGATTATGAATGTGAAATTAATTAAATAAATAAAATTTATTTAATTAATTGGCTAAGTGGGATAAGGATGGGATTAAGAGTGGGATTTAGGAGTGGATTAGGACAAAATGCTACATGATGTCTAAGTGATGTTTTTAACTAGGTGTTGCAAGACATGGACAAATTTGGGTGTCTACAGAAGTTAACAATTTTTTCTGATCATCAGGAAAAGGACAATCTTTGAAATCTTTCCAAACCATAATAGAGAAAATATAATCACCAGAAATAGAGATATAATTCTTCACCTTAGTTCCCCATAGATTTGAAAGAACTTCTTGTGCTTGAATAAGACCCGACTATTGACACAAAGGAGGGAGACCATTCCACGAGTTAGACCAAAAGGAAGCCTTATTCCCACTATGAATAACCTAGGATAAATGAGGAAGAATAACCCCCTACAATCCACAAGGAAATTCCACATTTTAGACCCCATAGGAGGATTAGAGACTATAAATACCCTTTCTGGAAAGGGGGAGTCAAGATATTTATATTGGATTAATTTACACCATTTAGACTGAGGCTTGACATATAAGTTCCATGCCAATTTTGCTCCTAGTGCCAAATTATGATCTTCTAAACTATGAATCCCAGTCCCTCCAATGTGAATTGATGAGAAAACCTTTTCCTAGGCTATGAGAGAAAATTTTTCTTTCCTTCTCTGTATTCCCTTTCCAAAGGAAATCTCTCAAGGACTTTTCAATTTCATTAATTACACCCCTCGACATTTTCAAAACTATTCAATACTATTTATCTTACCCAAACTTTACAAGTTTTCAAGTTCCCACCAAAAGTTTAATTTGAATACCAGGGAAAATTGTATTTTATTTCCACACACACAATTTTTGATTTACTGAATAATACCAAAATAATACTCTATTTTATTATTATGTAAAATACTAGACTGTGAAATACACAGTGATATATATAAATACACATATATTAAATACTAACAAAATCAATACATAGGACGAATGACAGTTTTAACATAGGGTTTCATATTATAGACTGATTGCATATTAACAAGAGGGCAACAGATTTGAAAGGCGGCTGAGCCTTGTAGGGTGCGGGTCCCATGCAAGGGTCTCGGCTTGCACCCATAGACTTGTTGAACACCCAAAGTACTGAGAGGGGGGTGAATCAGTATCCTCTTAAACCATTTACACATCAAACATTTTAGACCATTTAGCATATTCAATTGTAGTAAAGGAAATTAAGCATAAAACATGCAACCACAAATCATAACACATGAACACTAGGATTTTTATGTGGAAAACCCAAAACAGGAAAAACCATGGTGAGGATTAGATCACAATATATATTAATAAGGTAACCGATTAAGGTTGATACAATTGGTGAACTCACTGTCCAAGAATGCTCATTGCAAGTGGCTCACTACCAAAGGACTCATTGTCTTGAAAGAAAAGAGGTAGACGAGAATGGGTGGCTCACTGCTAGGTTTGAACTGTTTACAATTGCATCTAACACATGCATGAAGTACAATTCCAATGAAGCTCAAAGTACAAAACAATACTTATCACACTGTTCTCAAACACCAGACTACACTGCTTTACATTTTCTCATTCCAAAGGCACTAGTCGTATCACCTAGATCACATATTTTTTTTCACAACATTTAAACCATTTAAACCAATCCTTCATATATGTCTGCTTCTTTCACAACAACATCAATTAGGTCAGCCTAATTGGATGTAACGTACAAAACATGCCATATAGCACTTGTCGACCCCAAAACTTCACACACTTGCTTTGTGCCAAGATTCAAACTTTGAGATAGGTTGACATGGACCTACAATAACTCCCTTTTAACTCAAAACATATTTACCCCGCACACAACATCAACACCTTTAGGTCAGCTCCACTGACAAGACAACAACAATATAGACTATCTGTCAATTCACAAAACTGTGTGCGGACCTCCCAAAACTCTTAAAACTTGGAATATACATGCTACAAACATTCATTATCTTATCCTCAACTCCACATAGCAAACCATTCACTTGCGGTGAGATGCGGAGTATCTCACATCGTCACTGGCACTGTTGAAGCACTGTCTATATAGAGTGTGATACTCTATCAACTTTAACTCTCATTCTAGAGGACTCCAGGATGAAACTTGTTGTTATATGGAGCCTAATTAGACTTGGAGGTTAAATTTTCCCCACTTTTGTTAGCACGATTTCCCCCCAAAGTAGTTAACAAGGGAGTGTAGGGGGCAGAGCCCCTCCTATGGGGCCTGGGGGGCTTATTCCCCAGTGGGGGTCTTGGGGGGTGGAGCCCATGGTGGGGATCTAGGGCAATGCCCCCAGCGGGGGTTGTTGGGGGCAGCGCCCCTGAAGTAAAAATTGCCTATTATTTCATAAAGGTGTCAACATTTATTTATTCTATTGGATGACATATAAAACCTTATTTTTGTAACTGACATAAGTCTTGATAAAAAAGGTTTAGGATTAGGGTTTCCGTTGATATTGTATCTTTAGCATATTGCAGTAGATTTGGGTTGTAGGATTGCTGGGTGTAATCGGTTCTAGTTGCTAGATAATAATATTGGACTCTTTGTTGGTGGATGTAGCCCGAGTTTGGGTGAACCACGTTAAAATTGTCTCTCGCTATTTTATTTCTGTGTATTTTTTCATTCCTCTGTTTAATCTTTATCTTCATTTAATTGATATTTTCTACATGCTATTCCTAACAAGTTTGGATTTAGATGTATCTAATGATCAATAACCATATGCTAGAACTACAGAGGAATATCTTCAATAGCAGACCCATGCAGACCAAATTATTGGAGCTCTGTGGCTTAGTTTTATTTGACAGACACTTAGCCAAATTCCATAACACATCTCCTTACCAGATCAAATCTTCTTGCACAGTAGTCTTCTATGGAGGATAAAATCAACTTGTAAGGAAGAGGATCAAACCCTCTTGCAAAATTACCAATCAAATTGTTCTGCACCTGTAATGCCCCGTCATGCAACCCTAGAGTGCTAGAATGAAAAGCAACAATAATATAGAAATATATATATATTTTTTGAAACAAGGAAATGCATTAATCATTATAAATATCTTCACTAATAACAACATTCAATGAAAAGATTAGCTAACACTTCTAGGGGACATAACCGCATCAAATAAAATTAAAACCATACAAGAATCTGCATCTCAATACAACAGAATAATAATACATCTTACATTATCTGGGATGAATAATTACAAATTTTAGTACAAGAGTACAAGACTGATTACATCGGTTTATAGATAGTACAATAATGAAAGTAAACAACAACTTGAAGATGAAGAACAAGCTGGAACTGGAACACTCCTGCTCTGGCCTCGAACTGGACATTCGAGAAGACCAATGGATAGCTCTACCTCCCAACCATGTGGAACCCTGAGGTCCACCCCACCGAGCTAGGAGATAACAATGAGGTTCTACTAGGATGAGGTTACAACCATGAACACAACCACAAGATCCAGACTCCATGCAGATAAACAAGATAACTAGACTGCACAGACCCAATAGTACTCCACAAGACAAATCAAATGTCAAGCTATGATCAAACAAGAAAACAAGACTACACTCCAGAGGTATCAACAAAGATAAAGAGAAAGTAACTAAGTTGTGTAAGGAGAGTGTCATCGCATGGTCCTAGCATGGGTTACCCAGGCTATCTCTCACCAGAAGCTAGCCCCCATCTATGGTTACCCTAGCAGCCTCTCTCTAGGCACCGACCCCATAGGGTGACACATGCAGAGCTGACATGTCCTCTCATGAAGACAAGGAGGTCAGCCTTGCCAACCAGGCCTTCTCATCCCACCCTTAGCCTACGGAAGCACTCAAGGGATGGGTGAGGTCACTTTATTTATCTTGTCAAGTGTTTTACTACCCCAACCCTCCTAATTAAGTTATTAAGTTTCTACTTGCTTACAACTTCCATGGGGTTACCCAGGCGGCCTCTCACTAGGCACCGACCCCACCATGAAAGCCACTCCCTTAGCAATCTCTGACCAATCATTCAAACCACAACATGCAAGGATAAGGTACAAAATGACTTCTATCCATTACCCATGCCATTCACTTGGCCACAACTATATAAGTCTTTTTATTCCCTTCAAAATTTGAAGAAATACAATCAAGAAACAAAATGACACAAGTAACAAGTCCAACAGTTAAGCCTCTGGAGTCGGTAATGGAGTTCTCAACTAGGTTACCACAGTACCTTTCCCGATAGGGGAAACTAGGTTTCAACGACCAAGATAAATTACAAGATCAACAAGGGGATAAATAACTCAATACATCCTTAATTAAATAATCAAATTTAGTCCCAAGGATGACTTCACACCATCATCGGACAAGGTTAACATAATAAAATCATAACACAACAAGGGTAAATACAAAACTACAATCTATACCCAAAGAGTTTTCACTACCATGCATTAGAACTAATTACATTTAACACTTAACCAAAAACCTTACACATGATTTATTAACAAGTACCACATATTCTATTTTCAAGAACGATAATCTTCCTTTTGTTTCATACACTTATAGATTTTACTCAAAGTTTTAAGACAATTGCAATCATACAAAACCTATTCACATCTATACTAAGGTGTAATCAAGAATACTAATTTAGAACATAGTGAAATACTATTCTGCCCTATTATTCTAATAGCTCTAGTTATAAACTACTTCCAAGAGTAACATCATTCCTATCGAAGCGCTGCTCGAACAACTATTTCACCAAGGTTTGAAAGTTAAAATTCTATTCTTGCTATGATTTTCTTATACACAAGATATTCCTAATCAATCTTCTAAATTTCAATTACTTAAAAAATAGGTACAAACATAAAATAATTAATAAAAGAAATAATTGGTTACACAAATCTTAATTTACTTTTAACAAAACAAATAAGGACATTTCTAAAATATAACATGTGTGCTAAGAGCAAGATCAAAATGTCATCTATAATTCTTTCCTATAAACCTAAGTCACTAGCTAACATTTTACAATTTCAAACAAACTATTATAAACCTATACAATTTCCTAACTTACAACCACCTTCAATTTTCAAATCGAAACACAAGTATTATCCTAAAAGCATGGGTTTCCATTTAACATGCTACCACTAAAAATTTCTAATAAACATATCTAAAAGAAGATGTATGTTTGTTTTCTATTCACATGAAACTCCTCTAGGAACCTACAACCTAAGATTCCAAAACAAGCCAATTTGACTAACATTCATATTGTTATAAAAGTTGACTATTCACTGATCCTGCTACAACGTCAGATAACATTGACTAAAATAAAAAGATTTGCATGCCATTCCTAGGATACACGTCATCTCAACACAGTTCGCTATTCTTCTGACTAACACAAGAAATAGGTTTTAACCATAATAGATATCTATTTTCTAAAAGATTTCCATCTTTCTATTTCAGAAACAAAACTACACAAGAGCGAATTAAGAAACTATATATTTCCTGACATGTTTAATCCACTTACTATTCCTATCTATGTTTAATCCACTTACTATTCCTATCTAGACAAGATTTCCAAAGAATGGGGAAGGCTATGAGGTTTAAGATAGCATAGAAGAAAAGAAACAAGCGGCCTAGGAGTAGATTATAACATGCATAGGTAAACAAAAAAATCTTTATCTCTATTGTCGATGTCTTCTATCATTAATTCATAATGGAGACTAATCGAACTAGCTGCAGAGATAGAACATGGTTTTTAGAAGGATAAGGCAACATCAGAAACATCCTTAGAAAGAAGGTGCCACAAGAATAAAGTAGAGGTCTAACACTCAGACTAACGGCGTACTAAGATAGGAGAAGAATCCGATTGGAAGCCATGGTAAAAGAAACTAACAAAATGGTTTTGGACTCCACCATGAGGTGACGATCTAAGAAGGTCAAATGATGACATCAGAGGAAGGTCATTGTAGAAGTTATATGATGCCGACTTGACCCTACACACACACACATCGCCGTAGATGAATACTGACCCAAACAATTAGACGCCAGCTGAAATAGAGGCTGTACGACGCCGCTAGAGGAAGGAGTATTGTATGCTAGAAGGGTTATAAGGGTTTAAATACAGTTACTAGAATGTTTCAATATGAAGAAAAACATTGTTGGACTCTACATGAATTAAGAAATCTGAGAATAGTCAAAGCACAGAGCACTATAAGGCAATCAACAGAATTAAGTTAGGACCGGGTAGATCGTGCAATAGCTATCGTTTGAATGAAGAGATCAACAACCATGACATAGGATACCATTTGCTAGTGCACAGGGGACAAATGGTAAGGGAAGCTGATGACTCTCACAAGATTTGTTTGGCATCGACCCATGCCATAGGCAGGAAAGTTATGAATGAGGGAGCTATAATGTCATAACAATGTGATTCAAGACGCAAGGAAACAAAATGGAATTGGTCAATTCAATGAATTAAATAAGCTCCAGAGGCCACACATGCTGGTGCATCAAAAGACACAGCATTACAGGATCAAAATACAATCGAACACACCCAAATACGCAGACCATCATGCTACTACAAAAGAAATCTAATTTCCAGAACAAACAAGAATTCCTAAAATACAAAATTTCATACACAGAGATCAAAATAGCCATACCTGTAAAATTTATGCTTAGAATTTCCTTTCCTTTCTCCGTGAAATATTTCTTTGAAATGTGCCTCTTTCCAAATTCTTTTTCCCCCCCAGAACCAGAACATAACCCTAGGCATAAAAACCCTCTCACACCAAAACCTCCCTGAGACCAAAAATAGATAACCGACATTAATTCCAGTAACCCCCAAATCAATTACACAATCCCCCTCCATAAGGGAAATTTGAAATTTTACTTAACATAGAGATTCTCAAATCTCCAAATATATCCGACAACTATCAACATTAAATTATTCACCCAAAATATATTTAAAACAACCTATGTACTAATTACCCCCTGAAACAACTTAAGACTCATACATTTAAAACATTACAATCACTAATTTGTCAATAATAGACTTTACTTCAACAATATCCAAATTTTATGACTATACAAAAATACTATAAAATTTAGCATAAAGATAACAAGGAACACATAGACCAGCTTAAACAACTTCCACAATGCTCCACAACACATGACGACCAACAATAAAAACAAGGATCAAACGTCGCATCATGACACATGACTACAACAAAAGACTGGAATTGGCCTAGTGACATAGACCTCATGTTATCTCCGTCAACATAATCCATGGTGTAGGGCCCGCTCAGACCTACTAAGTCAGGTGGAGTTGAGGCTCAGTACCTGCAACCTGTAAGAAAACCAATGGGTTATATATGATCAACTGTATATGTATATATCAACACACACCGAGACAGAGAATCACGACGTAGTAGGGTGCTCGATCCAAGCAGTACTACACTGTCCCCACTTTGAAACAAGATTATGACTAATTCTATTTAAAATTAGATGCATAAACATGATATTATCAAACCATCCTAAACATGTCCATCTCATCATAACTAGAAAAACAACAATGTCATCAAAACACATTCCACATGTCAGAATCAGATCGGTCGAATATAATCTGTCACAATCAGAATAAGCATAAACCATCGTCTCAAAAGCTCAAATGTCTCAGAACTATCTGGATGCAAAGAAAAAGATAACAACTATCTTAGATCAAGAAGAGAGTGATGTAAAACTAACAACTATCACAAGCCAAAAACGATGGGGCATTACAGCACCATAGCCTCCGTATGTTTGGTTAACACTTTTTGGATCATTGTATCTTTACTCTTTGAAGCCAACCTTTAACCTTATCTCTGCTCAGCTAATTGACACTAATGACAACACTAGACTAACATGTTGACATCAATGAAAACACTAACTACAACAACTATCCATACTTGCAACAATCTCCCCCTTTGTCATTGATGGCAACATATGATGTGAAAAACCATCAAGACTGAACTCTACCACAAATTTGCTCTCCCCCTTTCTTTTACACATCTTACTCTCTCTCCCAAAGCATATTTTTCACATTGCTTTCTCTCCCCCTTTGACATCAATGGAAAAGCATGTACAAAGCAACCTTTGCACCGGATCTCCCCCTGTCTAGTATATACAAACTGAATTGACTCCCCCTTAAAATATTATTTCTATACACCAAGATATCAAAACTGTTTCCTTCTAGCCTTCTGCATATATATATATATACAGGAAAAAAAAAATTTGTGGGAAAGATGTCTTTATAGACATTTTTTAATTGAATTACTGTTGTCCCACTATACCTTTGCATAGTATAATATCTGTATCTGTCCATTTATTTGCAAGAGTAATTCTTCTGCTTTATCCACTATTGCAGGAACCTCAGTCATCTTCCCAACTTTTTCAACCTCTTTTAACAAACCAATTAGAGAAGCCATCTTAAAACTGACTATCTCTCTCAGTTGACTCATTTGGTCTTTTGTAGACTCCTTTTGACTCTGTAATTTATTTATTAGGACATGAGTCTTTTCCACTTCTGCTCTCAAATCTCCATTTATATCTTTCAAAGGATCATAGATTCTGGAGATTTTTACCAATTTCTCTCAAGGCCTTCAGTTTTGTCTTTTATTTCCTTAGTAGTTATAGGCCAGGATACATAAAATTGATATAATGAATTGGCATCACTTATGGCATTCTGAATGTTCTTTACATTGTTATCTAACAAAATGTGTGCCTTGGAGCACTTATCTGTCAATTCTATTAGCCTCAGATTATCATATTCTTCTTTAACCTTCTTCTCTACTACTTTCTCAAAAGATTCAAAGTGACTATTTATAAACTCCATTAGTTTTTTCATTTGAAGTGGAGGAGATAGTGAGACATCTCTCTTAATATCAGGCACTATCTTCTCAAAAACTTTCATAGCTTCATCCATCAACTCATTACCTTCTATGTGAGACTGCAAAACTTATTCCTAAGCAGTTGCCTGAAAGATTGTTCCCAATTGAAATTTTTGCAAAGGAGAAATGCTAGATAAATTAATCTGTCCATCAAAGGATGGCACTTGTAGTAGTTGCAGTGAAGACATGGTTTGTGATTGCCTTTGCTTCTCCAAAACTTCTCTGATAGAGTCTAATGGAGAGACTCTAGAACATTCACCCACCTTATCCTTTTTCTCCTCTTCAGATATCAATCTGGAGTAAGAAGTTTCCGGAGGGCAGTTCCCATCATGTATTTCTTTTTCTTCATTTCCTGGAATAGAAGCATTATCCACAACATTATCAACTTGATTTGCAACAACCTCATTTTGTTCTTCTTTTTCTTCCACTGTCCTATCTTCTGATGACTCTCTCATCTCTTCATTATCTACTTTGTCTTCCTCTCTTTTACCTTTATGGGTCATACCCAGCCTTTGTGCCAAGTCAACAATCTTGTACACAACTTCCTTATATAGTCTATCAAAGTCATCTTTGTCTTTACTCTTGAGAGTGTTTACTCTTTTCTTTGTTCTAAGTTCTTTTGAGTATAGCTTGGCCAATGTGGCCTTATTCTCTTCTAGCAAGGAAATATCAATGCTTTTCAAAGCAAATTCTTTTATTTTCCTTTCCTCAAATGCTTCTCCTCTTCTATCCATCAGAATTTTCCATACTTCCGCAGGAACTTGACTAGTAATGTCTTTCATATCAACTTCATATATTATGATATATTTTATAATTGTGTCAATTATAGTGGCCTTGTCTACATCATTAGCTTCATTATACAAATTTGTAGTACCTGTTAGAGCATCATGTTGTGCAATGTTTGCCAATAGAGCATCTAGTCTCATTGGAGAGTGAGGACTTATCATTTTTAGTGGTTCCACCATCTGACTTTCAATCAGAGGCTCTTTGCTTGACTCTCCTTTCTTATTTTTCTTTATATACTTAATCAACACTTCCTATTATTTCTCTATGTCTTCTTCACTTTCAGATTCTATAATATGAGTCTTTCTTCTCATGGAACCTACTTCACTTTGAGAAGCATCTTTTGTCCTCTTCCAAATTAGTTTAGGTTCTACCAATTCTTCTTCCTCAATGTCGTCATGAATCACATAGTCCTTTCTAACTTCTTTTCCCTGAACCCTTCTCTTCCTTGCAGGATGTTGTTGTACATAAGCACTGGCTACTTCATTCTTCTTATGAGTGGCTGTAGGTATGGCTTTAGAGGTTTTAGTAGCAGTATTAGAGGAGGTAGAAAACCTTGTTCTTGGCTTCACTGAAGAGGATTTCTCCTTTACCGGAGCACTAGTATGCCTTGTAGGGGTATTGGTCTCCTTTCTGTTCGCTTCACTGGTGGCTGGAGAGGTGGTAAATGTTCTACCTAATCTTTTTGTGTTGACTGTTGTCTCAACAACACTAGATTTTTCCTCAGCTCTTGTTCTAGATTGTTGTACTTGATCCATAGATATGCCTATGCTTTAAACATATTCTTCAACTATATTTTGAATTTTCTTCCTGGATTGGGGCATAGTATATTCCAAATGAACTTTTAGAGATTTTTCTTGGTATGTCCCAAATCTTTCTTCATTGGGATCCTTAGGACTTTTTAGTAGTATGTCTGCTAGATCCATTATTTGGTCTAGAGGCACCTCATAACCAAGTTCCAGTGTCTTAGGCTCAACAACCTCCATTATGCATGCATCTTTTTTTACTAAGAAGGTAATGTCATTCTGATACTTCTCTACCAGTTTTCTTGGTATCCTTTCTCTTGCCTACATTTTCTCCTGAAAAGATTTGAAGAAGCCCCAAAGGGATTTCTTTTGAGCTTCTGCATCTCCCAAGCCAAACATGTAGTCTTTGATTTGATGGGCTACAGGTCTTTCTGATAGCCATATTACATTTTTGGTTTCGAGGGCTTCATTCAAGAAGTAGAACATCAAACATATGATTAGAGTGCCAAAATGGAATGGATATTTAGAGTCTTTTGTCTTTTGCAAATTTTCAATTAGTTGCAATCTCAACAATTCACACAAGTCAAAATTTTCTCCATTCACCACCATCTCATATGCTGTATTAATGGTGGTTCTAGACACATAATTTTCCCTATTTGAAAAGTAGAGATTGTAGCCAATCATCATGGATGCATATTTTATAGCAGTGTTCTTTATATCCTTAACAGTCAAAGCTCTTTTATCAAACTTGGCTCCTGTCTACTCCATTACAATTTCATTCTTAATGGATTTAAGCACCGACACAAGTCCAATTGAGCACAGACCAGTTACAACCCTAATTTCTTCTTTGTTAATTAAATGTGGTGTCCAACTAGAAAAATTTATCATGCATTCTTCTTAGAGTATATCTCACCCATTCATCCACATAACAGAGAATAGGAAACTTATTCCATACATCAAGACTCTTCTCCGTCAAAGCTCCATACTCTAGTTTTAGTTCAAATCATCACCAGTAAGTTTGTTGAACCAAACCTCATTCAACTTTGTGTGGTTGTACTCTTCCATATTGACATGGATGTATGCCCTAACATCCTTAATATGCAATACTCCATATGGGATATGCAAGAATGCACCTTTCCGATCATCATTTATGGATTTATCAGGATGCCTCTTAAATTTAGGTCATGGATGTTCAGAGACCTCAACAACTTGTGGTGTGGCCATTGCTAATGAATTCAAAGGTTTCAATGCAAAGTTCACAGTGAAATAGGTCAAGCCAGAAAGTACCTTTTCTTCACTTGCTATACTAGGGTTTGAGGGGCACTAAATCTTTGGAACACTTTGATCTCCTTATCGCTGCATTGTTCAGCTCTTCCTCGCTTGAAAATTTGATTACAATATGAATTTTGATCAAGTATAATCACTTATAACCCCTTTTTCCTTAACCTAATTCTCAATAAATGCCTTGACTGATAAAGTTGTCAAACCTTTCTCTAAATACACAGTCATCTTCAAATGCTCTGCAAGTTTCTGTATTAGGAGATTTTCCACCATAGTCTTCACCAAAGGCTTAAGCAAGTCGATCTTCATAACATATCTTTGTATTGAGGCATCAGCACCATTCCTTTGGTAGGGAAGAAAAGTTTTTCAATAAAGCTCCCCTAAGCCAAAGTTCTAATCTTAGTTTCTGGAGGAAACATCTGCACCAGATGTAACTTCATATATATCCTTAACCTCTATTACATCCTTCTTTATCCAGATCCTATTCATTTCCTTCTTAGTCTCTACTAGATCAACCTTTTGTACAAGTTCATTCTTCTCTACCGGATTATCCTTCTTCATTTTTCCACTTCTACAAAAATTAGAAATATGTCCAAGTCTATTGCAATTGTAGCAAACAACATTCGTCTGACCAATAATCCTTCCATTTAGTCTAGATCTGCATTTATTAACTTAATGCCCAAATCTATTGCATGTATAATAGTAGCCATTGAAAGATTGAACCATTCTATCATTGTTATAGCCATTTCTCATTTGACTTCTACACTCACTAGCTCTATGACAAACTTTCTTGCAAATAAAGCATCGACTAGAGAAAGATGGAACATTTTGGTTCCTTCTACTTCTACATTCCATTTCTTTGTGTCCATACTTATTGCAAGAATGACATACAACCATCAAAGGATGGATACCTTTGAGCATTTGGTTGTCTAACCAATGGTCTTCTAAATTTATTCCTTTTATTCTGAAACTGCTTGTCATTGTTCTTCTTGTTTTCAACATTTGATGTCTGACCTGATTTTGAGCTTTCACCTTTTTCAAATCCCAAACCCTCTTTATCATTTAGATATTTCTAACTTGCAATCATTTCATCAAGCTTTGCAGAACTTATCTTAAACTTATCTTCATAAATCCTTGCCTTCTCCAGATCGGATCTCAAATTTACAACTTCTTGTTCAAGCTTTACACATTCTTCTGATTTTCTTTTCACAACTACACTAAGATATTCCTCAATTCTTTTCTTCTCCTTAGCTTGCAATTTCAGACCATTAATAGATTCATTTGCTTGCTTCAATTGCTCACTGACTTTCTTATGCTTTTCTTCAAACTTTTTAATTTGCTCTTTCAATTTTTTGATACAATCATTTTCTTCCTTGACATCTTCCTTTAGATCTCTGATTTCACCTTCAGTCCTTTCAAGATCTTCAAGAGAAGCATTAAGTTCTCTAGCTTTTTCAAGTATGCAATCTTCTCTAATGAAATTAGTAGTAGGAATCTCTTCTGGAGGAGTAGGAAATCTTCTATTAGCCATGTGTTCACTTTCCAAGATCTTCTTTGAGCGGTTAGGCTTCTTCTAAAGGACTTGGCTTTGATACCAATTTTTGAACACCCTAAATATTGAGAGGGGGGTGAATTAGTATTCCCTTAAACCATTTACACATCAAACATTTTAGACCATTTAGCATATTCAATTGCAGTAAAGGAAATTAAGCATAAAACATGTAGCCACAAATCACAACACATGAACACCAGGATTTTTATGTGGAAAACCTAAAATAGGAAAAACCACAGTGAGGATTAGCTCACAATATATATTAATAAGGCAACCAGTTAAGGTTGATACAATTGGTGGACTCACTGTCCAAGAATGCTCACTGCAAGTGGCTCACTACCAAAGGACTCACTGTCCTGAAAGAAAAGAGGTAGAAGAGAATGGGTGGCTCACTACCAGGATTGAACTGTTTACAATTGCATCTAACACATGCATGAAGTACAGTTCCAATGAAGCTCAAATGTATAAAACAATACTTATCACATTGTTATCAAACACCAGGCTGCACTGCTCTGCATTTTCTCATTCCAAAAGCACTAGTCGCATCACCTAGATCACATCTTTTTTCACAACATTTAAACCATCAAAAACAATCCTTCATATGTTCGTTTCTTTCATAGAAACATCAATTAGGTCAGCCTAATTGGATGTAACATGCAAAACATGCCATATAGTACTTGTCGACCCCAAAACTTCACACACACGCTTCGCACCAAGATTCAAACTTTGAGATAGGTCGACATGGACCTAAAATAGCTCCCACTTAACTCCTGAAAACATATTTACCCTCCGCACAACATCAACACCTTCATGTCGACTCCACTAGTAAGACAACAATAATATAGACTATCTATCAATTCACAAAACTGTGTGCAGACCTCCCAAAATGCTTAAAACTTGGAATATACATGCTATAAACATTCATTATCTTATCCTTAACTCCACATAGAAAACCATTCAATTGTGTTGAGATACAGAGTATCTCACATTGTCACTGGCCCTGTCAAAGCAATGTCTATACAGAGTACGATACTCTGTCAACTCTAACTCTCATTCCAGAGGACTTCAGTTCTTGAAACTTTGGATTTAGATGTATCCAATGATCAATAACCATATGCCATAACCGCAGAGGAATATCTTCAATAGAGGACCAATGTCAACCAAATTATTAGAGCTATGTGGCTTAGTTTTATTTGACAGACACTTAGCCAAATTCCATAACACACCTCCTTACCAGATCAAATCTTCTTGCAAAGTAGTCATCTATGGAGGATAAAATCAACTTGTAAGGAAGAGGATCAAACCCTCTTGCAAAATTACCAATCAAACTGTTCTACACCATAGCTTCCTTATGTCTTTTTTAACACTTTCCGGATCACTGTATCTTTACTCTTTGAAGCCAACCTTTAACCTTATCTCTACTCAACTAGTTGACACTAATGACAACACCAGACTAACATGTTGACATCAATGAAAACACTAACTGCAGCAACTGTCCATACTTGCAACAAAGGCTGGCACCCTAAGCCCTTGCAGGGGTAGCGGGGGCCAAAGCCCCACCACACAATGCCTTCAAAGGCACTATGACGTGGGGACTTCACGCCGCCCCACACCCCTTTGCTGCCTCCATGGAGGCACGTGGGGGAATAATATGTGCCCTAAAAAAATAGACGCACATTTTATAAACTTTTTTTTTATATTCTAAAATCTAGAAATCTAAAACACACAAAAGAAACAAATAACATTTATCAATATTTATTTTAAACTATATATATATATATATATATATATATATATATATATATTACTTCAACTCTATTTTTTAAACAGAATCCTTAAACACCAAAAATCAAATAAAAAAATAGGTTCTTTCTCTAATCTAGTGCATAATGACAACTAAATAATATTCTATTTAAGAGAAAATAGAGTTTTCCCATGTGTTTAAACTTGATTAGTTTTTTATTCAAAGTATATATGTAATTTACCAAAAACTATTATTTTGTCTTAAATTGATCATTTATGCCTCTAATAATTTATTTTAAAACTTACAAGGATTAATATTTTTCTAAGACAACAAAGCATTATTTTTATTTTCCCTTAGAAATATATTAGAGTTGGATAGTAGAATTTCAATACACATATAAGTATTGCTTCTCTCTTTTTTTTGACAAGTATTTAGATCTTTGCAAACACTATAGGAAGGGTAGAGGATTTATTATTATTTTTAACTATTGAATCCAACTTATATTTTGCAAAAACAAATGCCATATACCTATTTTGTTTTGAACTAATACACCAAGAGGGAGAGAGAGATTTATTAAGCTAATCTTCTTTTCATTTAATCACACAACATTATTCTTTCCACCAAACATTTCAAGGCTTAAGTAAACAAAAGAGTTAACCAAATAATGAATATATTTATTTATCCATGTCTTTGGATCTAATACATTTTACAAAACATATGAAAATACAACACAAGGGATTTTCCAAGAGAGAGACCTACTCTCTCTCATACACACACCCATTTACAAGCTCAATGATCTAAGGCATTTACATTGCCATACCAACTACAACTTGCACAAAAACCTTTAAACCACTACAAGGAGTCTACACTCCTACTCTTCCTTCATAGTGCCATGAAATCTTACAATACAATAAACTCTTCCCATGACCAAGGGAAGCTCAGCTCCCAACCTTAGGCTTGCTTGCAAGCCACCCCAAATCTAGGAGGCCTACAAGTAACTTGGTTTCATACTCATACATAAGGGGATTCAAACACACAAAAAAACACAATAACATCCAACCCAAAGGATCTTAACATAACTGAACCCATGAATATGGATTCAACAGGGGGAGAGAGTGGACATCTCACTCAAGGGGAAAGACTTAAGAATCACCATAGTACTCGACATCATATCTCAATAATACATAGCCTCTTGCTATCTCAAATCACTTATAACTCCAACATATACAAGGGTACTCTTGCCAACCAAACGATAATTAAAATACCAAGGTAACAAGACACTCTTGCCTATCCAAACTTACACCAAAACACCAAGACAAGGTCAATGCCTTCCAGATATCCTTAATAAGGAGTGACTTTCCCTGAGGAGGTTCACTCCTCTTTCAACCCCATACAAGAAAAGCTCCCTCACATGGAGAGCTCATGTCAACAACCCATAAACCCAACACTACAACACAAAATACACAAAAAGCCTTTCATAAATAGATGAAGTAAAAATTGCATTATAACAAGAGAGCTTAAAGCCTTGAGAGCCTACATCTCAAGCTTCAGTAGTGAAGATGATTGAGGAAGCCTCCCAAGAGATTACTTCAAGATCTCTTGAGCTCCAAAACCTTCTCTCCAAACCAAAATCTCTTCCAAAAATCTCAAAACTAAAAACCAAAAAGAAGAACTCTTCTCACCTCAACAAGAGGGAAATTAATAGGTCTCAAAAAACATCCCAATGAATGAGGAGGTGACACTTGTCACCTTCTCATTCACTCTCTCAATCACATCTCCCCACATGTACTCTCACACATGTGTGAGATATTGAGGATTAGGGAGGTGATACTTGTCATCCTCCCATTCCTTCTCAAGAGCACACCTTCCCACACTTGTCCTCACACATGTGTGAGACATGGGGGAAAGGGAAGTATTTGGGGTTCTCTTCCCAAAGGCTCTTACAATGTGTGCTCACACATGTGAGGCCTTTGGGATTCCCCCAAGACCTTACATGAACCTAGGGTAGTGGGATTAGGATGTGACAAGTCACCCAACCCTCATTTCAAAACCCTAATTTGTCAGTTAACTCCCATGGTCAAATAGAGTGGTCAAATATGAGTTAAAACTCATGATTTGAGGTCTATAAGGTACCTAACCCATAGGTACTTGTCCTAGGGCCCCAATAATAAATCTCAAAAATCAACATTTAAGTAGCCCCTAAAACGCATGAACGAAAATGGACACATGGATGACACTCATCATCCACCTCATCCTAAGTCAACCTTAGGAGACTGAAATAAAACCAAAACAAATTAGTAACACATTAACATTCATTCTCAAACAAAATATAATCTTAGTACACCTTAGGGACTAGGTAGGCGCCACAAGAATCATTAACTAGGGTTACTTGTTAGACCTCTGATTTCCATTGTCCATGGAATTAACCTGCACACTTACACACACATCAATAGTCCAATGTATATCATAGCCAAATAAACTCAAATTACACACACATGATGTCAAAAAAGTCCATATATTTCAATTAAGTCAATTCCATAAGACATGGTATAATTTACTATGTTTTCAAATCAGCTCTCTTTCAAATCAACATAGTCCTGATCATGCAAAATGTAATTCAATATACTAATCCATTTACTCAATAGCTCATTCTTTAAATTCAATTGCATCATGCAATTTCAAGACCTTTATTATCATATAAAAGTAGAATATAACCCAAACATGTATAGATACATCATCAATCTAATATAACAACACATCTATCTACTCTAGTCGTAAAATATTGCCATCAAAAGTCTAATGGATGGGATCAATAGCCTACAATAGTATCCAATGTCAATCATAGAAATACAAAGATAATAGGTCTATCAAGTTGAATCAAGGAGTCTAACAAAGGTGGCCTCACAAAAATTCACTAAGGATCATCTCCAAGCACAAACAAGTGATATACAAGTAATTTGAACTAAGGCATACATCCCTAGGCATACTCAAATAATACACAAATAACTTATAATTAGATCTACGATGATACAATATCGTTTAAAGAATAGGTTCAAAATACCATATACCATATCCTAAGTCTAGGTGTAGCAATACAATTAGGTCTAATAGTGCAACTAAACATGTCGTACAAGGGTGGGCCTCACACTTAACATAGAGGCAAGGTTGATTACCTACCAACCTATAATTCTCTTTGTTCGCACAGTCATATTGTGACCAATATGGTATAATTCATAATACTTACAAAGTTGAAGTATGAACACAAGTTCAAGAATTTTCACCAAGCTACTAGAATAATTGACTTAGATTAGTTCCTTACAACCCCTTTTAAATTTCCCACTAGGTACAAAATGCTACCTTTATCAATGTCAACATATAAGTTAATTATCTATCTCCCCATGCTAACACTAATAGGATCTAGGGTTCATTATGCCCATACATTTGACCCAACTGACCCTAGTTCCTACTTATATCCAAGTTATCAAATGAAGGTCAAGTATGATGATTACCCAATTCCATTCCAACACTTACTAATATTGTCAGAATCAACCATACATAGAAAATATGTATATCAACATAATCAATGCAAAATAAATCATTCATCACAGAGCACAAGACATCAACAAACATAATAACTCTACTATGTAACAAATATGCAAAGTCCCAATATGGTTCCATGTGATGTCTTTCTATAATATGAATCAATGATACCAAGCATCATAATCATATTAGATTATGATATCCCGCCTAGATAGAACACATCATGCATCAACAAGGCCATGTAAAAGATATCCAAACTTTGAAAGACTTACAACCATAATTATAAACTTGCTTTAAGCATGAACATTACCAAGTCATACCCAAGATAGTCATTCACTCTATCAAGGATGTCATGCCACATCTAATAGACATTGACTATAACTTAAATATCAAATTTCATGATAAAAATGTCATGATAACAATTTTATACTCATAACCTCAATGGAAGTCATACAAATGTTGTTCATAATACTAGGGTCAATTGGCGTTATTGCAATAATAGCTTCCATAAATAGCCATAACCTAAAATATTAGTCATAGAATGTAGAGGAGATAAGAACAACATACTTACCACAAACTAAGAATAACATTATCATATATACAAGGATATAGAGTATGCACCAACTTATAAGGTGTGCTAATATGAACCTATATCACCACATGATATCTGCAATACCATCTAGCCCAACATATCATACTAGGGAGACTTGTTACTACCACCAAGGATAGTCTATATTTACATGGTTTAACCACATCCACCCATATGAAAGAAATATTGATGCTATTATCCCATTCACCAAGAATATTGAGCATTTATCCAGTTAGGCATAAATAAATACAATTGTCAACCAAAAGTGCTGATGCTTCAACTGTAGACCTATCTTCATAAGACCTTAGGGTATCAGTAATATCAAAGTATTACATGTTCAACAATCCTAGCATAGTAGTTATCATTCTAAAGGAATTATCTTATCTAAATTATAACAAGATGTAATTCATCCCCATCAAGATCTTACTAACACAAGGAAATGTTATAGGTAGTGTAGTAGTTTGCAAACAAACCATTTAGGAGTTTTATGTTCCTCTTTCTTGACCCAATTATCTTAGTATGAAAATAACATATAAAAGGATAATGACACATCTTGAATCATATGTTTGTCAAGTGCACCTAAGGCATTAAGGATGCTATTATAGTTTAGATGTTGCCCTTATCTTGTTAGGCGATATGTATTTCCTGGGTAACCAAGCATCTATATCCTTTAGAATTATTGACACAACTTTAACTAACATCAATATGTAGGGGATTTAAAGATCAATCTCTCATTATATAAGTATATTATTTTCTTATATATAATAATGACAAACCCAAAACTCACAATAACTGACCTGACCACTTTAAATATAATATTCCTTAAAAGAATATGAATACATATTCATACTAGAAATATTTGAGAAATTGGGTATTCATGTTTTCCCTCCATGTAGGGCTTGCAAGTGAGGATGTTGCAAGATCCAACCATGCATTCTTTTCCTTTAAACTCTATATAGTCACTATTCACTTTATGGTAGCTTTTGTTAATAGCTATACTTTCTCCAGTTAGTGAACTTTGTTCTACTCTTACAGTCAAACCTATCCTATGCAAAACCTGCATATTTGCAGGAACCTTGTTACTAACCCAAAGCTCAAGAATATCACCAATAACTAGCTCTCTTACATGCAATCCGGGATTAAAATGACCATCCTTTTTTACCATGGCATGTTCTAATTGCATTTCCTTCAAAGCCAACAGGGTTTTTTTGGCATTACTTTCTTTCCAACTCCAACAATGGCATTGACAATCAAAATCAAGAAAATAACCAATGGTTAAAAAGAAATCAGTTATATCCTTTTCACTACCTTCTTCACCATCAATCCAAACAAGAACAAAAGAAACAACGACTACGAGTAAAATTCTTACCAAAGTATCATTAAAATGATCAACAACTAGCTCCCAAATTGATGGCCTAGGATGCTTTTCTAGCTCATTGCAACCATATTTTTTCCTATGTCTCTTGACATCTTCACTGCTAAGCCCCTTGTTAATTTCTACTTCAAATTCTTTGGCATATTCATGTTCATCCCTAGTCCAGTGTTGAAACATAGTTTAATTTGAGGGCTTGAATACAGGACTCTTCATGCCATAATCTTGGAATAGATTAATCTTGATATCTCATGAAAATTAGATTTAAAGGCTGGTGATGATCATGATGATCATAAAATTGGTGTTGCCTTGCCAAGTACATACCTTCCACCACTCTTGCTGTTAAGAGATTTCTCACACTCTCTTGTTTACTTATTTGTTTGTGAGGGTCAAGGTAGGCACATTATGGTTTAGGTGACCAATAGTCCTTATTTAAGTGTAAATCCTCAACATTAAAATTCCCACATTCCATTACCTTTAATCCACCATAACTCTACCAAGAAGGTTGTTCACCATCCTGCTAGGCCAGTCAAAACAATAGTCCATTATGGATTAATAGTAGTAGATGGAAGCCATACTGACTTCAATAGAGTTTTTAGACCTTCTACTCAGCTTCTTTTAATGACTTTAATGCTTTAATCCATATCCATACCATTCCTTAGTATTTTTTTATCCTCTGAATCTCTTATCCACTCTTTATCCACCAAACTTCTACTTTCCCCATTTAATGATTAAGACTGTGGGCCCATATCATCCCTTTTCTATCCAACCACCTCTTTTAATTCCTTATCCCGTATCGAATTTGCATCCACACTCCTCATTTAATTAATCATATCTGATTTATTTAGATTTTTATTTTTACCTATAGCTTTAGGGATGTGACACTGCTGAGAAGAGTGTTCAAGCTCCCTTCATGAGGCTAGGAGGTGAAAGAGTACCTAGACGTAAACATATCTCAAACCCACCTTATATATAGCTTAACACATTGTAAATCTTTCCAAAGTATTTGAATACAAAAGATCCCTTCATCTTCATAGGAAGGAAGTAAATTTATAAACCTAACCCATGTTAGCATTGCTTTGATAGACATCAAATTTCCATAGTTCATAATATTGTAATTGATTGTTTCAGAATTTAACCATGTGATAGTTCTTTCCTCAATGTTTTGGATCATACTCTTCGATCCTGTACACTCAAAAACATGACTCGGTGGCTTAGGGTGATCGAGTCAACTTTGGCGTGCACACATAACCTCTCTCCTTGCCATGGGGTGAACCTCCACGTCACTCTCACTCTCGTGGAAGTAGCTAGTCGAGAGGAGATGAGACACGAGGGCGGTCTGGCTTGCTTGAGAGTTGGACTTTGTGGAGAGTGGTCGGCCAGTCCTAAGGCCTTTGTTGTGTGTTTGTTTGGATGCGGTGTTTTGTGACTGTTGTTATAAAAATAACTATATGACCTAAAGGGTCACTAGTCACCATTCTTCTGTTTGGGTTTCTAAGGTTCCAGCGCTGTGTGGGTTGACTGTTGTTTTCGTGGATACTTCTTTCATGTTGTCATTGTTGTTTGAACTGTTGGATGAAAACTTGTATTTGGAATTCTCTTAACCTTTCTTGTTGTTGTTGGATTATCTGTTGGTCTTGTTGTTGTCTAGGGTGGATCTCCTCTATCTCGTCAAGGATTTCCATCACTCACTCACCTCTAAGTCTAGAGCACATTCGTGAGCCCAAACCAAGAGAGAGATAGTTATAGCTAACCTCGATTTGACCTAGGGTTTCGACTTAGGGTTTGTTTGACTTAAGTTTGACTTTGCATTAACTTTATGTTGACCTTGTGTTGAAATTAAGGGTTTTGCTGAAATGTTGACCAAAGTTGACCTTGTGTTAGAATCAAGGGTTTGTGAATTCTCTACGATGCTAATGTTTTTGTTCTTGAAAATGTATGCAATCTAATATGAAGTTACCTAATGCAATTAAATCTATGTTTTTGGTTTGATTTTCTAAATAAGTTGAACAATTTACTCTAGGAAAGGAAATTTTTTTTGAAATGAATCTAATCTATGAACTTTGAAAGTAAACTACTTTAACAATGCAAGATCTACTTAGCCTATCAAGGAAAAAACAACATGCATTTACTATTTCCATGAGCAAATTTGATTACAAATCTAATTATCTAATTACTATGAAATAAAAAGCATGAAGGAACTTGGAATAAAGAGATGCGTGAGCCTCTACTACCCTCAGAAATCCTTGTATGGCAACCTCTTATTCTCTTGTAGTAGCGGGGAAATCCTCTTGGCAACAATAAGAAAAGAGATACAAAAGAAGCTTTTGGAAGCTTGAATGAGAGCTCAGTGTAATCTTGTGAGCACTGTGGCTTGTTATGTGAGTAGCATATCAACTGTAAATGAGATTTTAGCAAAGCTAGATGATACAACAATAAAAAGCAAAAAGCACGGATGTCCTATGTGAGCATATGGATGCTTGATTGGAGAGTAATAACCTGCAAGAACTATGTGTACAAATTAAATTGTCCCCCTTTATGCTTGAGGGAGGGGGTATTTATAGGTTTTAAGAAGGCATGAGAGGTGGAGAGGATGAAGAGTTAACTCCCTTTTATTGAAGAGTTAACTTAGAAGACGCAAGAGTAATTTGGGCTAAAATTGGAGTGATCTAACCAATATAGCTTATCACTCAAGAAGAAATGGAGACAGAGAATGCATGGGTTGATAACTAAAGATAAAAATAAGCTAAATATGCATGGGTGAATGCATGAAATAGTTAAATCTATCTTTGGGGCAAAATTTCATGCAAACATAAGCAAAAATGGGTGAAAATGAAGCTATTTTTGGTAAAAAACTTGAGTTTAATTGTCGCTGGAAAAGATGGCAGGGTCACCCCTAGGTCGGGGCGACCCATGGTCGACCCTTAGAGGAGGGGTCCTGGGTGAAAGGTCATGATGGGAGATGAAAGAGGAGGAGAAAAGAAGGGGATCTGCCTTTAGAAACTGGTCAAACAGGGGTCAAAAACTAAATATCCACTTGCAAATGTAGGATCTTCCAAGGGAGATCTAGAAATAATAGAGGGAGATTTGTAATGATTGACCAAAACTAAAAATGAAAGTTGGAGATGGCTTGGGAGGTCCTTTAGAGAGCTCCTAGGGGTGGGATTGGATGAAAAACACTAAGGAAAGGTAATATCACAACAAATAGATGAATAGAAGGCTTATGGATGAAGTTGTAAGTACAAGAAACAAGAATCAACAAGTGTCGAAAAGTGTTGAAAGCGAAGAAAGGGATAACTCGACAAAGGGGAAACAATGAAAGGAAGAAGAAACCACATGCTACCAAGAGAATCATTACTGAGAGGGCATTATTCTACACTTACATGTATGTGACAAGGATTGTGAGTCATCATCAAGGTCCTCGTGGAGGCTGTGCGTGATTTTGGTGCTTACATATTTGCCCCCTCAAGGATGGTAGTCTACATGTAAGGTAGGTACCGTTCCCAACTAGGACTTACCTTTTGTCTATTTATCCGCTATTGTACTTGCAATAACTAGTATTAGTCTGACATTTGAATATATCAAAATGAGTAATGAAAATTGAAATGATGAACATACCATAGATCATGTGAGTTCGCCTAGTTGTTTGCCTTTATCAGAGAGACCTTTAGGGATGAACGTGTGAAAAATGAACACATGAGATATGCATAAAAGAAAAAACTAATCTAGAAATACATAATGCAAACTAAGCTAAGAGAGGAAAAGAGTGAAGAAAATAGTGAGATTTGAGTGAAATGTTGACGGAATCAATTGTGTAAGCAGTCGTTGGGAAGATATCGCTAAGTGGATCACAAAGATGGCCACCTCTTTTTCTGCTACTGAGAGTTAGGTGCAGAATTAGTGAAAAACCCTTCTTTAAACCCTAGTTTACATTTTGTTAAAAATCTCTTAACATTGTCAGTTTTTGTTGTTTCTCTTTGTTGCACTGTGTCTATTTCGTCATTTAGAGTAGGATTGTTTTTTCATTTGTTGAAATTGGCTAAAAAACAAGGTTTTTAGAGCATTTTATAGTATGTGGGTAGGCAAATAGAGTCACCCCTTTTGCCAGTCCAAGTCGCCTGGGGGAGATTTGGCTATGCAATAGGGTCTCTCGGTGGAGATTTGCTTGTGCAACAGGGTTACCCGGGGGAGATCTTGCTGAACATCTAGGTCACCTGGGGGAGATCCGGTTTGATGAAAGGGCTGACCTTGATAGATCAATTTTGACTGAAATTTGATGTTTACTTCACTCTATTTCAGTCTAATTTTGAACACTGAATTCATTAAATTATTGCAATTTTGAAGGTTTATATGCTTTTTTTGTGAAATTTTTGCAAGTTATACGATTTTTAGGGATTTTCTGAGTTGATGGGATCTAATCAAAAGTTATTTTCTAATTGACAAGATATGAGGATCCATTGGAATGCCAACTGCGAGTAGTTGTAGCTCTCTAAGATGTATTGATGAGACTAAAAATGTCTCATCTAAATTCATATCTATTTTCTCTTAAAATTAGCATTAAAAGTGGATTTAAATGTAGTTTAATGAACTATTAGCTTGTTTAAATTAGAATATAGGATATATATTGGTTTATTTCTTAGAAGTCTATTGCAATTTAATTGCTAACATTTTCTAATGTTTATTGAAAAAATAGAATGTAATATGTTTAAAAATGATGCAGATTTAGTCTTGAAGTATTCTGGCCTCTTTCAGCCAACTTTGAAGCATTCTAAAATCACTTCCAGAGCCAACTTTGAAAGTATCTCAGCTTGATTTCAGCCAAAAGGTGTTTCAACTCATTTGTCTTAAAACCATGGATTTGATATTCTCTCAACTTTTTATTTTCTAAAAAGTTGAAGATAAATTGTTTTGGGAAAATAATAAAAGTAGCAAAAATAAAACATTTTTCCCTTAAAAGGATGTGGATGTGTTGTCACTTTGTAATGAGGGAATAAAGGATGTTGTTCCTTTAGCATAGGATTAGTAGAGAGAATAAAGGAATTTGTTTCCTTTAGCATAGGAGTAGGAGAGATAGGTGTAGAGAATAAAGGGAGTTGTTCCTTTATCATAGGAATGTGAAAGACAAGTGTACTTATGCTTTCCACTAGTTTAGGGAGTTGGGTGAAGATCTTCAATGTATAAATAAACCTCTCAACTCTAAAGAAAAGGGAGTTTTTATTTTGACAAATTTTTAGAATAAGAAAGCTACAACAGTTTTAGAAATAAATTTGTAATATTTTGTTGAAGAAATAAGATATATGGAGCATTGAGCACAAAGTTGGGTGAATGATCTTGGTCCAATTCCAAGGGAGGAGCAAGCTGCTCATCCTGAGGAAGAGGACAACATTTGGTACTTATTTGATTGTTTGTATTATTTTAGTTTTATGCATTTCTATTTATTTTAAATGTATTAAATTAGATTTTAGTGCAAGAGCTATTTTATTTCTGTATTTTTAATTCATGGAAACATGTTTTAATTTATGCAAGTGTGTTTAAATTTTGCATGTGTGATTTCATTAGATTAATTTTTTTAAATTAATTTTTTTTATTAGAAAGAATTGTTTGCCAAAAATCTTTAAGTTCCTAATGCATACAATCTTTGGACACCACCCCAAATTGATAAATTAAATGAAGAGGATTACAATGATCCTTGTCATTTTTGGTGCCGTTGCCGGGGACCATGGTGTTATTAGGAACTTTATTCTCAGATGTGTTTCTTATATTTAATTTCTTTCTCTCCCTAAAAGCATAAAAAAATGAATTATTTTGTGACAACAGATAATTTATTTATTTTTGTATAAGGAGCAGTAGATTGATTTTCAATTCAGTATGCAATAGTTTAACCTTTTTTTTTTTTTTCTGTAATTTCAATTTAGTATAAGCATTTCAAATTGTAGATTAGTTTCAATTTTGCATAAGCATTTCAATTCATAGATTAATTTCAGTTCCAGTAAATTTCAATTCAGTTTGTGTTTGTAATTTTGAAAAAATTATTTGGTAACAACAAACAACAAGTAATCTTTTCTTTATGCCATAGAGAGTAGAAGGAATCAATATATTAAATAGTTTTTATAAGCAAACAATTCTCTAGATGTTTTTATTTTTATGTCAAAAATTTATTTTAAAAAAAATTGTATGAACAAGCTTAGGGAATCTAAAAGATTTTTATATACCAAGCCCCCCCCCCCACCCCGCAAAAAAAAAAAAAAGTAAATTAAAAAAAATGAAAACCTCATTGTAAATTCAAAAAAGAAAAAAAATGTTAAGTTAAAAAAAATAGTCTGTTTGGTTGAATATTTGAAGGAGAAAAACTCTAAATTTTTAAAACTTGTTTATATGAGAGATATCTCTCTAATTCTAGATTCAGATCCAAGTGGAATTATGTCATTTTGATATCAATCGAAAAGGTTATCCCCAAAACAATGATTGTTAGTCAAAACTGTAAAAAAACTGTTGTAAACATGATTGTTTTTTACTAAATTTGACATAGTAAATAATTTTTTCTAAAAAATCTGTTTATAGTGATGATAGGCCTATGAATCTAGTTTCTAAAACATTTTGAATCATTTGATTCTGATATTGTATGAAAAAATGGAGCAAAAATACTATCTGCTGGTCTATCTTACTATTTAGAAAAAAAAAAAAGAAAAAGGGCAAACCAATGATTATTGTTTTTCAAGTGTATTTATTGCATATTACATTAAGGATTTATAAATAAAAATCTCTTTCTTGCATGTGTCTCATTAGTTTCTACTTTCCATCCAATGCATTTATTTGTTATGACATATTACTATTATGATTTTGGATGGTGCAAAGTTACTAATATTTTTGTAGGATCAACAAAAAGAAGTTCAGATTCATGCATGCTAATAGGGATGTAATCAACACTCTGGAACTCAAGTTTTGTTAAGTATCTCTAGAGCTCACATTTTTTATTACACCTCCAGAAGCTCAACATATGTTTTGTAGTTTTTGAAACTACTTTCTATAGTTGCCTTCCGGAGCTACATTTCCATAGTTTACAGAGCTATCTTTCCATAGTTGTCTCCCAGAACTATTTTGGAACTGCCTTTTGTAGCCGATTTTTGAAGTTGCCCTCAAGAGCTACTCTACAGAGTTGCTTTCCAAAGTTGCACCCTGAGTTATTAGTGTAGTTATTAAAAAAAGTTCAAAAAAAAGAAAGGTTCATTGGTCTTCGGAAAATCTTCATGTATGCATCAGAAATTATTTTGTGATTATGTAAGTTTCTCTGGAAGCACCCGTCTAATAGTGCTTCAAAAGAATTTTAGATATTTATCTAGAGAAACTTTGTTGTTGTTGTTTAAGTTCCAGAAACATCCTTTCAACGATGCTCCGAAACCTCTTTTTGTTGCCTAAATTTTGGAAGCATCTTTTCGACAATGCTCCAAAATTTTTGTTGTCGTTCAGTTCCAAAAGCATCCTTTCAATGATGCTTAGGAACTTCGATGCTCTAAAACTTTGATGCTCTAAAAATTTGATGCTCTGGAACTTCAATGCTCTAGAACTTTGATGCTCCAAAACTTTGATGCCCCAAGAACTTCTATTGTAATTCCGTTTTGTAAGCATCCTTTCAACGATGCTCCGAAACTTTTTTGCTCTTCATTCTGAAAGCATCCCTTCAACGATGCTCTAGAACTTTGTTGTTGTTTATTCCAAAAGCATCCTTTTGATGATGCTCTAGAACTTTGTTGATGTTTGTTCCAAAAGCATCCTTTCAATGATGCTTTGGAACTTTGTTGATGTTTGTTACAAAAGCATCCTTTTAATGATTCTCCAGAACTTTGTTGTTGTTTGTTCCAAAAGCATCCTTTCAATGATGCTCTAGAACTTTGTTTCTATTCATTCTAGAAGCATCCTTTCAATGATGCTCTAGAACATTTGTTCATTGCTATAGAGTTGTTCTGTCCTTCCAGAGCTATCCTCTATTCTGGTGCTTTTCTGTCCAGTATTTTGGAGCTGTCCACTGTTCTGGAGTTCCAGAGCTGAATCTTTTGAAGTTTTTCTGGCTTTCTAGAAATAAACTTCTGAATATTTTTTGATGTAGAAATTAGAATCAAATGACATGAAGAAAGTAAGGATAACTTTGAAATACGGCCAAGGTATATTCTACTATTTTATTCTTAAATATAGCTATTAGTTTTTTTAATTACAGATAAATCCACTTTTAGGAAAGCTAATTAAAAACATAAACTACCTACACTGATTCACTTGTTGTAGCTAAGAGATTTTCAGTAAAGATGTTTTCTGAAGAAAAAAATTGAAGTGAGAATGTGATGGCATAGAAAGAATCTAAATGCATAAAGGGAGGTGATTAAAAAAAGTTCTCATACCCTGTCAATCTTTGTTGTTGTCATGATGGTACAAGCTATTTGTAGAAAGAATTGCTTACACATATTAAAGAATATCATCAAATGTTTTCTAGGTTTTATTCTCCTCTATCTCAGCTTTCCAGAACATATTAAATTTTAAAATTTAATTGGGAAACCTGAAAGTTATGGCCATTTATGATTGATGGGTTTTTTTTATAAAATTTAGTTGAAGAAAGCTAAAAGGAGAGAATTTTTTAAGAACAACTAAATTGATAAGCTTTAGTGAGTCTTATCATGGATAAATGGTATAGAATAATCAATGCATACTTTCAAAGATGAAGGAAAAAAAAAGGAGAAAAGAATTGAAAGATATAAGGGCCATCAATTATGAAAAAAAAGAGCAGTAGCTTGCAGGAGGATCTGCAAGAATTTAGGTGTGGGGGAGATGATGAGACTAGAAATGTCTCATCTAAATTCATCTCTATTTTCTCTTAAAATTAGCATTAAAAGTGGATTTAAATGTAGTTTTACGAACTATTAGCTTATTTAAAATAGAATATAGGATATATATTGGTTTATTTCTTAGAAGTCTATTGCAATTTAATTGCTAACATTTTCTAATGTTTATTGAAAAAATAGAATGCAATATGTTTAAAAATGATGCAGATTTAGTCTCAAAGCATTCCAGCCTCTTTTAGCCAACTTTGAATCATTTTAAAATCACTTCCAAAGCCAATTTTGAAAGTATCCTAGCTTGATTTCAGCCAAAAGGTGTTTCAACTCATTTGGCTTAAAACCATGGATTTGATATTCTCTCAACCTTTATTTTCTAAAAAGTTGAAGATAAATTGTTTTGGGAAAATAATAAAAGTAGCAAAAACAAAACCTTTTTCCCTTAAAAGGATGTGGATGTGTTGTCACTTTGTAATGAGAGAATAAAGGATGTTGTTCCTTTAGCATAGGATTAGTAGAGAGAATAAAGGAATTTGTTTCATATATAGAGAGAATAAAGGAATTTGTTTCGTATATAGAGAGAATAAAGGAATTTGTTTCCTTTAGCATAGGAGTAGGAGAGATAGGTGCAAAGAATAAAGGGAGTTGTTCCTTTATCATAGGAATGTGAAAGACAAGTGTACTTATGCTTTCCACTAGTTTAGGGAGTTGGGTGAAGATCTTCAATGTATAAATAAACCTCTCAACTCTAAAGAAAAGGGAGTTTTTATTTTGGCAAATTTTTAAAATAAGAAAGCTACAATAGTTTTAGAAATAAATCTATAATATTTTGTTGAAGAAATAAGATATATGGAGCATTGAGCACAAAGATGGGTGAATGATCTTGGTCCAATTCCAAGGGAGGAGCAAGCCGCTCATCCTGAGGAAGAGGACAACATTTGGTACTTATTTGATTGTTTGTATTATTTTAGTTTTATGCATTTCTATTTATTTTAAATGTATTAAATTAGATTTTAGTCCAAGCGCTATTTTATTTCTATATTTTTAATTCATGGAAACATGTTTTAATTTTATAGTTTTAATTTATGCAAGTGTGTTTAGATTTTGCATGTGTGATTTCATTAGATTAATTTTTTTTTGTTTTTATTAGAAAGAACTGTTTCTCAAAAATCAAATTCCTAATGCATACAACCTTTGGACACCACCCCAGATTGATAAATTAAATTAAGAGGATTATAATGATCCTCATCATGTATGATTCACTATCTTTTGATAATCTTGATGTCTTGAAGAGGGCAGGTTGGCTAGGATTTGCCATGTATCGGTTGTTCATCCAATTTCACGTATTTGCTACAACGTCTTGATTTATTGGGATGTTGATAGGAACACTTTTAGATTTTCACAGGTTTCAGGGGAGTGGACTATTACTCTATATGATGTGTATCACATTCTCAGGGTTCCTATGAGAGGGCATCCTCTTGTCTTACCTACTAGCAAGTCCTTTGAGGACAAGGCATTTTGAGCTCATATCATGGGGGTAAGCCGTCCTAAGGACCAGACTAGTGTTCATCTTACTACAGTACCATGACTCCACATTCCTTTCTTAAGGAAGTTCTTGATTGGATTGATTGCCTCGAGGCTATCTAGAGACAAGGCCTCAGCTTGTTTGTGATGGTGCTAGGCACTCATTATCTAGGGCATTGAGTAGGGTATAGTTTTCGTATGGGGTCCTGACGTTCTAGCGATGGTCTATAGAGATTCCTATTGTATTACTTAGTGTGGGTCTCTTGCATTCAATCACTCTCTGATTATGTCCTAGATCTTTGAGCATATCAAGCCATACCAGAAGGATATTCCTCTTCTTGATTGGAGATTACCGAGATCCACCAGATGGGCTCGTGTGGGCCACTTTGATACTTCCTTGCATGTTGCGGCCACTCTCACTAATACATATATGATCATTGACTCTTATGTAGATATGAAGGGTGTATGGTCCCATGACATGTAGATTAGAGATTATTGCCATAACATATCAGAGGTTTTAGACCATAATGGTCTTATCGAGGCTCATCGCATTAAGCGCGTTCTACAATAGTTAGGTGATGACTTTTCTGAGGACTTGCCCCCAGTTCCTATATGCTATTGATCCATCTAGGAGATGGCCAAGGTTGGATAGAAGGATATCATTTGGACTCCTTTGACCCTTGAGGTTTTGATTACCAAAACCTCTAGGACCCTGAGAGGTGGACAGAGGGGAGGTAGAGGAGCTCCTTCCTGAGGACTTATTGTTGTGGATGATTTAGACTCTACCAACGAGGACTACGTTCTTGATGGAGATGACTTATCAGATGAGGGAGTAGCAAGAGATGCATAGGAGATTGATTCTGATGAGGAGGAGATACTAGAGGGTTTTTCTATAGGGCCTAGACCTCCTCATTCTGATGAGGCGATGTAATGTTTTGATCCTTCTTGGAAACTTGGCGATCCTCGTAAGTCTTCTTTTGTTTTTCTAGTTTCACACTGTCCCTTTTTTATTTGAAGTTATGAATTTTCACTTATTTTATCCTTGTCTTTCAAGTAGCATCGAGGAGTGGAGGGGTTTCATTTGCAAGGTTAATGTTGATTTGATGAGCCCCTTCACTGGCCTGACACGAGAGAGGCTTCTAGTTGATCTTGGTGTGCCTCCTAGAACTGGCTAACACACTGACATTTTTGCTCCTACCTATTGTGGGTGTTAGGACAATGCTTCATTGAGGTCTGAGGTTCTCCTCCTTAGGGGTGAGAATGTCATTCTTCATGAGATCGCCTGCCTTGGGATTCAGCATCTAGAGTCTAGCATTGTAGGTCCTTCTCATTCTCGAACCCAGAGTAGGGTTCCTCATTCTCATTGGTCTCATGGCGACACTAGTGCCACTCATATGTAGAGAAGCAGGAGTCTTGATGGTTCCATTGGAGGGAATCATCCCTGAGGTTGTTTGTCTATTTGTTTTGAAACCATGCCCCCTTGCATGGAAAGCCTTACTTTCCTTTGAGAGCATTTTGTCCTAGCTCTTGTACTAGATTATAAAAATTAAACTTTTGATTTATCTATGAAAAGTTATCTCTTTATGGTTGTTTGTTTATTGTATGAGTACTCATCTCTTGTGCACTTCAGAAGTTTTAGAACTCTTTGATTATGTTTATATTGGCAATATGTGTCAACTTGAGGACAAACTTGTATAGAGTTTTTGTATAGAAGTTGAAGAGGCTAAGAAATGGTTAGAGAGATAGGTTAATGTAGCTGATGGATAGTGGAAGATTTGAGAGAGATGGTTTGACATAGTTGGAGACATGGGGTCAACATGTTTAGGGCAAGTCAGTTCGGAAGACCTAGTAGATGGAGAGAAGATGTCTAAGTATGAGGAAGAATGGTGATCAGTATGATGTCTAAGTATGATGCAGAGGTGAGTATTGTTCCAATATGTTTCCAGTATCCCTACATTGATCTCACCAGTACAGTACTATATCACGCTTAGAGATAGGTTACAAAATTTTTGCTAAGGCATTCACAGTATATACTCTATGATAGTGCCATGGTGTTTTGGTTTGCATCCTTTTGCAAAGAAAGATTTAGTCTTACGGTTATAGATGATACATTAGTTAAGATGTGAAGGTGTTATATCCAAGATTTCAAGTTATTAAACCTTCTATAGGAAAAGTTATAAGTGATAGAGTTCTGACCCGTGCTTTGATAGAATAAAGTAATGATGAAGGATTGTTCGAATACTCCACATTCCCTTAGAGTGATAGATATGGGTTTGTGGTTTTGGGGATATGCTCAAAGTGGTGTATGGGTGTTTCAGATGTTTTGGTAAACTGCAACGCAATATCCTAAGTGTTGTGGGTCACAGTCAGTCCGGGATGCTTTATTTTTAGCAGTTCAATATGTCTTTCTTCTTGTGGTAGCATATAATGATCAGATACTTTAGGAGAAGATTGTAACGATGTTCTTAATAAAGTATATTTCTTAGATTTTGGTCTGCATAATGTTTTTGGTCTTTCTCTAGTGATGCAAAGATGAATAGGTGGCAGTGTTGGTGCTGTCTGGGCCGACAATCTAGTTTCCTTCATTGCAGTTGATCTTGATTAATTAATTTTGTCTTGAAGAATGTGTAGTGATGCATTTGACCCTGTTATACTATGTGAAGTGATCCACAACTTGTTTTCTCTATATAATGTACTTGTTTTGAGACGACCTATACAGTATCACAAGTTTCATCTAAAAGTCATCTTGGTGCAGACTTGATTGAAGTTTTGAGTTGTTGTGGAGGGTATTTATAGAAGAGAAAAATCATTTTTGAAAGGGTAGAGGAAAAATTAATGAGGATATTAAGCATGAAGTGTGTGAAGTCAAAGTGATGGAGTAATTATATGAAATAAGGGACTACAACATCAGCATATGTCAAATGCCTTCTTTACAATAGTTCATGTTCACGTTTCTATTGTAATTTTCATGTATCCTACTATCAGACAGTGAGTCTCTTCTATAATGCCCCTCACTTTTGGCTTGTGATAGATGCTATTTTCATATTTCCTATGACAGTTCTAGTATAGTTGATAGTTTTATATTGCATATTTATAGTTTCGAGACATTTGGACTAGTATGTTAGGGTTTATGTTCTCATATTTCCTATGACAATTCTGGTATAGTTGATAGTCTTATATTGCATGTTTACAGTTTTGAGACATTTGGACTAGTATGTTATGGTTTATGCTCTCCTTGATCTTGATGGACATATTTGATGCTTATAGACTAATGTTGTTCTGAGTTTAATGTGTTATTTGATCATGATTATGATGCATTATTGTTAATGGATGTAGCTATTTAATGATGTGTTTACATGAACCGAACAATGTCGCATTACTCGTGTCTGAGTACCCTGCCACGCTGCGACTTTTGTTCATTATGTTTATGACTACATGTTTATATATATATATGTACAACCTTGTTGCTTGTTTCAGGATGCAGGTACCAGGCATCGACTCCACCTGAACTAGTAGGTCTGAGCATGCCCTAGCCAATGGAATCGTTGAATGGAGTTAACATGGGGTCCCTTGTCATTATGGTCTATTTGCCTATTTGCCTCCGTGATTGTTGTCTTGTCATCTAATCTTGCTTGTCAGTCAAGTAATGTTCCGCAATGAGGATTGACTAGGTTAGAATTGCCTAAGTTTCGTTTGGTTAATTGTTGCATTCAAATAGATTTATTAGACTGGGAATATAATTTTGATAAATGAATATGATTGTTCAATATAAATTAAGTTATATAGAAAATATGATTAATAAAATTATAGGAAATAATAAATAAATTAATTACTAAATTTATGAGTTGTTATAAATGACTCAATTGGTTGTAAATGAACAAAATCACAATGGACATAAATTGCATAAATAAATAAGTAAATATAAACATAAATTGTGTTAAAAGAAATACATGGTTAATATTTAATTAATAAAATAATAATATTTCTTTGAAATATTCTAAAGTTTAAAAAATAGGGTGGTTGCTTTATACCATGTATTTAGGATTTTGGGATATGCAAATTAACAAATTAATGTCAGGTGCCGTCAGTTGCAAATTTGCGAATTTTGGAGTCTTTTGAAAAGTTAATTTTGAATCCCATGAGAGAGTGGGTTATTGGGAAGAGAAAGGCATGTTTTTGCATTACCCGAGGAGTTCAACCCTGGTTTTGAGAAAGTGGGATTGTTGGGAAGAGGGGATGTTTTATGCATTTATCCGAGGAGTTGAATCCTGGTTTGGGGAGGAAAAAGATTTCTAGAAGAGAAGGGGAGGAGATTAATTAGGAGGCTGGAGCTTCTAGCTGGGATTTGGGAGTAACATCTACCTTCTGATAATCAAGTGTTCAGATCCAGGTTTCATTTATATTTGAATTTTATCTCTGCTTCCTTGAAGTCTTTTTTAATAAATCTATCATTGCATTTGTTGCTGCATGAATTCTCCTAGTCATATGTATTGGCCATCGATGCACCCTGTTAATGAATTTAGGCAACCCCATTATAGTTACAATTTATTGTCATCAATTTTTTTCTCTGTACTCTTATACATTTTGTCTATGAATGCAAAATTTCTACTCTCCCAGTTTGTTAGTAATCTAGCTCTGTATGCATGCCAATCTGGGTAATTAATTACATTGACAAATGCCTCTATTCCTAATGCATCGAAGGATGCCAGAGGTCATTTCAAATTTACTGTTTGGTGTAGAATGTTGTTACACAGCCTGAATATCTTGGTACCATAATTTAGAGTTATGGAACCTCCTCATTTTACCCATTCGGTTCTTATCCTTCAATCATTGCACTCCAAGATACCACATCTGGATCAGTCACTCTCTTAAGCGGAAAACATGCCATATCTGTCCTACCACTCTGTAAATACCTGAAAGCATTGCATCCCATGATATCAAATCTGATGAGACAATTTTGTTAGGAATTCACTCTGCATCACCTGTACTGCCAGAATTAGCCTATCTTCCACAATAGAATTACAAAAGATAGTAGGTACTGTGACAAATGGATTTACTAAGAAGGCAAGATGGTATACCATGCTCAGCTTCTGCCCATCAAATCTGCATGGCTGCTTATGCGCTAGAAAATCCACAAGCTTACAATATTAGGCTGTGTACCAAAGTGCTTCAACTTTAATATCTGACGGAGTTCCTTTATCCCTTGTGCTTCGAAGGATGCTCATACCCGTTCCAAGCTTCATTTCTACCTCAGGCTAGCGCAGGATGGAATAAATGCTGACAGAGGTAGTGGATCTCTCATAGAAGACTTGCCTCTGAGGCATTCTAATTAATAGTTCGCGTGCCAGCCTATGCTTCCTCACCGCATTAGTGGGAAGCTATTAAATCATGTGATCATCACAATACTTGGCCATTTCTGTATAGAGATTGGAGAAAAGAATAGAATTGTGTGAGATATGAGGAAAAAGACACATCCCCAGTAGAATCTCTTCCTATTTCTATTTCTGCAGCCTCCTTAATATTAGTGTAGCCCTGTAACTTTTAATTAGGACTATCAATGCCATTGAATTAAACTTAACATCAAGAGCTATTAGTGTTCATGCCATTGTTCATAGCACCTCCATTCAAATTCTCGTCCATTGTATTTTTCAGATGAGGACTCCTTAATGCATCTAGAGCTCTGGATGGCTCTACATCGTCCATCATAACAGCTCAAGAAGGTTAAAGCTTACTCTCTGATCTGCATTTAAACAACCAACCTCTGCATGAAAAATTAAATAGATCCTTGTATGTCCGTTTGCTGAAAACTAGTAAGGGAATGCTTCTGTATTTTAGGAATGATAACGATGCCATTCACCACACTGAGGAAGTTTCTAATGTTAGTCATTGTTCTCTAAGTGTTCCAACCCTTGTTAGAGGGTCATCTACTTGAGTCAGGCCATTTCCGTTATTGTCGACCTATTTAGAGGTAGTTCTCCGCTCAATCTGCGCCAAACTTAAGTTGCTCACGTCGTTTAACTCTCTCTGTGCTGTCCTTTTTTTTTTTACTCATCACGGTCTTGGCTTGTCTCTTAGCTAGCTTTCTATAAGTCGTTAAATTCTTGATGTGTTGTTGCTGCGTTTCCTGAGTTGTCAGCGTTCAAGATTTGTTGACCAGCGGTTGTGTTATTGTTACACCTCTGTCGTAGGAAGTTCAACATTGGTCGGCTTAAGCATTAGTCGTTAAGTAGGTCGCAGGGGCTTGGATTAGTAAGTGCGATGGATGCCCTTCCCTTTTATTAGCTTTTAATCATTTACACCTTCTTTAACCCCACGGATCAGATGTTGCATTAAGATGTTTTTTTTTTTTTGGGGCATGATTGTGGATCAAAACTTGTGCTGTATGGTTTATGTTTTAGAGTTATTGCCTTGAACCTGTAGTGGTAGTCAACATGGGTTTTAGGTTTGAAAGGGAGATCACGTATTAAGTGTTGCTTGGGTTGCTATGGTCGCTTTTGGTGGATGGGTAGTCATCAGTAAAAGTAGACAGTCGTAGGTTTAGTTTTATTTTGTTTCTTGAGTAAGTGCCAATGGGTATATTATGGCTTGTCATTAGATACTCATGTGGCAACGTCAGATGGGGATCCATGTGTGTATGGAGCACCTACGCTTGGCGTTGTATCTTTAAGTGGTTTAATGTTAGGGAACCTTATTTGTTGTAGGGTCGAATGGAATGAAGTTTGGTTAGATATTTATTCTTAAATTCATTATAAGTATGTAATTTTTTTTGCAAGGAAAGATTGTAGTGGTAGGGTAATGTGATATAGTTATTAGTGATATGAACCGTCATAATCATCCTTACCTAAACACGAGTTTTAGTTGAAAGACATTGATATTAAGCTCGGGACATCTTAAATTTATAGGGTTAACTAGAGTATTAATTTAGAAAGATAGATCTTGTATGGCACAATTGTTATAGATGGTCTCATAGCCCTATTTTCTTTTGGTCAAATAGTATTCTTTCGTCTTACATAAATTAGGATAATCTACTTAAGTGTCCCACTTTGGAAATTGTGTAAGTTAACTTTTAGAATAAGGTTCTCCCTTTTACTAAGTTGTGTGATTTCCTTTCCAATAATGCAAGTAGGTGGCCCATGTAGATTCTAATCAGAGTTATAAAGCAAAATAAATGAATGTCTTTTGTTCGATCACATATAGTTGTGGTCATTAGAATTGTTAATAGTGAATGACTAGGAGAATATACATGTATGTTTATAGTGATGTGGTTAGAAATAGTAATTGCATTGTAGTTAGTAAGTTATTTTAGATTTCATCTTTTGTATAGATCCGTGATCTTGTAGAATTAATATTAATTTATGACGTTTGAATTGAATTAGATTACATTGTAATTATTTAATTTATTTGATTTTTAACAATGGCAATAGTGGTCTACCTTAGTTAGGTTAATGATGTGTGTGTCTTTGTAAATCAATTAAATAATTATTTTTAATAATTATTTACGTATAGTTATTTTAATGTAATTGTAGATTTGTTCTTAACGAGAATAAAATCGATAATGCACTATGTTTAAATATTAATATACTAGTCTTCTTTGCGAATCAAATATAGAATATTATTATTATTATTATTATTACCTCAAAATATTAGTTGTCTTTCCCAAGGAAAAATTTGCATAATTATATGTGTCTGTTAGTTACACAGGGGCAATTATATAAATTTTGTATTAGATTATTAAATAGTAATATAAGATTCAATATTTTAGTGGAGATATCAATTACAATAATTTGGAATTGTTCGAGTGTTAATTAAATTAATCTGGTAGTGAATTTATTATGTTATCCTTGTGAAAATTTATTAATTAAAGTTTGATATTGAGAGCTACTAAGATTGTATTGTGATGAGAGTTATATGTATAGTGAATTCAGTTGCATCAAGAAAGTAAAATTGAACATATGTTAGATTATTGATCTTAATGAGGCTCCTTGTGCAAGTTAATAGAGTGTTAATCCAGAGGCATAGGTTGTAACGTTTGTTTTCATGTACATGGTATGTTGAGAATGCATCTTGGGGTAATAATTAAGTCCTTCATGGATGTTGCAATCATTTACTTGTTTTGAGTATGCTTTAAGATATTGTGATGGTCAAGACAATGGGGACACGTTGTCATCTGTAAAGAAGAAATCTCTCATGTGTTGCTTCGTTTGGAAGCCATGGATAATGTATTGAGAGTGTGTCCTTGTGATTATGCCATATTTTGCAAGAGGGTTAATGCCTTGCAATGTGTATGCCTAGTTTATTGTTATGATGACTTGTACATGGCTTGATGGATGGGGTCTCCTAGGTGCAGATAGGGGAGTGGCTTCCAATGTGGGGCCGGTGCCCAAAGTGGCCGCCAGGGTAACCCATTGGAAGTTGGTAATCAAGTGATAACCTAATAATGAATCTAGGGGTTGGGTAGTTTTCACACTAACAAGATAATTAGATGCCTCACTCATGCCTGTAGTGCTCGTTTAGGCTAAGGATGAGATGAGAAGGCTGTGGTTGGCAAAATCAACTTCCTTGTCCTCATGAAAGGAATGTTGATTCCGCATGTGTCACCCTATGGGGCCGGTGCCTAGAGAGGCTGCCAAGGTAACCATAGATGGGGGCTGGCTTCTGGTGATAGATAGCCTAGGTAACCCATGCTAGGACCATGCCATGACACTCTCCTTACTATAGCCTAGCAGTCCCTAGTTGTACTCTCCCCAGTTGTTAAGTGTTGCCTCTGGAAGTACTGTTGTGTTGGTTGTGATATTGACTTGTGATGTTGGAGTCATGTGTTTCCTTATAGTCCACTGTCTACCTGACTGTATGTCGTAGTGGGGACCTTATGTTAACTCCTAGCTCAGGGGGTGGACCTCAGGGTTCCACATGGTCAGGTGGAAGAGCTTTATCCATTGGTTTTTTCCCTTGCCGTTACTCGTAAGCGAGGGGGACATTCCTTGTGTATTAGACATCAGATCTTGTACCTATTTGAAGACATTTATTATGCTCATGTACTAGCCGGTGTATCAGTTGATTCATAATGTATGTATTCAAATGTAATCAGAATAGTGATAATGTAAATTACATAATGATGTACTCATTTGTATAGACTTGGAATATGTGCACGTAATCTTGATCAAGTTGATTATCTCATTGATGTCATGAAATGGAGATGTATAGGGATAATCATTAGTGTAATAGATTTAGAATGTTCTGTTGATGTTAGTTAGTAATGCATGTAAATTATGTTGACTAATTTGTCAAGTAATGCAACCATGGGACCTTGGAAGACAAGTTGTTAGTTAATGATGTGTATAGATTTGTTCAACATTACCCTGTTATTTTATACAAAAAAAAAATTATTCTGCTTTGCATAGCATAGATGTGTTGTCTTCCAAGGTTTTAATAGTGGGGCATTACATCTTCAGTAGGTCCTTGTATCTTGTCGTAAGGTTCTAGCCTTAGTCTACAAGTCTAACAAGGAGTAGTAGCTTCCTTGGGTTATAGTCCTAAAACAAAGTTGTAATTTTTATAAGCAGTGAGCTTCATATATTGTGAGTTAATCTTCACCGTGGTTTTCCCTCAATGGGTTTTCCACGTAAAAATCTTGGTGTCTTTGTGTGGTGTATGCTTTTATTTTTGTTCTTCTTATTCTGGTTAAAGTGATTTGATGTTTAAGCTACAAATGGAATTGATTTAAAGTTTAAGAATAGACTGATTCATCCCCCCTCTTAGTCTCTGAATGTGTTCAACAATTGGTATTAGAGCCAAGTACCTTTTAGAAGCCTAACAACTGAGGTAGATCCTATACTTGAACACATGGAATCTGAAATTATGTCTAATGATGTGTTTTCTCCAGAATTGGAGCTAGAATCAATGGAACCTAAAGGTTGGGATCTCATTCCAGATGAGGTAGACTTTGAAGGAGAACTCAGGTCAGCTCTTGAAGATCTGGATGAAGCAAGAACACTAAATCTGAAATATGAGGTATGTTGTGTGGTTGCATAATACGCCTCATTTTACCTTAGAAAAATAAGGACCCAACTTTTTGCTTCTGCTTGGTCTTTGATTTCTTGTTTTGGGTGGTTTGGAAAAAGTTAGTTAAGTATATCACCCCTACACATGCATGTGACCCACAAGAAAAGGTCAAGTGTCAAAGTCAAAAGTTGCCTTCATAAACCTCATAATTTGGAAGAGTGCAAAATTCTAAACAGGTTTGCTTTTAGATCACCCTGATCTTCCTTAAGGATGAAAAGTTATGCCCAGACAAACCCAATATTTCCCGCAGCGTCACATTCGTTAATATCAGTCATATTTGCTAGATGATCCCGACATATGAAGATCACCCAATATCCACATATACTTCAATATGTAAACGTCAAAGTTAAGTGGAAAAGAGTATATACCCGTCAAACGTGCATGTATATTCCCGAAGGGTCACATTTCTAAATATCTGTCATATTTCATAATATCACCCTTCGCAAATATGACCATGACGTCATCTTGTTCCGATATATAAAAGAACTCAACATGATGATGATGTCATCAATATGCCCGACACCCAAAGAGTCACATTTCCAAATATCTGTCATATTTCTCAATATGATGATGACATCATCTTAACCCGATAGAAAGTGAACACAACCTGATGATGATGTCATCATGATCTAGACCCAAGAGGGTCATATTAAGAAACATCCCTGATCTTTTTTTTAGATTGCAGGAATCGGGTAGCCCCCCTATAAACTGTAGTGCGCCTGGTAAACTTTTTTCATGTGACTGGTGATGCTAGCATGACACACCCTCCGGTACCATGGGGACGGGGGGGAGACTAGACCTCATGACCTTTACCGCAACAAAATTTTTTAGGCAATCGAGCCAGGACCCCCGCCCCGAAACATCCCTGATCTTAACTAATATGATGATGATGTCATTTCCTTGAACAATTTGAAAGCCTTATAAAATGCTAATGTCATCCTCACCTTATCAAGTAGGGTGATATTTTGTAGTGTTGAACATTTGGATATTTCCTTATATCCCTCATATCGATCCTAGATGACCCGAGATGTAGAGATTTCCAGTGACCAATTAAATGATGCCACTTGGCATATCCACCTGATCATATTGATACAACGTGTTATCACGATTATTAACAAAGGTATAGTGACCCAACTTCAGTCGTTGGTCAACATTTGACCATCCTGACGATGAAGTCACCATAATATTCTAGATATCCATCATATTTTCAAATATCCCTGATCTCTACAAATATCACCCTTTGCATTAAATGCATTCTCAACGGTAGGTCGAGCCTTCAAATTTCAAATATGCGTCTGCTACTTGTCAACATCTACAAACGTCATGTGTTGATCAATGAACATGAACAAAAGACACTAAGCACACCCTAACTTGCTGTGTTAACCAGTTAAAAGTGAAGATTTTGGGTTTATTGCGAAGTTATCATATGTTAAACAGAGAATTAAAGACCTCCAGAGATATCAAAGCATCATTGCAACTTCCAAATGAAATAGATACACATTCAAACAGTAATTGCGATAGGATCACGTTCATCCAGATATCACCCACACAGTAAAAGGGAAGCGATTATCAGGTATGTAGCGTCAAAACTCTCTTTTGTTGTTTATGGTGAATGAAAGGTAAAAATGTTTTTTTAACAGTGTTAATTGACATGATGATGCATAAAATAAAATAGAAGATTAGAATTATCACCTTGAAATGCATGTGATCACTAAACCACTGCTGCACATGACACATTAGGGTAAGATATGCATGTTTTATTGCAGGATCTAATGGCAATAAGAAAGAATCGGTCTGAGAAAAAATTTTAAAACCTATGTACTTGCAGCCAGAGGAAGTGGCATTCAGATATGGACAAAATAATGATACACATCAAGGGAGTATTGATCTTGATGCATGGACAGCCAGACTAGAGAAGGGAAGTGGAAACCCTCTACTAATAAACATATACAGCTTAGGAATGTGGAATACTGGTGGATTAACATATGCAATGGAAGCCACTGAGCTAGTGGTAGAATGTGCACAGAACTACAATTTAGAAACTAGAAAAGTACAAAAGCATGGGAGAATTTATGTAGACTTTTTAGTTGGAGGCATCACCTCAGCCTTTAATATGCCTAAGGGACCTAATGTGGTTCGATTAAACTTGGGAAAAATGGAAAAAGAATATAACAACAAACAAAAGGAAGCTAGGAGGATCATGTATCAATGGAGATCCAAGAGTAGCACATACAAAGCCTCTACCAAATTACCTATATATCTCTTTAGTTTGATTTTGCTTCTGAATACTAGTACATGATAACGATGCTCAGCAGAATGATAGGGAAGCAAAATACTGGAGTTTTTGAAAATTGGATGTATGGTATCATCAGGATGGTAGAGTGTTCTGCAAATAAACCCCTATGGGTGAAGATAATAAGTGATAGCCTAGATGAGGGAATGAGGAGGCTAGGAGGGAAAGTGAACATGTTCCATATGACCTCTTATGTAGTATATGCCTGTGCATTTAGAGGAACATTCAATGGATTACAAACAATAGGTAGGGTTGGAAGTAACCTTGGGGATGTGAACATCTAGGATCATTACCCACAAATAAAAAGAAGAGAATATCTCCAACACTATAGGAGAGTGAATGATTCATTCTCTATGCACCTTGTCAGAACAATGGAAGAAGACAGAGGAAAGAGATTGAGTGTGGAGGTACAAGCTGCCATATACAAGCATGGGGCTTGGTTCATCCAATTTACCACATAAGGATGGAAGGTTTCATTGGGCAACCTCTCATGTTGCCAAGATATCTAAATGATCAAGTCATCCTAATGGAGTTTGTCAGACAGATACTACCCTCAGTGGAGGCTTACATTGAAAAGAAAAAGATACCAAATGTATTGTTTTCAGTCATGATTGGTTGGTATATGTGTCTTGATAGAGAAAGCGTCAGGGATGTAATTGGAGGATTGAAATTGATGCATTTGCAACCATTTTCACTGGCTAGGTCATATGATCCTTATGATAGGATGCTGGAATTGCTTAAGAAGCCCATGCATCAAAAGCATATTGAAGATTTCTAGGTTGATTGTGATGATGAAGCATAAGTTAGAAGGAAACGATACCAGAGACTCACCTTGAATAAGATACACACCTTGGATTGTATGCCAGTGCCTGCCTAGTTACATGAAGATGATGGTAAGATCATGTCCCAGGAATATGAGGACAAAAAGGTATACATTGATACTATATCAGGTCCAGGGTGGGATCAGCCAGCAGAAAGTTCCCTAGACTAGATAACTCAAAAGGTCATGCCATTGACCAAGGAGTGTGTAGAAAGTGAGGTCACCCAGTTGAAGAATAAAGGGGTAGCCCTCACTATGGATAATAAAAGAAAGAGACAAGAATTATCTGATGAAGATTATGATGATTTCTTTTAGGAAAAGAGGCAATCAAATGGAGAAAGGCAGCAAAGCAAAAATAAGAAAGGAAACCAAGCATCTGGGGTGATGGTCATTCGACAGCCCCAACCAAAGGAAAATGTAGCTTCTACATCAACTACAACATCACCCCATACTCATGGAAAACAAAAGAAGGTTGCTGCAAAGCCTACCCTTGTTATTATAGAGGAGGAGGAAGAACCCTCAGATGATGACCTCTTGATCAAGAGGAAAAATAAGAAGGTCTGAACGCCACCACAAAAGAAACAAAAGACTGCAATGAGAGGAACTGTGGACATAAGTCCCATCCTACTGAGAGGAGTAGGTGGTGAGGGTATTTTGAAGAACTTGCAACATGAAGTTCCCATCCCTGATATAGTGCACTTTAAGACTGAAAAGGCAGAGGAACAAGGAGAACAAATGCATAGTGCAAGAAAAGAGCCACCTTTTCCACTAGATGATACAGTGGACTTGTCTGATGATGATGTAGTCAATGATGTTTCAGCTCATTCTATGGAGGCATTGGTAGAAAATATAGAGATGACCCCTCATGGCACTCCCCTAATTCGAAAGGAAGTCTATTAGGAGGAGGTTGAAATGGAAGAAATAGAAGAAGATAACCCTGAGGTGGTAGCTCAAGAAATTGGATTAACTGACCTGGTTGATCAAGTCACCAGCCTTGCAGAAATTGACCTAGCTTATCAGGGTAATGAGGATCAAGGGAAAGGCAAAGATGCACCTCTGGAGCAAGAGAAAGTGGAAACTAATGTACATAAGGAGGGTGATGAAGAGATGCCTGATAAGAGTGATAATTAGAATAAGGAGCTAACACTTGAAAGAGGGACAAATGAAAAAGAAATGGATAAAACCCAAGACCTTGGAGAGGGAGACATATCAAAAGATAAAGAACAAAGTCTTCAACAAGGTGATGATCAACAAAAGGAAACAAAGAAAGTGACCAAGGATGATCAGAGTGATCACCCGGATAAAATAGATCAAAATTTTTAGAATCCTGTTGAGGATCAAGTGCAACAAAATATGCAGGAGCAAAATGTAATTGCATCACAAGAAGCTCTTGCACAACAAGAGATCCTTTAGGAGAAAATTCATGAGGATGAACAGAGGAAATAAACTTCTCCACCAAGGGTAGGAGAGCATAATGTAGAATCTCAGGATGCTCACATTGAGCAAACTGACTAGCAAGGACCCACTAGTGGTATACCATATTGGTTGCAGCATGAAATAAGCCCACCCCAGGACAATGATGTGCCTAAATTTGATGTTGCTGCATTGTTTTCAATAGATATGATCAAGCCTAAAAGGAAGGCTAGACTGACATCCGCCATCAGGAGAGATCCTACCATAGGTAGGAGAACAACTTAGGTAGCTATGTCAATAGTAGATAAGGCAAAAGGAGAAATAAGCATAGATGAATTTCAAATAACTAATAATGATCTAGGATTTGCTATAGAGGAGCAGGAAGGCCAAGAGGCTAAAGATATTATTGACTCCTTGATGAAAAGTGTAAAGAAGGAGAAGGACAAGAATAAAATGCACAAGGAGCATATTACCCAATTGCATACATTTATAAAAGGGTTGATTGACCCTAACCACTTGTCAGTCGACACAACTACCCCCTTAACCATCATATCTCAAGATGAGGTAACAAGGCTAGACATCAGAAGCATAAGGTTCATGTGGTAGACAATTGGTTTATTATTTTGATGTCTGAAGTAGAGAAGGTGATAAAAACCTCCCTCTCCAATTGGAACTTCCTCAGGGCATTAAGGAGCAAAGTAGATAAACTTCAAAAGGAGGTACGGAGATCCATCAAAGTAGATACACATATGGATGACTTGGCTAAGATGAGGTGCATAGACATGAAGGTGCTCATATTAATAAGGTATTTGATAATAATACTGCACAATTACTAGGCATATGGTATGAGGATACCAGGTTCGAGAGTGATATCCTGAAAAGATGTAATGCCAAGCTTAGGGATATTAGTGTTAAACTGCATCATCTTATGGCTGAGGAGGCAAATATCTTGGAAGCTCTAGAAGGTAATGTAGAAGGAAAAATAGAAAATTAGGATGCTAATTTTGCAATTGGAGCCTTCCAGAATAATTTTAAGCAGGCCATAGATGACCCTCTCCACCATATGATAGAGGATATAGTCAATAAGGCTATGAGGATGAAGGCCAAGGTGGAAGTATATAATGAGACCTTAAATAGTAGAAAGAGCAAATGGACTACTCTATAGACACAATTTCATTCCCAAAAACATGCTGTAGTAAAAGCTAGAGTTCAAGATGGGGGAGAAATTGAAAGAATACTACAGGCATATGAACCCATCAGGGAAAGTATCATTATACATGTAGGGGATGATCTTCATATAGATGAAGAAGATGAAGAGGATGAAGAAAATGAAGAAGAAGAAGAAGAAGAAGAGTAAGTAAGGATGCATGGTGACAGGGTCACACACATAATGAGACAAAGAAGTGACCAAGTCCCACCAGATGGTTTCCAGCTGGCAACTTATGCCACGTTTGATATTTGTTGACTAAGTCAAAAGAGATATAGACTTTTGACTTAGATAGACAAATCTTGATCATTGGATCAATGTAACTACCTCCTCTCTTTGTTCTATAAAAGGAGATGGAGTGCACATTGTATCATTATTTGAAACTTAATTGAAGTTAGATTGCTGAAGTTTCTCAGGACTAATTTCAAAGCTGATTGTAGATGTACAAATCTTTTGCATACTTAATAAAAGTGAAGATCTAGATTACACATAATCATATACTTTGAGCAATTTGTAGATGAATTCTTGGCTTGTGCTTTGATTTTCTGCATCCCTTGGAGTGCAATTCATGTTGTACATGTTGTCTTCATCTCTTTTCCATCAAAGTTTGCATCAACCATACTTATCTGTGGAACACCCTAGTGAACCTATGGTTTGATTTTCTTCCTTTCATGACAGTATCTAGAGGTTATGTGGACCAATAGCTAAAGATTCATTCAATTTAGTAAAGATTAGAAAGCATTTCACATAATTTGTTTAATTTCATTCAAATCACCATTACAATTGCAAATACATAGATAATCCTAAGCAAATACATAGAAATATAGAGATATCTTGAAGGAAATGTTGATAACTAAGAGGGGGGGTGAATCAGTTATCTTAATTATTTGACTTTCTTTTCTTCTTTAATAATTAGTGCAGTATCAAAACATATAAGCATACATGAACATGAGAGCAGAAAGAAATCAACACACATAACACAAGGATTTTTACATGGAAACCCCTGTTAAGGGAAAAACCACGGGGTGACTAACTCAAGATTGTATTCTCTGTTAAAAAAATAGAAGTACAAAATGGCACTTGCCAATTAGGGCTCACTTCCCGAGCACACTGCTCACAAGAGACTCACTACCTACAATACTTTATAAAAAGAAACTAGGTAGTTGAACTGATGAGAAGCATCCACATATGTTGAGGTTCAGTTCCGGTTAGGCTCAATATACTAATCTACTGCACTTCATTCTTCCTCTGCTTTAGTGTTGTTGTTTTGTCACATACCAGACCTGTATTTCTACTTCCACACTGCTCTCTTCTTTTCTTCACACTTCACAACACACCACACACCCCTTCATATTGAAATCCATCTGGTATATATATCCGCACAAAAGATTTCAACATCTTTCTAGTCGGCATCTGGAATACTCAAGATTTTCCCAATCTCTAGTCTGTCAGCTGAATCCATGCATACTAAGTGATGCGTATCAAAAAGATAGTTATAGGAGTCATCAAACATGTCATCCAACCATTAATGATCCCTCAAGAAACTTGATCACCATCAATTTCTTATCCGGATGAAGGTCTGATGCTCTGTCGGTCAGTCTACTCTACCAAACAGGAACCCAACACTTAGGTGCTCATATCTTTTCATTCTTTCATCACCGGAGGCTCAATCTCTAGAATGTAGTAGTCATGGTACTCCTCTTGACTTACCCAAGTCTGCACTTTGCTGAGATACTTCCTCTAAGAGATCCAGACCTAACTGTCAGACCTTGATGCATGCTCTGTTCTTGCTTACTGGACTAGAACACTCTTCAATCTAACTTCCGGTATAGACATACTATGTGCTACAGATGTGTGGGATGGACTTTGTTGCCATCAATGGCAACACTCATGAAACCACATAGTGTCTCTTGCCAACAATCTCCCCCTTTGGTATTGATGGCAACACTTAGTGAAAAATGATTAAGTGTTATAACAAACTCCCCCTTTGCTGATGCTCTATCTTATGTACACTTGTACCAGAGCTCCCCCTTAGCTAGATTTCATATTTTTCACTACTCCTCACTCCCCCTTTGACATCAATGGCAAAGGGTAGAATCCACACACCAAAATTTCAAAAATCAGCCTATTCATAGCCGCATAAGTATATATACAAGTTTATACTTACATATACTTAAGTATATCTGCAAAAGTTATCTTCAATTAGACAAATTCTGTTACCCAACTCTGCTTCATCCTGTCCAAAATTGAGATGTGACCACTCAACAGGAATGCAAAAGCTTCTACCCTCTTTAGATCTGTCGGATCACTGGTCCGGGCTGTGGTCTGAGCATCAGTCAGGGCCTCATGCATTGCCTCTAACTTAGGGATAATTATCCCTCTAAGTTCACCCATCCTACTGATTATATTCTTCCTTTCCTTTTCAAGTTTCTTTAGTTCATTTAGAATGGTAATAGTTTGACATTCTTGGTTTATTATGGATGTGGTGAGAGGAACAAAGTTCTGAGATAAACTTGACAGTTTACCCTCTTGTTCTTTCACTTTCTTCTCAATATCCTTTGTCACTTTAGACCAGGATAGACAAAATTTATATTTTTCTCTGCCATCTTTAAGAGCATTTTCTAAGCTCTTTATCCCAATATCCATATTTCTCCTATCATTTGTTATTAGCCCTTGTACCTCGAAGAATCTCTTTCCCAAAAACTCTTTCCAGACTTTATCTTCTGCTAACTTCTCCAAAGAATCAAAATGTGTGCTAATTGAATTAACAAGAGATTTCAAGTTATTGGATGAACAGGCTGAAAGATCCTTCTAGAAGGATGGCATGATCTTCTCTAATGCACTGGATGCAATCTCTATTAGCTCACAGTCTTCCATGTGAGACTTCAGAAGCTTTTCTTTTGCTTTGGCTTGAGCAAAAGATGCTACCTTCATTGTCTGTACTAGAGACAGAGAGTCAAAATTGAATGGTCCTTAGAACAAGTCTGGTTCATCTAATTCCATCATTTCTTTGATCAAGAAGTCTTTAACTACTTCTGCAGTGTCTCTTCCTGGAGACTTCTTTCCTCTTGCAGCCTCAGAGGTGTCAATAGAGACCTTCTCTGTTTGTTCTTCTTCTCTTCCCTTTTCCCCTTCTTCTTGACTTGCTTTCTCCTCTTGTCTTGCTTCTCCTTCAGTTCCAGAGTCTATTGGGGGATTTGAAAGGGAGATATTTACTTCTTCATGGACTTCCTCTTCTAGAACAGAGGAATCCAGGTCCTTAGTCTTCTCCTCACTTGTTTCCTTTGGCTCTTCTACAATTTTCTCAGTGGAGTCTTCCTTTGATGCACTTAATCCTTCGACATCAGAAGGTTCATCACTTATGTCCTCTATAACAGGAAGATTGAATCTTTTATATGCATTCTGGAGGATGTCTTTAGTCTCTTTGGCCACTTAATCAATCTCTCCGAGCATAAGCTTGTTCATTCTGGCTTTGCTCCAGAACTCATCCTTACAATCCTTGAAGATCATGTTTATTTGTTTAGGAGTGATGGAAGGATAGAGATGAATAGCTATTTGTTCCCGAATCTCCATATACATTTCCTTAGCATTATTCTTTCTTATTTCAAGTTCCTTCTCTAGGCTTCTAGGAATTAGAGATATGATTTCAATGAATGCTTTGTTATAGATGTTTAGATACCTAACTATAGCATCTTGCAAGATCTTCTGGTCAGCTTCATTGTATTCATCATAGAATTCTGTCATAGGTTGCAAATTTCCATCCACAGTGACTGCCTTGATGACATCATCAATGGAGAGAGTAGGCCTTTCAACAAATTCTTCTGCTACTTAATCTTTGTTCTTGCCAATAGAGAATTCCACAAATGTTTTCTTTTTCTTCTTCATTTTCTTGACCTCCTCATTTGTCTCTGTCTCTTCATCATCCTTGTGGCTTGTGTATAACCTTGTAGCCTTTGTCGTTGTTCTCTTCTCTCCTTTTCTGGATGTCTTTGCTTCCAGTTTTGAGGCCTTTTGGCTCTTAGAGGTGGTAGGTGTAGAGCTTTTGGAAGATCTGGTCTGGGAGGGGGTTTGCACCAGAGCACTTTCTTTTTCTTCTTCTTGCCTTTCTTTTTCTTCCCTTTCTACCTTCTCTCTGTTTGCATCAACTCCTCTTTGGAAATGCCATATCTCTTGGAAATTTCATCTACTTCCCTTCTTACCTTTCTCTTGATCTTTGGTTGTCTTAGCTCAACATGAATTTTCACACACAATTTGCTGGGTGAATATTTTGTCGTTAACTCGCTAATGTCAAAATGGGTATATCAGCCACACCTATGATGAGACAAAGTCTCTCCTCTCAGCAAGGGGAGGTTCCCTCTAATTACTTAACTTTTGCAAATCAAACAACTTATAAAATTTATGTACGCTAAAAACTATGTTTGTGGTCTTTCCATCTCATCTTATTCTCTTTTTTCAGAATAGATGTTTATGTTTCAGACTTTTGATAGAAGACTTATAAATTATCACAAAATCACAGAAACACAAAGTTTTCTGTTACCTCACTTACTACTTGTAAACGAAACTATTTGAAGTAGAATGCAGCCCAAAGTCTTCACTCCTCTTCAAGATGATAAAAGTAAATTGAATATAACAACTTGCAGCACAAAGTCTCCAAACTATTGTATTCTCACAAACATGAACATATAACCCACAACTGATTTGATAACACAAAGTTTATCAGAATCAAATTAAGAGTGCTCTTCAATCACTTGAAACAAACTCCACACTTCAATTATTATCAAATAAGATTATGATAGCAAGACGTAAGAACAAAACTATCACAACACAAATAATCCCAAGACAAAGATTGGAATTGAACTTGCTTTCTTGTATTGATAAATATTTGAATATTGATTTTCACAAAAAGCACAAAGTCTTGATTTGCTTCTCAATTCGCCAGAGTTTTCTTGCAATAGACAAAAGATAGCTATTTACAAAAGAGGCCCCCTTTATTTATAGGGAAAGACCTTGAGAAAATTTAGGAAATCTACAACTACTTTGACTTATTCAACAAGAGAGTCCTATTTGACTTATGACTTCTCTTGTTTCACATGTAATTACACTTTGGAAAATTACATGTGTAGATGTCCAAAACAAAATTCAATTTACATAACATCTAAGAAAAACAAGCTAAGGCACTAGCTTCCTCCACCTTTTTTCCTCAGGAAGTTCTCATACATGGTTTGAACAACTGACATTTCGCATGCATCTGGTTTCGCTGTGTTTTCAGAGATGGTGCGAGCTCAGAGAATTGAATCTTTCACCACCTTTACTGCCTTTTCATGCTTGTCTAAATTATCCTTCAGGTTCTCTAGAGTCGAATGTTGATCATACAGGTTATCCACTGAGAGCACTTAGGGAGCTTCTTCCTCAAATTTCTTTTGTACCATTTCTTCAAAAGAACTTATCATTTCCTGTGCTGTGAGGAAACTATGATCTTCCCTTGTCAAGGTGCAAGGAAGTTCTTCCAGCCGGTGTAGGAGTGTGACATCACTATCTTCACTGACTTCTTGAGCTTGGCACAGATCTTCAAGTAGACTCTTTATTATGAAAATATGATGAGCTAGAGTCTCCTTGGTCTTGAGATATGATTCCCTATTGATGACAACCCCAATGGTGATTAGATTCTTAATCTTGATCTTCTTCATATCTATCCACTCTTCTAGGCTCTCTTCTTGATCTTGCAGCTTTTGTGAAAGTAGATCTACCAGATTGTCTAGCTCAGCTTTAGCTTTGTCCATTTTCTCCTTTCTTTCCACAGCGGTTCTTAACAGAACTCGTCCTTGAACCAACAACCGCTCCACTACATCCCCCACTATCTTGGCTCTAGCTTGGGCTTTTTCAACCTTCTGTATCAGGGGATCTTCCACTGTCACTGCCATAGGTTCTACTATTTCTGATGACTTCACTATTTTCTGAAGGACAACAGCCAGTTGTCCTACTTTTGCTTTGTATTGCTCCTTTTCCCTCTTGGCTTCATCATACTTTTCAAGTAGGGTACTGGCAGTGGTCTCGAAATCTTCTTTGACACCCTCATGAGTCACTTTACCAAGTTCAACCCTTGAGATGACATAACTACTCATGTCAAAAGTGTCAATAGTGGCATCTTCAGGAGGTTTGGCAATCTCAGCATATCTGATTCCTTTTTCAGTGACCAGCCTAGAAACAGTCTTAGGCTTCTTTTTCTGGTTCTTTGCTTTCACAGGCAATAGCTTTTCAATGTCAATCTCATCAGGTGAGATGGCTTGCTTCTTCCTCTTTGGAGTATAGGCAGATAGCCATGGAGGAAGTAGAGAATCACCAATAGCTGGAGAGGGATCTCCTACTTGCTTGGCCGGCTCCGTGCTTGTTCCCGTGATGGTGACAATTGGACTTGTGTTGGTAAACACAACACCTGTATCAACAACCTTTTGTGAAGCATCCAGAAGGTTCTCTAAGATAGTTTGTTCCCTGATATCAAAAGAAGGGGAAGATAAGCTTGGAATGGAACCAGAAGAATCAAAAACAGTTCCAAAGCTAGCTTTCATGGACGGAGGAGTATTGTCAGAAGAAACAACAAAAATGGGAGAAAGAGGAACATTTGAAATTACTGGCAAACCATCAGAAACTGGAACATGAGGAGGAGGTGTAAGAACTTGTGTCTTGGAAGGAAGATCTTTCATAGGAGTCTGAGGGGAATCATCAATTCGTTCTACCTCTATATCTTCATCTACCCCTTGTTCAGCTTTATCAGATACCTTTGTCTTAGACCTTTGAACATTTTGTTCTTTAGTCTTAACATCTTCAATTTCCATCTGATCATCATTAGTATCTTCAACATCTGACTTAGTGGCATCAGAAGCCTCTGTGGTTTCCTTTTTCTTTCCTCCTTTAGATACAAATTTGATTTTTGGTACAAATTTGATTTTTGGTTTGTGTACCTTGGAGGAAGAAGGGGTGTGACTCCTGTTCTTAGTTCGGTTCTCTACCTTCTTACCTGTTTGCTCATGTGTTCCCTCTTCAGACCCTGTAAGGAACTCTTTCAACTTAATTCCCTTACTTTCCAACCACAGATTGGTGTTTGCCAATATTGGTTGGAATCTTTTCCTGATGGATGTCTCCTCTTTGACTGACCATTTCACCTCTGGGAGAAGTGAAGCCTCAACATTCTCTGCCTCATATTTGTGATCTAGGACATCCCCATCATCCTCCATTCCATCTGGAATATCAGCTAGTCGTAGTTCTTCAATTTGGCTTAGATGAAGTCTACAGAAATCTAGTTTTCTGATCTCATTTTGAGTCCTGAGATCTGCCCATATGTCTTCGACCATTGGCTCGTGAAAATTTAACTTCCTCTTGATTTTATCTTGAACCCTTCTAAAGTCAAAATGATTTCTTTTCTTGTAGGTCTTCATGGTGACCAACTGCAACTCGGAGTCAATTATTTTTCCTTTGTTGGCAGATTGAACCGAATATCTCCCAATTTCAATGGGAAACTTTATCCCTAACCTCTTAAGCTCCATTTGTTTGTTGTGTGCCACAATCAGTTGTCTGCAAAGCTCCATAAGAATAATGCGATCACTGGGATACCGTGGCAGCATGTAAGGGTAACCAAGATAATATCCTACCTGAAGATATGTAAAGGTGGGAAATTGCAAAACAAGCAACCAAAAGAATTTACAACTTGCCATGCTTCATCAGAAACTCTTTTTTGAACCAGTTCACCATCCTACAAGCACATGAAAACTGAGAAGAATGCATCATTGACTCTTCTGAAATGATGAATTGACCCCTTCAGAGTGATTTGGGGGTAGTATTCATACACTGGGACCAATCTCCTGTCCCCTACTTAGGTTAAACCTGGAAAGTTCCTCATGCTTGCAGCAGCATAGACAAGATAAGAGGTCATGTAAAATTTGAAGGTAGTATTGACTCTTACCAGTTGCTCGTGCAAAGCATTGCTGATCTGTTCACCCCAGAATATCTTCTGATTACCCCGTAGAATCACCTTGATGTAAGTGTACATCCAGTTTTGGAATTTGGAAGCAGAAGGGAGTCCTCTGATGCGACTCAAGAGAGTAATCAAATCACACACTTCCTCCATAAAATCACTCCTATGAAGGTCTTTTGGCCATCTGGTCAAAGTTGCCCTAGGAATCTTTAACCATTTGCTGTTTATGTGCCTCCTAGCAGATTCCAAGTCATTGTCATAGTCTTGTTGACCCTGAGCAAAATCAATCTGCCTGACGTTTTCAATTGGTGGACACATGAAGATTTTGTCCATGAATTCTGCGTCCAATCTCATGATTACATTTCCCTGTGAGTCTGTCACAGCTCTAGTGTCTCTATTGTAATGATTGGCCACTTGTAGAACAAATTTAGGATTATGTGCATTGACTGGAAATGATGCAACCAAATGAATACTGCTGTCAATGATTTTTTGCATATGCTTGGAGGGATTTTCTTGTTTAGTTCTATCTATGAACTCGGCCATGTCTACGTGCCTAATTTCTATGTCTCTGATTTCATCAACATTTGACTATACTATCGTTACCAGAAAGACACCCTGGTACTTGTACTTCATGGCTCTGGACTTTGACGGAGATGATTCTGACATGAGCTCTGGAGAGAACTGTGAATTCGAACACCACCGCGAACGCTGATTGAGAACTGCAAAAGGCCATGATCTCACAGTTAGGGGAAAAATTGGATAAACTGGGTCAACTGCATTTTGAGGATCATGGACAGGAAAGCATGCGTTTAAAGGGCTTAAGTGCGCAAATCAAGGTGAAGGCAAAAGCGGGCGTTTGGTTTTGAAAAGTGAGTTTTCCAGTGTTGGGAAAAATTAGTAAAATGTGCTTGAGCGGGTGATTTGGCCGCCATTGCAAGTTGGGAGAGACTTCAGGTGTAAAGGAGATTGAAAACACCGCTATTGCATGTATTTTGGAAAGTTTTGATTAAACATGCTCGAGTAGTTAAAATGACCGCTATCGCATGTGAATGAGTGAAAACTTCAAGTGTTTGGATAGGGAAAAACACCGCTTTAGCAAGTCGTGAGTTTCCTCAACACTGGATGCTCGGGCGGGTGAAAACACTGCTATGGCAAGGAAATGACCAAACAAGTTTTTGATGTAGGGGCGGATAAAAATGCAGCTCGAGCATTTGGGAGATTATCGGTTAACATGCAAGAGCGGATGAACTGACCGCTATTGCATGTAACTTAGTGAAATGCCAATAGATGTTCGAGCGGTTGAAAATGCCGCTCATGTAGGTAAGTGTTAAACTTCAAGGGTTTTGGTGTAGGGGCGGGGATTTCAACCGATTTGCAGGTGGAACCGAATTCAATGTTTAAGGTGATCGGGTGGTGAAAAACGTCGACACTGCATAGGGTATTTCGAAGTCTTCGGTGTAAGGGTAGAAAAATCTGCTGACATTGCACAAAATGGAAGTTACGAGGTTTGGAAGGTCTAGCGGCAAATTTGGTCGTTGATGCATCTCTTCAAAAGTTGATACATGGTGAAGGTTTTAACTGATGAAAAACAAAGCGTCTTCAAAACGAAAGCCCTAACTGCAACCTATGTTGTATGTGTAAAAACACTCTAGACACAACTCACAAACAACAAAAAACCTAACAAAAATCTATAAACCAAATATACAAACAAACAATGAGAAAGGGGGAATGGAAACAAAAAGAAACTTACCCGTAAAATTGACCAAAAACCCTAAGTGCCGATCTGCAACATGAAATCAACTAACACTCGATCAAGTGGTCGAAGATGGTATGAGTGAATTGGCTAAATTGTTTTTTGTTTTGAAATAACAAAATAAGAAGAGACCACGGGTTTTATAACACCTTAAAGGTTGAAAACAAAACTTAATTGCCTTGCACGAGTGGCCATTAATGGCACTCGACACCCAAAATCCCAGAGATCTCGCTCGAGCGGCGGTTTTGGTTGCCGATGCACAAACATTAACAAACATGAGACGGCGGCGAAAATTACCGCTATTACAAGGAAAATAAAGAAAAACACGTAGTGGCGGTGAAATCTGCCGCCTTTACATGTTAAATACAAAGACATATGCACAAGCGGCAATAAACGCCGCTTTTACATATGGAATAAAAACAAGCAAAGAGATATGTAGGAGCGGCATTATCAGCTGCTCTTGCATATCAAGACTCAAAAACTAACTTCTAAAAAAGAACTAAATTGACATTTTTACCGATTTATGACTTGAACAATCTTCTCACATATCGAGAAAATGATTCAAAGAGATGTCATAAACTAGCCTAGGATGTCAAACAACTTCGTACGAGATCAAGAGGATCTTGTCTCGATCCACGAGCTTAGAGTGTAGATTCACAAAATAGACAAGTTCGTGGGGGGTTGTCTACAAAAACGAGCGTAGCTAATTTTGAGAACAACAGCTGGCTCTAACTGGGGAAATTCCTTCAATCAAACTTTGAAACGATTGAAGGAAGTAGAATCCAGTCTCTAAGTGCCTTCATCCATGCCATTGGACCATAGAGTCAAGCTAAAAAGAAAAAGACACAAAAGGCTAAACGAAAGCGCAAAAATAAAACACAAAACTATACAAATATACAATTTAACTTATCTGATACTTCAAAGATTGAAGTGCTTTAGATGTTGTCCACTGTGAGGTAAGGAGAATGGTGTTCCATCCTAATACTCCAGCAAGAAACTGTTTTCACCACAGAATTGATGAATGGTGAATGGACCTCTCCACAAGGAATCAAATTTTCCGTGCATTCCTTTTGGTTCTCTCCTCTTGTCCCACAACAAGACTTGATCTCCAACCTGAAACTCATGAGCCTTTGTCTTCTTGTCAAAGAGTTTCTTTACTTGATTTTGGTGCTCAGCAATACGGTCCACCACCATAGTGCATTGCTCCTCAAGTTCAGTCAAATACATGATCCTTTTATCAATAGAACTATCAAAAGTTCTATCTTCCAATGCATTTGCCAACTTCAATGCTGGCAATTCCAAGGTAATTGGTATCTCCGCATTCAGACCATATAGAAGCTGAAATGGCGACATGCCTATCGCCCTTTTGGGGGTAATTCTATCTGCCCATAAAGCATCAAACAATGCCTTATGCCAAGTTCTCTGATTCTCATCTACTAGTTTCCTGATGATAGTGACCAGATTCTTATTGCTTGATTCTACTTGACCATTCCCTTGCAGATAATAGTCTGAAGAATGGGAAAGAGTGATCCCATGTTCGTAGCAAAACTCAGTAATCTAATGAGAGGAAAAATAAGTAGCATTGTCTGCTACAATCTTGTTTGGAACTCCAAACCTGGAAATAATGTTCTCTTTAAGAAAACTGCATACCACCTCTGAAGTAGCATGCTTGACTGGAATAGCTTCCACCCATTTGGTAAAATAGTCTGTTGCAGTGAGAACATAGTTATGTCCTACACTTGATGATGGATTCACTGCGCCAATGAAGTCAATACCCCATTGCTGAAAAGGCTCCTCAATCACCACTGGTTTTAGAGGTAAGGCTGCCAATTTTGGTTTCCCAACAAACTGTTGGCATAACTCACACCTACGTACCCAATTGTACGCATCTTGGAATAGTGTGGGCAAATAGTATCGAGCTCGCATAATCTTGTGAGCTGTTACAGGTGCTAAAAAATGTCCTCCACAAGCCAAATTGTGGAAAGACTCCAAAAGTCTACTTTGTTGCTCTTTATCCACGCAACGGAGAAATACACCGTCAAGACTTCTCTTGTACAAACCATTGTCCCAAAGGACGTAGTTAGTAGCTTTTGACTTGACAGTTGTCTTTTCCTTATAAGACAAGTGAGAAGGGCACTCACCATAGGTAAGGAAATGAGCGATATTGGAATACCACTCGTCAGTTGTAGTAACAAAAAGAACAGTTGGCGTGTCCACAACTTCTTCTTCGTCCCCTGTCTCTTTTGGAACATTATCTGCGATCAATTGACACAAACCTTTACCATGCACAAGCTTGGTAGGCTTGATATCCAGATCAAATTCTTGGGTCTTAGTGATCCAATTACCTCTCTTTGTTCTGAACTCCTATTGAGTTAGGGTAGATTTGACTGTTGTATCAGGCACCATGACAACAGTGTGTGAGTTTAGAATATAGAACCTGAAATGCTTAACCGCTTTGACTATGGCATAGGCATGCTTCTCCATATTTGAATACTTCAATTCATGAGCTTTGAGAGGACAACTCATAAATGATATGGGGGATTCAATGCCTTCTTCATTCTGCTGAACCAGAATAGCTGAAAGTGTGTGCTCTGAAGCGTAGCTATAGACTACAAAATCCTTAGTGTAGTCAGGACAAACAAGAACTGGAGCATGAGAAATAGCTCTCTTGATATCCTCGAATGCTTCCTTACCTTCCGTAGTCCAACAGAAAGTGGCCTTACCCTTCATCATATTAACAATGTGACAGGTTTTTTCTGCAAACTCAGGAATGAATCTTTGCAGAAATTCACCTTTCCAAAGAAAGAGTGAACAATAGTCTTACTTGCAGGTAGAGTGAGACTTTGAATAGATTTAATTCTCTCTGAGTCAATCTTAGTACCTTCCCGAGATACAATGTGTCTGAGAAGCTTACCTTCTGTCACCCCAAAAACTGACTTCTTGGGATTGAGGGAAATACCATTCTGCCGACAGCGCTCCAGCACTTGTCGTAAATGATGCGCATGATCATGACAGTTTTTGGAGAAAACAGTCAAGTCATCGAGATATACCACGATGAACTTACCCATCTCATCTCTGAAAGCAAGATCCATCGCTCTTTGAAATGTTGCGCCAGCATTGATCAAACCAAAAGGCATTCTGCGATATGCAAATGTGCCCCATGGTGTGGTGAAGGAAGTTTTAAACTGATCAGCTTCATTTACCTCCACTTGGTTATACCCCAAAAAACCATCTAACATAGATAGCATTTCTAAACCAGTCTCTATTTGCAATACTTGGTCCATGATGGGCAAAGGGTAGTTATCTTTCAAGGAAGACTGGTTGAGATTCCTAAAATCAACACAGATACGGATTTCTCTGTTCTTCTTCCTTACAGGTACTATGTTTGCGATCCATGTGGAATGATGAATTGGAAAAATTATCCTTGCATTTAGCATCTTCTGAATTTCAGAAAGAATCGTACCTAATATCTTTGGATTGTATTGCCTCTGCTTCTGTTTGTGAGGCAACGATCCAGCTTTGAGGGGAATTTCGTGTTAAACCTCCTTAGGCCTGAAAGACTTCAGGTCATCATAGGAGTAAGCCAAAACATCAATGTAATCGTGAAGGAGGGTAATGAATTTGAATCTTTCATCAGCAGTGCAACATTTTCCAATGTTGACCATCTTAGGATCTGCTTCAGAACCCAAATTGACCTGCTCAAATTCCATAGAGGAACCTGAATCCTATTGTTGTTGCCACTGCTTGATATACCTGTCATGTTTATCAAAGAGTTTCTCAAGGGAAACCAAACCTTTTGGGATTTTATTTCCTTTCAATTGTAGAAATTCTTCGCCGGTTTGTGAATCTATCTCTGAAACATATTCATGCGGTGGCGATTTGCTTCCTTCAAAGTAAAGCTCATCAAAACTATCCATCTTTTCTAGGAAAGCAATGATTTGGTTATCACCATTGAACACCTGCCAATGGTTAGCGTTATCAGGTACACTTGGTCAGAAGACCAGTTCAATAGTGTACTTGTTTCCTTTGAAATCTTTGTGTGGCACCATGAGAGTAGCAGAAACAACCAATGAATCTACACGTTCATTGAACTCCCTTGGCACTGTAGAAATGTTGAAAGCATCAAAACTTGCAATGCAATCCCATACGCGATTGTGATAGTGTCTCAGTCTTTCATTTTTAGTTTGGTACAAATTCCTTACTTGACAAACCACCAACTCGGCATCCCCTTGAGCATGAAGGATTTTAACACATCTGGCACGTGCAGCTTCCAATCCAAGCAACAAGGACTCGTATTCAACGGTGTTATTGGTATTGTCAAATTGTAACTTATAGGAAAAAGGTAAAATATCACCTTGTGGCGATATCAAGACCACTCCAGCTCCAAAACCAGTAGAAGAATAGCTGCCATCAAATTCTAAAATCCAGACTCCATCAGAATTTGATTTCTTGGACTTTCTTTGGTCAGGAGACTCCTCTTCGTCAGTGAGGGAAGAATCTGGTATTACTATACTCTCACTTGAACTTTCATTTGAAAACTCTTCTGAGTCTCCATCTGACATATCAGAGCTATCACCCGATGTACTCTCATCTGATGAACTGGAACAATCTTCAGTAGACAGAAAATAGTTACCCATTCCTGAGGACTCAAACAAAATTTGAGCTTTGGGGTTTGAGGTTTGAGTAACAATGTATTTTGCCTTCTTCTCAGAAAGTAGTTTCTGCATGACACCTTTAACAGGTATCCTTGCTTCAGACAAATCCATGTTCAACTCCCCACCTACATCCTTGCAAAAATTACGTCCAAGAAGAATGCCATATGAAGCTGGAACATCAGCTACCAAGACTGTCATCTTGATTCTCTTATCTGGAAAAGCTGCAAATGCAAATTGGGCGTCTTTGATTTGACCCAAAAGTGGAACTTGCTTATTCTCCATAGAGAAACACCTCCCAAAAGTTTTGGTTAAGGTGAGGCCAAGGGCATCTGCTACCTTAGTAGGCATAACATTGTCTGAGGCTCTAGAATCTATTACGCAATTGCTCAATTTATGACCATTTACTAATAGGGAAACATAGAAAGGTTCAATTTTTCTAGAGGCTTTAGGGGGAGTAGTGATAAGATTGTTTTGGGTAGGTTTACTTTTGGAGGAGTCATGAGTAGCTTTGGGAAACTCTTGTCCTGCAGGGACGGCCTTATTTTTGACATATTTGGCTAATCTATCAAATTGTCCAGGATTAGCCTGTAAATATTCTACTTCAGACATTTGTATCTTAGTTCTCCTAGCATGGTCTATTATATCAAATTGCTGAAAAGAATTAGATACGGAGGAAGAAAAACCATCATTTTGATTTTTGGCAGAGATAGCACTAGTCTGAGGAGTAGAAGTGGAAGATACAAATTCATTAGAGGCACTTACTTGTTTATTAACCACTGGGTCTTTTGATTGGAAAGGTAGCGGAGTCCCTTGTTTAGCGATTGAAATCACCGGTTGAGATTCTTCTCTCACCTTCCCTTTATCAGCTTGGAAAGCTGACTGATTTTGAGACCTAGTGAAAACAACATATGCTCCTTCACACACTTCTCCTTTTTCAGCTTCATCCTGATAGTTCAAAAAGCTAATGGTAGAGTCGCTAGCTAACTCTTCTTCTCCTTCTGTGAAGAGATTAGCACCATTTTCATAATCCAACTCAGGTTGGAAAGAAAGTTCATTTTCAGCTTCATAGTAGCCAATAGCAGAGTTGATCGGTACTGCTTCAATGGCAAGCTTCCCCTGTGTAGGCGGAAGATGGTTGTGTTTTCCTTGATTCCTAGTAGCATTGCCTTGATATGAATTATTTGGAAATGTCCTCCTTGGTATATCTCAGTAAGAAGGAGGCACAAACATACCTTGGGACATTTGTCTCTTCAGAGCTAGCAATTCATTTGCTAGCTTTTGCACCATGGGATCCGTGGTGTTTGTGGAAGCATTCTCAGTAGAAGAGGAGTTTTTATTTCTATTAGTATCCCTTCTTATCTTACCCATGAGGATAAGATCATCTTCTACTTCAGTTGCCAGAATCTGAGCTGCAGCAAGATTAGTAGGAGCAGCTTGCCTCAATAGGAAACTCTACTTCAGAAGTTGCGTATTGATAAAGAAACATTTAAGGTTCTCCGCTGTTGGCTCAGTGGTGGTGGGAATCCTGTTTCTCAATTTGTTGAACTTAGCGATGAAATCTCGCATTGGTTCATGAGGTTCCTTTTTCATCTGTGTCAGCTGTGCCAACAATGCATGAGCATCTTCTGCAGGTTTAAACTGGCTTTGAACTTAGTTTTGAGAGTGGCCCAGTTCGTTATGGTCTGAGCTCAAAGGTGGTAAAACCAGTCTGCAGCAGTGCCTTGTAGTGTTTCTACAAAGAGTCGTACAGCAACATCTTCGTGCTCGACACCTATCACACCACAGGCTATACAGAAAGCCGCAATATGCTCATCAGGATGAACATTCCCGTCACCATAGAATTTGAGGAAATTCTTTCTTGAACTACGAGGTAGTTCATGCAATGGTGGGGTCAAATTTAGAGGACCAAAGGTATTACCCCAAGGGCCTTGGGCTGCCATGACGCGCTGATTGAAAGGTGGTATAACAAACCTTGGTGGTGTATGAACAGCCAAAACTCTGTTAGCACTAAAAACTTCACCTGGTATTGGAGACCTAGTGTTTGTAGGGGGAAAACTCCTGGTGTGCTAAAGACAAGGTCATGGAGTTAAGAATCCAAAATTATTCTGCTGCATCAATTCAAATGTAGGGTCAATAATACCGTGAGCCCTCTAACTTCTGGTGTACCGGGAATCTGCCAGAATGTATTATGCTAAGCACAATTTTGCAAGAAAATGGAAAAGAACTGAAAATACTTCAACTCGGAGCGTGAGGCTTCAAGTTGTGCGTTCCTTCCCCAGTAGAGTAGCCAAAAAATTGTTGGGTGAATATTTTGTCATTAACTCGCTAACGTCAAAATGGGTATATCAGCCACACCTATGATGAGACAAAGTCTCTCCTCTCAGCAAGGGGAGGTTCCCTCTAATTACTTAACTTTTGCAAATCAAACAACTTATAAAATTTATGTACACTAAAAACTATGTTTGTGGTGGTTCCATCTCATCTCATTCTCTTTTTTCAGAATAGATGTTTATGTTTCAGACTTTTGATAGAAGACTTATAAATTATCACAAAATCACAGAAACACAAAGTTTTCTGTTACCTCACTTACTACTTGTAAATGGAACTATTTGAAGTAGAATGCAGCCCAAAGTCTTCACTCCTCTTCAAGATGATAAAAGTAAATCGAATATAACAACTTGCAGCACAAAGTCTCCAAACTATTGTATTCTCACAAACATGAACATATAACCCACAATTGATTTGATAACACAAAGTTTATCAGAATCAAATTAAGAGTGCTCTTCAATCACTTGAAACAAAATCCACACTTCAATTATTATCAAATAAGATTATGATAGCAAGACGTAAGAACAAAACTATCACAACACAAATAATCCCAAGACAAAGATTGGAATTGAACTTGCTTTCTTGTATTGATAAATATTTGAATATTGATTTTCACAAAAAGCACAAAGTCTTGATTTGCTTCTCAATTCGCCAGAGTTTTCTTGCAATAGACAAAAGATAGCTATTTACAAAAGAGGCCCCCTTTATTTATAGGGAAAGACCTTGAGAAAATTTAGGAAATCTACAACTACTTTGACTTATTCAACAAGAGAGTCCTATTTGACTTATGACTTCTCTTGTTTCACATGTAATTACATTTTGGAAAATTACATGTGCAGATGTCCAAAACAAAATTCAATTTACATAACATCTAAGAAAAACAAGCTAAGGCACTAGCTTCCTCCATCTTTTTTCCTCAGGAAGTTCTGTTATGTGGTTTGAACAACTAACATTTCGCCGGCATCTGGTTTCGCTGTGTTTTCAGAGATGGTGCGAGCTCAGAGAATTGAATCTTTCACAGCCTTTACTGCCTTTTCATGCTTGTCTAAATTATCCTTCAGATTCTCTAGAGTCGAATGTTGATCATACATGTTATCCATTGAGAGCAAAGAGGGAGCTTCTTCCTCAAATTTCTTTTGTACCATTTCTTCAAAAGAACTTATCATTTCCTGTGCTATGAGGAAACTATGATCTTCCCTTGTCAAGGTGCAAGGAAGTTCTTCCAGCCGGTGTAGGAGTGTGACATCACTATCTTCACTGGCTTCTCGAGCTTGGCACAGATCTTTAAGTAGACTCTTTATTATGAAAATACGATGAGCTAGAGTCTCATTGGTCTTGAGATATGATTCCCTGTTGGTGACGACCCCAATGGTGATTAGATTCTTAATCTTGATCTTCTTCATATCTATCCACTCTTCTAGGCTCTCTTCTTGATCTTGCAGCTCTTGTAAAAGTAGATCTACTAGATTGTCTAGCTCAGCTTTAGCTTTGTCCATTTTCTCCTTTCTTTCCACAGTGGTTTTTAACAGAACTCATCCTTGAGCCAACAACCACTCCACCTTCCACTGTCACTGCCATAGGTTCTACTATTTTTTATGACTTCACTATTTTCTAAAGGACAGCAACCAGTTGTTCTGCTTTTGCTTTGTATTGCTCCTTTTCCCTCTTGGCTTCATCATACTTTTCAAGTAGGGTACTGGTAGTGGTCTGGAAATCTGCTTTGACACCCTCATGAGTCACTTTACCAAGCTCAACCCTTGAGATGACATAACTACTCATGTCAAAAGTGTCAACAGTGGCATCTTCAGGAGGTTTGGCAATCTCAGCATATCTGATTCCTTTTTCAGTGACCAGCCTAGAAACAGTCTTAGGCTTCTTTTTCTGGTTCTTTGCTTTCACGGGCAAGAGCTTTTCAATTTCAATCTCATCAGGTGAGATGGCTGGCTTCTTCCTCTTTGGAGTATAGGCAAATAGCCATGGAGGAAGTAGAGAATCACCAATAGCTGGAGAGGGATCTCCTACTTGCTTGGCCGACTCCGTGCTTGTTCCCGTGATGGTGACAATTGGACTTGTGTTGGTAAACACAACACCTGTATCAACAACCTTTTTTGAAGCATCTAGAAGGTTCTCTAAGACAATTTGTTCTCTGATATCAAAAGAAGGGGAAGATAAGCTTGGAATGGAACCAGAAGAATCAAAAACAGTTCCAAAGCTAGCTTTCATGGACAGAGGAGTATTGTTAGAAGAAACAACAAAAATGGGAGAAAGAGGAACATTTGAAATTACTGGCAAACCATCAGAAACTAGAACATGAGGAGGAGGTGTAAGAACTTGTGTCTTGGAAGGAAGATCTTTCACAAGAGTTTGAGGGGAATCATCAAGTCGTTCTACCTCTATATCTTCATCTACCCCTTATTCAGCTTTATCAAATACCTTTGTCTTAGACTTTTGAACATTTTGTTCTTTAGTCTCAACATCTTCAATTTCCATCTGATCATCATTAGTATCTTCAACATCTGACTTAGTGGCGTCAGAAGCCTCTGTGGTTTCCTTTTTCTTTCCTCCTTTAGATACAAATTTGATTTTTGGTTTGTGTACCTTGGAGGAAGAAGGGGTGTCACTCCTGTTCTTAGTTTGGTTCTCTACCTTCTTACCTATTTGCTCATGTGTTCCCTCTTCGGACCCTGTAAGGAACTCTTTCAACTTAATTCCCTTACTTTCCAACCACAGATTGGTGTTTGCCAATATTGGTTGGAATCTTTTCCTGATGGATGTCTCCTCTTTGACTGACCATTTCACCTCTGGGAGAGGTGAAGCCTCAATATTTTCTGCCTCATATTTGTGATCTAGGACATCCCCATCATCCTCCATTCCATCTGGAATATCAGCTAGTCCTAGTTCTTCAATTTGGCTTAGATGAAGTCTGCAGAAATCTAGTTTTCTGATCTCATTTTGAGTCCTGAGATCTACCCATATGTCTTCGACCATTGGCTCATGAAAATTTAACTTCCTCTTGATTTTATCTTGAACCCTTCTGAAGTCAAAATGATTTCTTTTCTTGTAGGTCTTCATGGTGACCAACTGCAACTCGGAGTCAATTATTTTTGCTTTGTTGGTAGATTGAACCGAATACCTCCCAATTTTAATGGGAAACTTTATCCCTGATCTCTTAAGCTCCATTTGTTTGTTGTGTACCACAATCAGTTGTCTGCAAAGCTCCATAAGAACAATGTGATCACTGGGATATCGTGGCAGCATGTAAGGGTAACCAGGATAATATCCTACCCGAAGATATGTAAAGGTGGGAAATTGCAAAAACAAGCAACCAAAAGAATTTACAACTTGCCATGCTTCATCAGAAACTCTTTTTTGAACTTGTTCACAATCCCACAAGCACATGAAAACTAAGAAGAATGCATCATTGACTCTTCTAGAATGATGAATTGACCCCTTCAGAGTGATTTGGGGGTAGTATTCATACATTGGGACCAATCTCCTGTCCCCTAGTTGGGTTAAACCTGGAAAGTTCCTCATGCTTGCAGCAGCATAGACAAGATAAGAGGTCATGTAAAATTTGAAGGTAGTATTGACTCTTACCAGTTGCTCATGCAAAGCATTGCTGATCTGTTCACCCCAGATTATCTTCTGATTACCCCGTAGAATCACCTTGATGTAAGTGTACATCTAGTCCTGGAAGCAGAAGGGAGTCCCTTGATGCGACTCAAGAGAGTAATCAAATCACACACTTCCTCCACAAAATCACTCCTGTGAAGGTCTTTTGGCCATCTGGTCAAATTTGCCCTAGGAATCTTTAACCATTTGTTGTTTATGTGCCTCCTAGTAGATTCCAAGTCATTGTCATAGTCTTGTTGACCCTGAGCAAAATCAATCTGCCCGACGTTTTCAATTGGTGGACACATGAAGATTTTGTCCATGAATTCTGCGTCCAATCTCATGATTACATTTCCCTGTGAGTCCATCACAGCTCTAGTGTCTCTGTTGTAATGATTGGCCACTTGTAGAACAAATTCAGGATTATGTGCATTGACTAGAAATGATGCAACCAAATGAATACTGCTGTCAATGATTTTCTGCATATGCTTGGAGGGATTTGCTTGTTTAGTTCTATCTATGAACTCGGCCATGTCTACGTGCCCAATTTTTGTGTCTCTGATTTCATCAACATTTGACTGTACTGCCGTTACCAGAATGACACCCTGGTACTTGTACTTCATGGCTCTGGACTTTGACGGAGATGATTCTGACATGAGCTCTGGAGAGAACTGTGAATTCGAACACCACCATGAGTGCTGATTGAGAACTGCAAAAGGCCATGATCTCGCAATTAGGGGAAAAATTGGATAAACTAGGTCAACTGCATTTTGACGATCATGGACAAGAAAGCATGCATTTAAAGGGCTTGAGTCCGCAAATCAAGGTGAAGGCAAAAGCGGGCTTTTGGTTTTGAAAAGTGAGTTTTCCAGTGTTGGGAAAAATCAATAAAATGTGCTTGAGCGGGTGATTTGGCCGCCATTGCAAGTTGGGAGAGACTTCAGGTGTAAAGGCGATTGAAAACGCCGCTATTGCATGTATTTTGGAAAGTTTTGATTTAACATGCTCGAGAGGTTAAAATGACCGCTATCGCATGTGAATGAGTGAAAACTTCAAGTGTTTGGACAGGGAAAAACACCGCTTTAGCAGGTCATGAGTTTCCTCAACACTGGATGCTCGGGCGGGTGAAAACGCTGCTATGGCAAGGAAATGACCAAACAAGTTTTTGATGTAGGGGTGGATAAAAATGCAGCTCGAGCATTTGGGAGATTATCGGTTAACATGCAAGAGCGGATGAAATGACCACTATTGCATGTAACTTAGTGAAATGCCAACAGATGTTCAAGCGGTTGAAAACGCCGCTCATGCAGGTAAGTGTTAAACTTCAAGGGTTTTGGTGTAGGGGCGGGGATTTCAACCGATTTGCAGGTGGAACCGAATTCAATGTTTAAGGTGATTGGGCGGCGAAAAACACCGACACTGCATAGGGTATTTTGAAGTCTTCGGTGTAAGGGCGGAAAAATCTGCTGACATCGCACAAAATGGAAGTTGCGAGGTTTGGAAGGTCTAGCGGCGAATTTGGCTGTTGATGCATCTCTTCAAAAGTTGATACACGGTGAAGGTTTTAACTGATGAAAAACACAGCGTCTTCAAAATGAAAGCCCTAACGGCAACCTATGTTGTATGTGTAAAAACACTCTAGACACAACTCACAAACAACAAAAAACCTAACAAAAATCTATAAACCAAATATACAAACAAACAATGAGAAAGGGGGAATGAAAACAAAAAGAAACTTACCTGTTAAATCAGCCAAAAACCCTAAGTGCCGATCTGCAACACGTAATCAGCTAGCACTCGATCAAGTGGTCGAAGATGGTATGAGTGAATTGGCTAAATGGTTTTTTGTTTCGAAATAACAAAATGAGAAGAGACCACGGGTTTTATAACACCTTAATGGTTGAAAACAAAACTTAATTGCCTGGCACGAGCGGCCATTAATGGCACTCGACACCCAAAATCCCGGAGATCTCGCTCGAGTGGCGGTTTCGGTCGCTGATGCACAAACATTAACAAACATGAGACGGCGGTGAAAATTACCACTATTACAAGGAATATAAAGAAAAACACGTAATGGCGGTGAAATCCGCCGCCTTTACATGTTAAATACAAAGACATGCACAAGCGGCAATAAACGCCGCTTTTAGATATGGAATAAAAACAAGCAAAGAGATATGTAGGAGCAGCATTATCAGCTGCTCTTGCATATCAAGACTTAAAAACTAACTTCTAAAAAAGACCTAAATTGACATTTTTACCGATTTACGACTTGAATGATCTTCGCACATATTGAGAAAATGATTCAAAGAGATGTCATAAACTAGCCTAGGATGTCAAACAACTTCATACGAGATCAAGAGGATCTTGTCTCGATCCACGAGCTTAGAGTGTAGATTCATGAAATAGACAAGTTTCGTGGGGGGTTGTCTACAAAAATGAGCGTAGCTGATTTTGAGAACAACACAATTCTTGAAAGGTTCCTAACCTTTCTGCCTTAGGGTCCTTGGACTGACTTAGCAAGTGTTGGATATGCATCTCTAGGATTTTCTTATCAACCTCATACCCCATTGGCATAATCCAGACTATCCTTGGCTCCACTGCCTCTATTAGGCATTGATCAGTGTTTACCATAAAGCACACTGTATCCGTGTATTTCTCAACCAATGATTGGGGGATTCTTTCTCTGGCATGCATCATACTTTGAAAGTTCTTGAAGTAACCCCAGAGTTCTGTACTTTGAGCCTTGGCATCACCAAGCCCATACATGTAATCTCTGATTTGTATGGCAACCGGTCTGTCATTTTGCCATACCCAACTACTGGATCTGGGGAGCTCATTCATGTAGTAAAAGAAGAGACATAATATCAGGCCACCATATTTGAATGAGTTCTTCTTGTCCTTTTTGATCTTTTGCAAGTTTTCCAATAGCTGGCTTAGAAGAAGCTCGCAAAGATCATAATCTGCATTCTCCCTTAGCATCTAATAAGCAGTATAAATAGTAGTTTCCGATACAGAATTCTCCCTACTGGAGTGATATATCTTGTAGCCAATTATCATGGAGGCAAATTTGATATCCGGATCAGTGATATCTTCTATTGTCAATGCTCTCTTGTCAAATTTTGATCCGGTAGCCTCACTTACAGTTTGGTTTTTGACCAATTTGAGAGTAGGTAACTCACCAGATGAGTGCAATCCAGTTACCGCCTTAATAACATCTTTTGTGATCTTAAATGGCCTCATCAACCACATGAAGTTGTCATGCACTCTGCTCAGAACATACCAGACCCATTCATCTTCTGCAAAATAGGGGAAATGGATGCAATGTCCAAAATGCTTGTCCTGAATGGCCTTGTACTGAGGTTTAAGTTCAAATGATTCATCTATTAACTACTTGTGATAGATATCCATCAGCTTGGATTCCACAAATTTCTCAATATTCGCATGAATGTATGCCCTAACATCTTCTACATGCAAAACCCCATGCGGAATGCTAGAGAAGGCGCCTAAAGGATCAACTTCTAGAGATTTGTAAGGGTGTTTCTTGAACTTAGGGCATGGCCTATCAGTGATTTTGAGAACATTTGAAGTAGCCATCTTTCAAAAGATTTAGAGAGAGATGTTCAAAAGTGGAAATACCTTTTTACGCTTCTAGGGTTCACAAAATGAGCTGAAAAGATCGCCGGTTGAATCAAATTATGTGGTTGATCCTTGAGAGGGATGAAGCAAACTTGTTTGCAGAGCTCTTTCTATCTTCTTCTCAAATGTAAATGTGCAAATGATGAGCAAAGGAACCCTTTTATCTCTGCACAAACCCTAATTTCATATTGTAATAAATGCACAACTTAAGTCATTTCGGTTGCCTTGTTCTGAGAGAGATCTTTCTAGATCACTGAGGTGCATTTAGAACTATTTTTAGTGATTATTGACAACGTATCTCCTTTCCTGGAATCATCTCATTTATCCGCAGATCAAGATATTTCAATTTAGAATCACACCGGATCAAACTATGAAAATCCTGCTTTTGCCAGAAGCCTGTCAAACCGGATTAATCTTGGATGCTTAACCTCTTGAAAATTTCTTGTGGATCTTCCATATCTTTACCAAGGATTATTTAGATATTTATCTGAGAACCCTTTAATTCTCAACTTTCCATGTGCCAATTTCAAGCACCAATTGAGTGGCTGGGGGAATTTGTTTTCCTTTTTGACTCCCCCTGAGCCAGAGCTCATCTATTTAGTTTCTTGAAGGAATATCAACACTAGATTCTTGTGTGGATCTATTCCCAACATTTTTTGTACTTCTCTTTACCCAGATCTTTTTCATCTCCCTTTGAACTTCATCCGCATTCACTTTTCCTTTTCCTTTGTCTTGATTTTGCACCGGACCCCTTTTATCCTGATTCTTACTTCTGTAGAATTTGGCAATATGACTGGATCTATTGCAATTGTAGCAAGCAACATTTCTTTGCATATTTGACTGATATCCTCTTGATCTATATTGATTAGCCATATGTCCCATTCTATTGCATGCAAAGCATCTACCATTGAATGAATTGTTCATTTGCATATTTCTACATTCATGAGATTTGTGACCATACCTTTTGCAGTTAAAACACTGTCCAGAGAAGGATGAATATCTTTGAGCACTAATTTGCTTTATGACCAAAGTTATTGCAGTTGTAGCAGTATCCATTGAAGGATGGATATCTTTGAGCATTTGGTTGTCTTATCGAATGTCTTCTAGGCATGTTCCTTGGATTTCTTGATCTAGAGTTCTTCTGACCAGATCCGGAGCTTTCCCCTTTCTCATACCCCAAGCCTTGCTTATCATCTACCCTCTTTTGGCTTTCAAGAAGAACTTCAAGTTGAGCAGAGCTTATCTTGAATTTCTCTTTGTATTCATTTGCTGTTTGAAGATCCCTTTTAAGAGTGTCTATCTAATTCTCAAGTTGTTCTTCATTGTCTCTAGCTTCTTCAAGATTAGATTCCAGATGCCTGATTATTCTATCCATTTTGTGGCAGTCTTTTGACTTCTCCTTGAGAGATTGTTTTAGATTATCTTCACTTTTTCTTTTCTCTTCAATTTCTTGGGTGAATTTCATAACTCCTGATTCCATTTCATGTCTTACCATAATGACTTCTTTTGATAACTTCTCACATAACTTGGTTTTCTCATTTAGATCTTCATTAGTATCATTGGCTTCGTTTTGACTTGCTAATTGTTGAAGTAGTTCCTTTCTTTTCTTCATTGAGATACTTAGTTTTTCTTTGAGTTCATTTATGAAATCATTAGCTTGTTTGAGTCTTTCCCTCAGGTTATTGACTTCAGAGTGAGATTGATCAAGATCATCTAAGGCAGACATAATTTTTTCTCTCATACCATACATATCCATTGAGATTCCCAGATCTTCCTCAAACTGTTAGGCTCTATTTGGAGGAACTTATCTCTGATACCAATTGTTGATAACTGAGAGGGGGGTGAATCAATTATCTTAATTCTTTGACTTTCTTTTCTTCTTTAATAATTAGTGCAGTATCAAAACATATAAGTATACATGAACATGAGAGCAGAAAGAAATCAACACACATAACACAAGGATTTTTATGTGGAAAACCCTGTTAAGGGAAAAACCACAGGGTGACTAACCCAAGATTATATTCTCTGTTAAAAGAATAGAAGTACAAAATGGCACTTACCAATTAGGGCTCACTGCCTGAGCACACTGCTCACAATAGGCTCACTACCTACAATAGTTTATACAAAGAAACTAGGTACTTGAATTGATGAGAAGCATCCACATATGCTGAGGTTCAGTGCTGGTTAGGCTCAATATATTGATCTACTACACTTCATTCTTCCTCTACTTTAGTGTTGTTGTTTTGTCACATACCGGACCTATATTGCTACTTCCACACCGTTCTCTACTTTTCTTCACACTTCACAACACACCACACACCCCTTCATATTGAAATCCATATGGTATATATATCCACACAAAGGATTTCAACATCTTTCTAGTCGGCATCTGGAATACTCAAGATTTTCCCAATCTCTGGTCTGTCAGTTGAATCCATGCATACTAAGTGATACGTATCAAAAAGATAGTTATAGGAGTCATCAAACATGTCATCTAACCACGAATGATCCCTCAAGAAACTTGATCACCATCAATTTCTTATCCAGATTGAGGTCTGATGCTCTACCGGTTAGTCTACTCTGCCAAACAGGAACCCAACACTTAGGTGCTCATATCTTTTCATTCTTTCATCACCAGAGGCTCAATCTCTAGAATGTAGTAGTCATGGTAATCCTCTTGACTTCCCCAAGTCCACACTTTGCTGAGATACTTCCTCTGAGAGATCTGGACCTGACTGTCAGACCTTACTGCATGCTCTGTTCTTGCTTACTGGACCAGAACACTCTTCAATCTGACTTCCGGTATAGACATACTATGTGCTGCAGACGTGTGGAATGGACTTTGTTGCCATCAATGATAACACTCATGAAGCCACACAGTGTCTCTTGCCAACAGGAAATTGAATATTCTTAGCATATTTGAGTTAATCTGCATGTATAATTGAAAATCTCATGCAAATATATATAAATGATAAATAGTAATCATGCAAATATCAGCTTGAAGGCACATTATTTAGATAAATTCATAGTGCAGAAGTGAAAATCAGTCTACAATAGTTGATGTTCAGAAGAATTGATCAAACTTAGAAAATATCATCATGATCTGTTGAATGCAGTAGAAATAACCTTGTTTGTGAAGTAATTTAGAGAAAGCAGGTGTAAGACCAGATGTTCAGACATCAATTCTTGGTAGGAGAACAACGTAGGACCTCATGGATGGAAAACAACATATTGCATCAACCTCTGAGTAACATCAGACGATCATGACCTGATCAATGGAGACTTGGAGTCATCAATTTATCCTAAATTAATCATACTTTTCAAGATATAAAGGTTTGTTATGTGAACTTTTATTCGTGTTGTTGTGGCTAACATCATAACCAACATAAATTGGTGCTAGAAGTAGGGACATCCATTCTCTGTTGTTGCTTGAATCGGTCAGCTACATCCAATTCTTGCATATTTACAAGGTGATCTTGTCAAAGTTCATTAAATTTAGCTATGCTTTAGACATTTGTGCAAAGATTCACTTGCCTCAGGTTATTTTAAGAATTTTGATCATAAATATTCCATTATAGTGCATAAATGATTTAATCTTCATAGTCATTTGCTTGAAGTCTTCAAATACTGACTTGTCATTCAGGTTTTTGGCAAATATCCTGTAGAAACCTGCCTGTGTGGCTAAAGATCCTGGTATTCATGTCTAGAAGTTCAATCTTTGCTCATATTTGCATGTTTGATGCAAATATTGCATAAATATCTAGTCATTACTGAATCTTGATCATAAATATCCATTTTGGAAGATCATTTCCTCTAATCTTTGCAAATATTCAATCAAAATATCCAATATTCTATCTTAAGCTATTAGAATCCTAGCTCACCGGCCAAATACCAGGTCCAGATCTAGTGGACTCTTTGAGGAATTGCTTATTCGTGAACTTAGACCTCGTACTATTGATATTCACCATACTCCTGAGTTGAGTACATCATGATCCTCATCAAGACATACTGCAACACCTCCAATATCTCAATATGTACCTCAGACACCTCCAGGATCACCAATTATACCTCAAGTGTAGCAAACACCAATCACAATGTCATACTTTACTATCAATTCACCCTTGACCTTTACCACATATCATCCCTTGCCTAAGAATCTTGATAAGATTTTCCCTAAATATCATCCATATCAGGATGCAGATGATCATATCCAGACATTTAAGGAAGCATGCTTTAGAGCAAGGATTGAACATCAAGATGTAGTATGTAGGTTGTTTCCATACTCCTTAGGAGAGGAAGCATACAATTGGTACATTAGCCTTGCTCAATCTTCAATTAGTTCATGGATGCTTTGGAGAAAGCCTTTAAGGATTGGTTTAAGATACCTATAGATCCTGCAATGACTTATCACCTTTTTGCTACAATCAAAAGAGCAGAAGGAGAACCTATTTCCAACTTTAATCCTAGATTTCAGAAGATGTATTCTAAGTTGGTAGCTCCATACAATGTAGGAGATGAACCAGCCGGATTGATATATTATTTAGCCTTAGATCCCCTGACCTCCATGTTCATAAGGAGAGCACATCTTGGTGTTACAACTCTGACAAGAGCTTTTAAAGAAGCAATAAAAGTAAATCACCAATTAATTCTTGCTACAACACCTAACTTAGCATATCCGCAATATCATGCTCAACCACAGACCAATGGAGTCATGATGCCTCCTGTTACGATGCCTAGTCCATTACAAGTACCTCCCCTTAATATCATGCCTCCTCCAAATGGGAATGGTCAGATGATACAATATCCAGGACATGTCTAAACACCTCAAGATGTAGGACAAAGCAATAGCAATGGTTCTTCTTTCTTTAAACCTCAACAAGAAAACGTAGTAGCCAAAGTTTAGGAAGAGAAAGAAGATATCAAAGAGATATCTGCACAATTGAGAAAGTTAACAACTGAGATTACACACCTAAGAGGTCAAAACTTTTATTCCCAGTCAAATCAGAATAGAGGATATAACAATGACAGATCCAGATATACTGATAGGGGATACAACAATGATAGGAATTTCAACAACAATAATGGCAATAACAATGCTGCACCATACTAGGCCAAATAATGGTTCTTTGCCATCACCTTTAGACAATCAGCCCCCTAATGAACCAAAACAAACTACTACAGTTAATCTAGCAGAAGCAACACTTACAAACTAGTGTAGAATACACAATACCAATGCACATGCCAAGCTAGATTGTCCTCAATTTAAAATAGTAGCTTCTATCTTTCAAGCTGAAGTGTCCAATGCCACAAGTGACCCTCCTTTCATTGAAGGGAATGAGATTGTTCCCTGTGGATATGACTCTGCCCTTGTACTTGAGTGTTTTGTAAATCATCCTCATCACCAAATAGCATTAGCTCATGAAAGTTACATATTAGCATGTGAAGAATCTGCCCTGACATTTGAGACAAATTATGTGTTTCCCTTTGAGGATGAAAATGAACCATCAATAGAACATGAAGAAGTTCATGCTTATCAGCAACAATATCAAAGTAGGCATAATTATAACCTCAGGAGAAATCCTAATAGACCACCTAGTCCTTTGACCACATCCTTGCCTCCCAACAACTTCAACACTCCTCCAGATCCAAAAGCAAGCAATAACCCTGGTCCTACCAAGGTTAATACGTAGTATTTCACACCTCAAAACACAATGTTGAAAGCTAGTAATCAATCTCCAGAATTAGACAAGTTGGTCACATATTTAGCAGAGGAGATGAAGAGAGTTAAGATCAGCTTATCATTGTCAGAATTACTGAAAACTCCAACCATCAAGAAAGCTATCATGAGATCCTTGGATGAGTCCACACCAAAGGATGATAATCATGTGCATAATCCAAATCAGATTCTGAATAAAGATCATGTAGCTAAAGAAAATGTAAAACACAAGGCTCCAGCTACTATTCAAGCTACTAAAACTTCACATATCACTTTCTATAGAGATAAGACTGAGTCACCGCCATTCTTACTCACATTGAGGATGTTTGGTAGGAACTTACACAACTACCTAATAGACTCAAGTGCCTCAACCAATGTGATGCCCCTATCTATTTGCAATGCCTTAGGGTTACATCCAGCTAAGTCCCTCAAGAAGGTGACATAGCTAGACAAAACTGAGGTAAGTGTAGTGGGAGAATTAACACATATACACATGCAGTTAGCTTCAGATCTAAGGATCCAATATTACATTGACATCCAGGTGGTAGATATCCCTAATACTTACGGAATGTTGCTTAGTAGGGATTGGTCGAAAACACTTAATGGTTATATGTCTACTAATTTTAGCCGCATGTGGTTACCTTGGAAGGGGACTCCTAATCAGATCAGGATAGAGGCTAAACCTAGGATGAAGCACATGATCACCAAGTACAACAAGACTAATGAGATATTGTATGTAGATGTTGAACCATGAGTTTATGCTATCAGACCTCAAATGGTTAGGATAGAGGAAGTCCTCATGTATCACATGCACATTCATGAAAATACTCATCAGGATAAGAAAATGATCATAGAATCTAATTACAGTTCAGGAAATGATGATAGAGTAAATCATTTCAAATACTTTGAATTGTATTTGTCTAGAGAAATGCAACATTGCCAAACATTAAGCATGTATGATCAGGAATTTTTAATTGAAGGCTGGTGCAGGCTACATGATGAAGCACATTTGAAGAAAACTTGTTAGGCTTTCCTAGATATGATGGAGCTAAATGAGCTTACAGTGAGAGAGGATCATCTTTAGCTGAGGTAAGCAATACATTTAGTTATGATGATTCTGAATCTTGTCTGTCATCTATAGATACAGAAGAAAGCACACATTAGGAAGAAAGATACACTTACAATTCAGAAGAAATCCTGATGTATGGTGAAGATACCTACAAGAATGAAAATGATATCACCCCTGGAACTGAGTGCCTGATTGCATCAAATTATGAGTTTTTAGATGAAGACACGGGAAGTAACTTGACAAAGTTTGAAGAGTTTTTATCGAAGCAAGTTAAAAGGTTCAAATCACAAGAGATCCCTCCACATCATGCTTTGATTGAGGGATGGTGCAGATTGCATGCAACACCACATTTAGAGACCACATGCTCATTATGCTTGCATATACTGGATAAGCAAGAGCAGTTTTATTCAAAGGATCAGTTATCTGGTAATAAGGATATACTGAGAGATAAGAAGAAAGATATTGAAGTACAATCAGATACTGATAGTGATGATACCACAGAAGTTAAAAAGGGAATGGTATCAAGTTCATATCAGCCACTAAGAGTGACAAAGAATGAGTCACAAAAGCTAAAATGGATATCAAGTGGTGTAGCTGCTAGAGCTAAAAAGAAAAGAGAAGGCCATGATAAGCCATTAACAAAGAACAAACCATGGATCCTTAGGTTTGATGGATCCAAATCCAAGCAAGGAGCTAGGGTAGGTATAGATCTTATTAACCTAGCAGGAAAGTCATATTTAGCAGCGTACAGATTGCACTTCCCATGCACCAATAATGTGATAGAATATGAAGCTTTAATCCATGGATTGTTGTTTGCTCTCAAGAAAAGAGTTAAGATTCTACCTGTCTATGGAGATTTAGAATTGGTAGTATGACAAGTGAGGAGTATCTATGCTTGCAATTATAAGAAGTTGTCTAATTACAGACATAGAGTTTGGGACTTGATAGAAGAGTTTGATGCATTTAACATCACTCATGCCCCTAGAGAACAAAATCACTGAGTAGATGCTTTGGCACAAGCTGCCAATGCTCTGGAGCCTTTGTCCATTTCTGGACTAAAGAGATTTTCAGTCGAATTGATATCAGTGCCCTCCATACCAGACAATGTCACCAATCTTCAAGTTTTTTATGATGATCAACATATTTTGGATTTCATAGCAAATAGAGATGTATTTGATGCACAAATCCTAGATGAAATAAATTTAGAGGATCATATCTAGGAAGAAGAAGAAATCATGGATTTACCAAGTAATAAGATTCCCAAAGGTATGATAGAACTAGAAAGGGCATTTGATCTGCATAACATGTTGAAACAAAAAGATCTTCTCAAGACCGACGAAGGAGAATACGTACCAGTTAACATAGGACAGAAGGAAGATGTAAGGAATGTCATGATTGGTAAAGTTTGTACTAAAGAAGAAAAGGCAGGGATAACTCAAGCTTTGAAGGATTACATCCATGTTAACGCCTGGAGCTATGATGAGTTGAAGACATATGATACATCAATCATCACTCACACCATTCAATTGAAACCATATGCTAAGCCTTTTAGACAAAAGCAAAGGCCTATTAATGCTTTTCTGGAGCCTATCATCTTTGAAGAAGTTAAGAAGTTGTTGAACGCCAGGATCATATTTCTTGTGAGACACTCAACATGGGTAACCAATCTAGTCCCTGTAAGAAAGAAAAATGGAGATATCTACCTATGTGTAGAGTTCAGAAATCTGAACAGAGCTTCTGAGAAGGATAATTATTCTTTACCTTCACTAGATGAAGTCTTGCAGATAGTAAATGGAGCTCAGATGATGTCCTTCCTAGATGGTTTCTCCAGATATAACCAGGTGATGGTGGATAAAGTTGATAGATTAAAAACAACATTCACCACAAAGTGGGGAATATTTTCTTATAGACGCATGCCTTTTGGGCTGATCAATGCTGGAGCCACATTCCAATGTGCAATGGACATAGCATTTAGAGGCCTAGTTGGCAAATGCATAGTAATATACATGGATGACTTAACCATCTTTTCAAAGAAGAGGGGTGATCACATAGAGGACCTTAGAAAGGTGCTCAAAAAATGTGAGCATAATGGTATCTCACTTAATCCCAAGAAGTGCATATTTCGAGTAACCACAGGTAAATTACTAGGTCACCTGATATCAGAAAATGGGATCACCATTGACCCTGCTAGAGTAGAATCAATCATGAAGTTACAACTTCCTGGAAGTAAGAAAGAGCTTAAGTATTATTTTGGTAAGATAAACTTTGTTAGGAAGTTCATCACCAGGCTTGCAGAAATCATCATGCCACTGAATGCAATGCTTAAGAAAGATGCCAAGATCAAATGGACACTTGAAGCGAAAGCTACCTTTAAGGACATTAAGAAATCCATATCAGATGCACTTGTCCTGATCAGTCCAGATTACACAAGAGAATTTTACATTTACTCATTTGCTTCAGAACACATATGTGCAGCAATCCTGACACAGAGGAATGAAGCTAAAGAAGAAAAACCCATAGCCATCATGAGCTGCCCATTCAAAGATGCTAAAATTAGATATATAGATGTTGAAATACAAGCTCTTGCTTTAGTCAGAGTGGTAAAGAAATTTAGACATTACATCCTAAGAAGTAAGATAATTACTGTTGTACTAGATGCAGCAATGAAAATGCTCTTGATGCAGAGTGATCCTGGAGAGAAAAGAGCCAAGTGGATAATGGTTCTTCAAGAATATGATATGGACATAACACCCATGAAATTGGTAAGAGAGCAAACCTTAAGCCAGATGATTTCTAAGACTAATCCTAACATTGTGAGTCAGCAATATGTAGTGAACACTAAAGAGACTAAAGAATGGTACTTTGATATCAGACATATCCGGTTCACTAGGAGATGTCCTATAAAGATGCAAGCTTCTCAAAGGAGAGATTTAAAGATAAGATCACAGAAGTACATGATTAGAGGAATTCTCTTCAAGAGAAACTATGAGGGGATATACCTCAGATGTCTGGATAGACCAGAAGCTAACAAAGTTTTAGCTGAGTTACATGACAACTTTGGAACAACACATGGTTCCCACTTAGCCACTGCACATGCTATCCTTAGAGCAGGATATTATTGGCCAACCATTTTCAAATACACTGTTGAGCACATCAAATGTTTCCATACTTGTCAGGTCGCTGCCAACAGAGAGAAATATGATGCCCAACCCTTGCAGCCAGTGATGGAGATGCGTCCATTTGCTCAATGGGGCATGGATTTCATAGGTCATATCAACCCTCCATCGTCTTCAAGCCATAGGTATGTTTTGATAATCACTGATTATTGTACTAGGTGGACTGAAGTAGTCAGTAGCAAGATATGCACTGCAGAACATGTAATCAAATTCCTAGAGAACAACATAATAACTAGGTATGGAGTTCCATATGCATTAGTATGTGATAATGGACCAGCTTTTGCATCATTAAGATTATCTAGTTGGACTTTTGATCATGGAATCATTTTTAAATTTTCTTCAAATTATTACCCACAAGGAAATAGCTTAGCAGAGTCAACAAACAAAAACTTATTAAATATCATAAAGAAATTGATAGAAACAAATCCTAGGGAATGGAATACCCTACTTAAGTATGCCTTGTGGGTAGACTGAACCAGAGTGAAGGTTGCATTAGGAAAATCTCCTTATCAATTAGTATATGGGGTGGATCCTATCCTTCCTGTGAATTTGAAAATCCCCACATTCTAGTTTGTACAAGAATATCTGGGTATAGACAGTAAACAAGAAGTTAGGTTGCTTCAACTTATGCACCTAGAAGAAAAAGGAGATATAGCAATTGATCAGTTCACTAAACATCAGGCTACTATTAAACGTTGGTTTGATAAGAGAGCTAAAATAAAAGCCTTTAGGATTTTAGATTTGGTCCTAGCATGGGACAAGGCACATGAAAAGAAAGGTGATCATGGAAAGTTTAATAAACTATGGATTGGTCCTTTTCAGATTTCAGAGATCCTAGGAGACAGTACTTATAGACTTAAGACCCTAACAGGTGAGGATGTTCCGTTGCCAATTAATGGATAGTTCCTCAAGCATTACTTTCAAGCTTAGATAGGGTCATGTCAGGATGTTGTACCATAATGTACATATTGTATAGCTACATGTATAGCTTTGTTTTATGTGTTTGCTTGTTTGCTTGTTGTTGTTGAGTCCTTGTTTTGGTTATGCAAGATGATGCACCTTATCACCCCAATAAAGCAGCAAAATTGTTAGAATTCAAGTAATGAATACAAATTCTTACATAGGTTGTGACTCACACTAAGAGGTGCCTTTAATCATGTCTGTGATGTCTATTTCATCAGTGATATCCCTTATCTTGATCAATGAGATTTTCACAATGACTCACCTAACAGCCTTGGGTTTGTTGAATATCTTAGTATAGGTGTTAAGTGAAAAATCCAAAGGGTTACCCTTGCTACCATTGCAATTCCCAACCTAAAACAACAAGTGATCACACCTTGCATGATGAGCTTACATGATGATATCTTATGAACAAACAAAAAAAAAGAGAAATATATTGAAAATCCAAAGAGAATGAAATTTAGACCACCTAAGTAACTCTACCGAGGCTATAAACGCCTACTGCAAGTGGGGCTCTACTTAGGGGAATTGCAAAGATAACCTTATCAAGGATATGGATGCTTGCTGGCAACAAGGCTCTATCTCGATTGGCTATGATGGATGAACCTAAACTATGTAGCTTAACACCAGTTACTAATGTCTTCAACTTACTTTCAAGATGAGGATTATTAATCACATGCACACACTTGATCCCTTATCAGCATTGATATGCTTATGAACTTGAAATCATTTGGAAAGATCATGATGGTCATGCTTAGAGAGAGTTAGAATACTATGTTTCAATGTGTTCTCATCACTTGAATAATTTGAATTTGGTTGTTTTCTTTGGTGGCAAGTTGTTGTGTGGTTGCACAACATGTCGTATTTTGCCTTAGTAAAATAGGGACCGAACTTTTTGCTTCTGCTTGCTCTTTTCTTTCTTGTTTTGGGCAGTTTGGCAAAAGTCATTTAAGTATATCACCCCTGCACATGCATGTGACCCACACAAAAAGGTCAAGTGTCAAAGTCAAAAGTTACCTTCATAAACCTCATAATTTGGAAGAGTACAAAATTCTAAGCAGGTTTTCCTTTTAGATCACCCTGATATTCCTTAAGGATGAAAAGTTATGCCCGGTCAAACTTTGGTCAAACCTAATATTCCCCGTAGTGTCACATTTGTTAATATCAGTCATATTTGCTAGATGACCCCGACATATGAAGATCACCTGATATCTGCATATACTTCAATATGCAAATGTCAAAGTTAAGTGCGAAAGAGTATATACGTGTCAAACGCGCATGCATATTCTCGAAGGGTCACATTTTTGGATGTTCATCATATTTCGTAATATCACCCTTTGCAAATATGACCATGATGTCATCTTGTTCTGATATATAAAAGAACTCAACATGATGATGACATCATCAGTATGACTGACACTTGGAGGGTCACATTTCCAAACATCTGTCATATTTCTCAATATGACAGTGACATCATCTTAACTTGATACAAAGTGAACACAACTTGATGATGATGTCATCATGACCCAGACCCAAGAGGGTCATATTTTGAAACATCCCTGATCTTAACTAATAGGACAATGATGTCATTTCCTTGAACAATTTGAAAGCCTTATAAAATGCTGACATCATCCTCTCCTCAAGCAAGGTGATATTTCGTAGTGTTGAACATCCAAATATTTCCTTATATCCCTCATATTGATCCTAGATTACCCGAGATGTAGATATTTCCAGTGACCATTTAAATTATGCCACATGGCATATCCTCCTGATCATATTGATACAACGTGTTATCACGATTATTAACAAAGGTATAGTGACCTGACTTTGGTCGTTGGTCAATAGTTGACCATCCTAATGATGACGTCACCATCATATTCCAGATATCCGTCATATTTTCAAATATCCTTGATCTCTGCGAATATCACCCTCCACATTAAATGCAATCCCAATGGTAGGTTGAGCCTTCGAATTTGAAATACGTGTCCGCCACTTGTCAAAATCTACAAACTTCATGTGTTGATCAATGGACATGAACAAAAGACACTAAGCACACCCTAACTTGCTGTGCTAACTGGTTAAAAGTGAAGATATTGGGTTTATTTCAAAGTTACCATATGTTAAATAGAGAATTACAGAGCTCCAGAAATATCAAAGCATCACTACAACTTGCAAATGGAATGGATACACATCCAAACGGAAAAGAATGATAATTGCGATAGGATCACGTTCATCTGGATATCACCCACACACAAAACCCTCTTTTGTCATTTATGGTGAATGAAAGGTAAAAGTATTTTTTTAACAGTGTTAATTGACATGATGATGCATAAAATAAAATAGAAGATTAGAATTATCACCATGAAATGCATGTGATCACTAAACCACTGCTGCACAAGACACGTTAGGGTAAGATATGCATGTTTTATTGTAGGATCTAATGGAAGTCAGAAAGAATCGGTCTGAGATAGAATTTTTAAAACATATGTACTTGCAGCCAGAGGGAGTGACATTTAGATATGGACAAATTAATGATACACATCAAGGGACTACTGATCTTGATGCATGGACAACTAGACTAGAGAAGGGAAGTGGAAACCCTCTACTAATAAACATATACAACTCAGGAATGTGGAATCCTGGCAGATTTTTGTATGCAATGGAAGTCACTGAGCTAGTGGTAGAATGTGCCCAGAACTATAATTCAAAAACTAGAAAAGTAGAAAAGCATGGGAGAATTTATGTAGACTTTTCAGTTGTATCACCTCGGCCTTTAATCTGCCTAAGGGACCTAATGTGGTTTGATTAAACCTGGGAAAATTGGAAAAGGAATATAACAAAAAATAGAAAGAAGCTAGGAGGATCATGTATCAATGGAGATCCAAGAGTAGCACATACAAAGCCTCTGCCAAATTACCTGTATATCTCTTTAAGTTTGATTTTGCTCCTGAATACTAGTACATGATAACGATGCTCAGCAGAATGATAGGGAAGCAAAATGCTGAGCTTTTGAAAATTTTATGTATGGTATCATCAGGATGGTAGAGTGTTCTGAAAACAAACCCCTATGGGCAAAGATCATAAGTGATAGCTTAGATGAGGGAATGAGGAGGCTAGGAGGGAAAGTGAACATGTTCCATATGACCTCTTACATATTATATGCTTATGCATTTAGAGGCACATTCAATGGATTACAAATAGTAGGTAGGGTTGGAAGTAACACTAGGGATGTGAACATTTGGGATCATTACCTACAATTAAAAAGAAGAGAATATCTCCAACACTATAGGAGAGTGAATGATTCATTCTCTATGCACCTTGTCTGAACAATGAAAGAAGACAGAGGAAAGAGATTGAGTGTGGAGGCACAAGCTGCCATATACAAGCATGGGGCTTGGTTCATCTAATTCCCCACATTTTCATACATAAGGATGGAAGTTTTCACTAGACAACCTCTCATGTTGCGAAGATATCCAAATGATAAAGTAATCCTAATGGAGTTTATCAAATAGATATTGCCCTCAGTGGAGGCTTATATTGAAAAGAAAAAGATACCAAATGTATTGTTTCAAGTCATGATTGGTTGGTATATGTGTCCTGACAGAGAAAGTGTTAGGGATGTAATTGGAGGATTGAAATTGATGCACTTATAGCCCTTTTCACTATCCATGTCATATGATCCTTATGATAGGATGCTACAATTGCATAAGAAGCCCATGCATCAAAAGCATATTGAAGATTTTTGGGCTGATTGTGATGATGAAGAAGAAGTTAGAGGGAGAGGTTACCAGAGACTCACTTTGAATTAGATACACACCTTGGATTTCTTATCAGTGCCTCCTCAGTTAAATGAAGATGATGGTAAGATCATGTCCCAAGAATATGAGGACAAAAAGGTATACAATGATACCATATCAGCTCCAAAGTGGGACCAGCCAGAGGAAACTTCCCTAGACCAGATAACTCAAAAGGTCATGTAAATGACCAAGGAGTGGGTAGAAAATGAGGTCACCCAGCTGAAGAATAAAGGGGTAGCCCTCACTATGGATAATAAAAGAAAGAGACAAGAATTGTTTGATGAAGAGTATGATGTTTTCCTTCGGGAAAAGAGGCAATTAAATGGAGAAAGGCAGCAAAGCAAAAATAAGAAAGGAAACCAAGCATCTGGGGTGATGATCATTTGACAACCCCAACAAAAGGAAAATGTAGCTTCTACATCAGCTGCAGCATCACACCATACTCTTGAAAAACAAAAGAAGCTTGTTGCAAAGCCTACCCCTATTATTATAGAGGAGGAAGAACCTTCTGATGATGACCTCTTGATCAAGAGGAAAAAGAAGAAGGTCCCAATGCCACCACAAAAGAAACAAAAGACTACAATGAGAGGAATTGTGGACATAAGTCCCATCCTACTGAGAGGAGCAGGTCATGAGGGTATTTTGAAGAACTTGCAACATGAAGTTCCCATCCCTGCTATAGTGCACTTTAAGACTGAAAAGGTAGATGAACAAAGAGAACAGATGCATAGTGCAAGAAAAGAGCCACCTTTTCCACTAGATGATACAGTGGACTTGTCTGATGATGATGTAGTCAATGATGTTTCAGCTCATTCTATGGAGACACTAGTAGAAAATACAAAGATGACCCCTCATGGCACTCCCCTGATTCGAAAGGAAGTCCATTAGGAGGAGGTTGAAATGGAAAAAATAGAATAAGATAACCCTAAGGTGGTAGCTCAACAAATTGGATTAACTAACCTAGTTGATCAAGTCACCAGTCCTGCAATAATAGACCTGGCTTATCAGGGTAATGAGGATCAAGGGAAAGGCAAAGATGCACCTCCGGAGCAAGAGAAAGTGGAAACCAATGTACATAAGGAGGGTGATGAAGAGATGCCTGATAAGAGTGATAATTAGAATAAGGAGCCAACACCTAAAAGAGGGACAAATGAAAAAGAAATGGATAAAACTCAAGACCTTGGAGAGGGAGACATATCAAAAGATAAAGAACAGAGTCTTCAACAAGGTGGTGATCAGAAAAAGGAAACAAAGAAAGTGACCAAGGATGATCAGGGTGATCACCCAGATCAAATAGATCAAAATGTTCAAAATCCTGATGAGGATCAAGTGCAACAAAATATGCAAGAGAAAAATGTAAATGCATCGCAAGAAGGTCTTTCACAACAGGAGATCCCTTAGGAGAAAATTCATGAGGATGAACAGAGGAAAGAAACTTCTCCACCAAGGGTAGGAGAGCATAATGTAGAATCTCAGGATGCTCACATTGAGCAAATTGACCGGTAAGGACCCACTAGTGATATACCATATTGGTTGCAGCATGAAATAAGCCCACCCTAGGACAGTGATGTGCCTGAATTTGATGTTGTTGCATTGTTTTCAACAGATATGATCAAGCCTAAAAGGAAGGCTAGAACGACATCCACCATTAGGAGAGATCCTACCATAGGTAGGAGAACAACTCAGGTAGCTCTGCCAATGGTAGATAAGGTAAAAGGAGAAATAAGCATAGATGAATTTCAAATAACTAATGTTGATCTAGGCTTTGCTATGAAGGAGAAGGAAGGACAAGAGGCCAAAGATATTATCGACTCCTTGATGAAAAGTGTAAAGAAGGAGAAGGACAAGAATAAAATGCACAAGGAGCATATTTCCCAATTGCATACATTTATAAAAGGGTTAATTGACCCTAACCACATGCCAGTCAACACAGCTACCCCCTTAACCGTCATATCTCAAGATGAGGTAACAAGGCTAGACATCATGAAGCATAAGGCTCATGTGGTAGACAATTGGTTTATGCTTTTCATGTCTGAAGTAGAGAAGGTGATAAAAACCTCCCTCTCCAATTGGAACTTCCTTAGTGCATTAAGGAGCAAAATAGATAAAATTCAAAAGGAGGTTGTACGGAGATCCATCAAAGTAGATAAACATCTAGATGCCTTGGCTGAGATGAGGTGCATAGGCATGAAGGTCCTCATATATAATCAGGTATTTGATAACAATACTGCACAATTACTAGGCATATGGTATGAGGATACTAGGTTCGAGAGTGATATCCTGAAAAGATATAATGCCAAGCTTAGGGATATCAGTGTTAAACTGCATCATCTTATGGCTAAGGAGGCAAACATCTTGAAAGCTCTAGAAGGTAATGTAGAAGTAAAAATAGAAAATTAGGATGCTGATTTTGCAATTGGAGCCTTCCAGAATAATTTTAAGCAGGTCACAGATGACCCTCTCCACCAGATGATAGAGGATATAGTCAACAAGGCTATGAGGATGAAGGCCAAGGTGGAAGTATATAATGAGACCTTAAACAGTAGAAAGAGCAAATGGATTGCTCTACAGACACAATTTCATTCCCAAAAGCATGTTGCAGTAAAAGCTAGAGTTCAAGATGGGGGAGAAATTGAAAGAATACTGCAGGCATATGAACCCATCAGGGAAAGTATCATTATACATGTAGGGGATGATCTTCATATAGCTAAAGAAGATGAATAGGATGAAGAAAATGAAGAAGATGAAGAAGAAGAAGAGTAAGTAAAGATGCATGATGATAGGGTCACATGCATAATGAGACAAAGAAGTGACCGAGTCCCACCAGATGGTTGCCAGCTGGCAACCTGTGCCACGTTTGATATCTATTGACTAAGTCAAAAGAGATATATACCATTGATTTAGATAGACAAATCTTGATCGTTGGATCAATGTAACTGCCTCCTCTCTTTGTCCTATAAAAGGAGATGGAGTGCACATTGTATCATTATTCGAAACATAATTGAAGTTAGATTGCTGAAGTTTCTCAGGACTAATTTCAAAGCTAATTGTAGATGTACATGTCTTTTGCATACTTAATGAAAGTGAAGATCTAGATTACACATAATCGTATACTTTGAGTAATTTGTAGATGAATTCTTGGCTTGTGCTTTGATTTGTTGTGTCCCTTGGAGTGCAATTCATGTTGTACATGTTTTCTTCATCTCTTTTCCATCAAAGTTTACATCAACCATACTTAGCTGTGGAACACCCTGGTGAACCTATGGTTTGATTTTCTTCCTTTCATGACAGTATCTAGAGTGTATGTGGACCAATAGCTAAAGATTCATTCAATTTAGTAAAGATTAGAAAGCATTTCACATAATTTGTTTAATTTCATTCAAATGACCATCACAATTGCAAATACATAGATAATCCTAAGCAAATACATAGAAATATGCAGATATCCTGAATGAAATTGAATATTCTTAGCATATTTGAGTTAATTTGCATGTATAATTGAAAATCTCATGTAACTATATATAAATGAAAACATTAATCATGCAAATATCAGCTTGAAGGCACATTATTTAGATAAATTCATAGTGCAGAAGTGAAAATCATTCAGCAACAGTTGATGTTCAGAAGAATTGATCAAACTTAGAAAATATCATTATCATCTATTGAATGTAGTAGAAATAACCTTGTTTGTGAAGTAATTTAGAGAAAGAAGGTGTAAGACCAGATGTTTAGACATCAATTCTTGGTAAGAGAACAACATAAGACCCCATGGATGGAAAACACATATCACATCAACCTTTGAGTAACATTAGACAATCATGATCTAATCAACGGAGACATGGACTCATCATTTTATCCTAAATTGATCGTACGTTTCAAGATATAAAGGTTTGTTATGTGAACTTTTATTTGTGTTGTTGTGACTAACATTATAACCAACAATGTCATGCTTGGAAAATAAAAGTAGACAATTGTAAAGTTGAAGACACACGCTAGAGAATCAAAAGAAGAAATTGGAAAACTGAAAGCTCAAATAGGAGACAAAGGATGTGAAACTAAACTCAAGGAGGCAAAAGATGTAATCTCTAATTTGAAATTCAAAGTTGAAGAAGGCAAGAGGATTGAAGATTGTGTAAATACCAAGCTTAATGAGAAAGTAGTTGAGTGTTCAAAACTTGAGGAAGAAGTGCTCACTCTGAGAAAAGAACTGGAAAAAACAAAAGAATAAATTAACAAAGGGCTAAAACTGAAAGGAGGTTCTGAAATTCTTGATGAATTGATTAACTCTCAAAATCCATCAGAATAAAAATTTGGCCTTGGTTTAAAAAAAAGGCAAAAGTCCTATAACTAGTGCATCTGCAAACTTATATGATAACTTCAAGGCAGAAGGAAAGTCTGAAATAAAGGAGGAAAAAACTTGCACTGAAGATCCTAAGAAGAATGTATTTGGAGATGTAAATTAAGATGGATTCATTCCTATCTAGAGATGAAGAAGATTTAGAGGTCCTCCACCTACAAGATAACATGCTCCTACCAAGTTCAATAAATCTTTTCAAGGTCATTATTTTTCCTGCAATATTTTTGGGCATAAGGTTGTTGGTTGTAGATCTAGGCAAAGAAGAAATGATTACATGAGTAGAAGACCATTTATGTCTCAAAGATATGGTGTTGTTTCATTTCATGGTTAGTGCTATGCTTGCAAAAAGGTTGGTCATAAGGCTAATGAATATAGAAGTAAAGTGATGAGGAATAGTTTCATGAACAAGAATAATGCTATGGCTTCTCAATCCTTCTATGATTACTACTACACATGCAACAAGTTTGGTCATAAGGCTGCTAATTACAGATCTAATGTGAGAAGAGGTGATTATGCTCCGTAATCTAGTATCACTTGCTACAATTGCAATAAATGAGGACACATTGGAAGGTTATGTAAGGGAAATAATGTAAGATCTTCTGCTCCTCAAAAGAAGATTGATATTGATTAGCAAAAGAAGGAAATGAACAATATGTAGAAGAAGAAGGAAGAAAGTAAAGTAAAGGAAGGATCTATAACTTTGCTTGGTGCAGATGGATCTTCCGGTAACTAAAATAAAGTATTGGCTCAAGGGGAGTTGTAATTTACAAATATTTTCAAACCCCTCACTTGAACAACTGACATCCACTCATGCACCTTCATCACCAGGTCCCATACAAGAAATCAAGAAATTCTTGGAGAAATAATGACAATTGCATCCCATTCCATCTCCAACTTTACAATTTTCAATCACCAACTTATGTCAAATATCTCCACTACAAAATTTTCAATTGGGAGACATGTTGCAACCACTTCAAGGGAAGATTTGTTGAAACAATAGGTGGACATTGTGGATAGTGTTGATAATGTTTCGAATACACTACAATCCACATCACCATAAATAATTATGGATAGCTCATCTCCCTTAGGACAACAGTTAAAGAAACTCACCGATGACATGTTGCAACAAATATATAATCAAGAAGATGGAATTAAATAGAAGCTATTAGCATAAATAAAAAAGAAATAATTAGAAGAGATAAGAAAAATGTGATGTCACACACACCAAATTGGAAGTTAAAGTAAAAAATATGTAGATTACGAAGACATATAAACACATTGTATCAATTTTGTCTTGGATGGCTAGCATCAACAAAGGTCTTGAAAATACAATTGGAAAATAATGAGCACCTAATAATGCAACAATCAACTGCTTATGATGCTCTAAAGGATCTAGATGGAAGCTAGACAGTATAGATTGAGACACTTGACAACTATTACTAGCAAGTATAAGACTAGAGATAAGGACTAAGAGCATAATTCAAGAAACTCTGAGAAGTAGTTTTCCTTTGGATCGCACATGTTATAGGTCTATTAATAGAAGCCATCAAGGTAACCACAATAATTCAAATACCATATACTATAGAATATGGAGAGAAGATCTTAGTAACTATTAATGAATAGATACATTTGCTACAATAAAGAATCATAAAGTGGGATAACACCTATACCTAGCTGAAGGGGATTTATAAACACATTTTTCCTTGAAGAATAGATGCTTCATAAGTTTTGCAGTAGTCAAATTTTGCAACTTTTTGGCAAATAGAGCTAGGATGTCTTGAGAACAAGACATCATTTCAATGGCGGGATGATGTTGGTAGGATAGAGCTGACTTTACAGCAAGATACATCCATTGTAAAGAAGATGTGATACATTCAGCCGACCACCAACACATCCGAAAGATATGACATGTGTAAGAGACACAATCTTTGAGATACTTACTCTTAGGTATAAGTATAGCCTCAAAAGATGTTAATAAAAAGAAGAATAACCAAAGGAAGATAAAAGAGAGAGTAGAGAAATGTAATATAATATTTGATGTAATAGAGATACAATAATAGATAGAGACTGATGTATTGATCAATATTGTAATAGAGGTGTACATGATTAATATAGAATACTGCAAGTTGGTCTAGCTCATATATATTATATTATGATGTATGTTGTGTATGATAATTAATGTACTTTATTAATTTCTCACATCCTTTCCTAATGCAACCTTCTATAATCCACCACATAATCTTTTATCCTCTTCTTATTCCTAACACCAAGGTATAAATACAACATTCAAGTAACTTAAGCTTAGATCTTTGCTATGCACCCATTCTTGCTAACAATACACATATAGATGGAAATGCAAAACACTTATCTACTTTCTTTATTATGAATTCCATTTTGCTATGACATGATTTATTGTTTGTTTTGTATGATATGTATATAGTACTAACATTGTGGTTGATCTTTAATAGGAATTTTAATCTAGGGGATTGCAGTTTGACTTGGCATAGGGTGACCTACTAAACTTTCAAGATAGGATTTATTAGGGGATCAGGTGGGAATGAGGAAGGTAATAGAGCAATTTTTGGATTAAGCTTCACAAAAGGCTAAATATTGATCCTTATCTAGACCAACCACTTAGGCTAACTTTTGACTTATACAAGCAACAAAATTTATAAGTATCCTCTAGAATTAGATGAAAATATGGCCAACATGTCAAACCTAGGGTAAAGGAAAAGCTACTTAGCAATCATGGCCCTAGAAAATAGCTAGACTCTTGCCTTTGCCTAACTTGTGCATGTGCTCTCTCTCTCTCTCTCTCTCTCTCTCTCTCTCTCTCTCTCTCTCTCTCTCTCTTCTTTTTTCTACTTCTTTGATAGGATGTCACCATTGTAGATTTGAGCTTAGACAATTCTCCACCTAAGAGTACAGAAATAAAAAATTTCTATTTTCTAATTTTTTATTTTCCTATTTTTGCTCACATATATATTTTTTATTCTTTCTTTTTTTCTTCCTTTTTAACTTTCTTGATTGCTTTGTGGAGTTTTGACCCCCTTAACATTTTTGGACAAGTGAGTAAGGCTCTAAGTGCCACCTATTTAGTGTGAAAAAGTAGAAGAATGATTAGCATGCTCAACTAGGTCAAACCTCCCTTTTCATACACTAATTTTCAGAATATGAACCAAGCTCAACCACTATGGTAGGGTCAAGCTACAAGTGTCATATTCCTCTACTACTATGTATGAAAAGATGTCTGAACTAGGTTTTTACAAACCTAACAGGCTATATCAAGCCAAACCCTAGCTATGAAACTTGCTAGGACAGATTGATTCTAGAAGCAAAAAATGCTAGAGTGAGTACAAAAATGTAGATAGGAGGTATTAAAGCCTGTGTATCTGAATTTTGAGGTCCAGGGAGACTTGGGTTCTCTCGAATTCATCATGTAAGTTTTTCTATCACAAAACTTTTTGTACCCAGTGTCTGAGCCTCTGTTGAAGATTCTAGATCCCAGATCTGAGGTCTTAATGGACTTGGGTACCCTTGAAATCATCCTTGCACTTATCCAAAGATGAATCTATAACTTTTGTAGAAACTATGACTGTAATACATGTTTCCTCTTTACTCCTTTCCATTGGATCTTCCTGAATTTGACCTACACAAACAAAAAAAGGAGAAGGTATGTTGTGGCTATATAGGAGTTTGCCTCAGTCAAACCCTGTCTTTGGTATTTCTACCTCAATAATAGAAAATGTCAAGAGATGCAGATGTGTGTGCTCATAAACCATAAGTGTAAGCATAAACAAATGCAAGACCGTAAGTGACTCAAGCATGAAGGAATAGATCCACACAATGTTTCACTCAAGAAACAACAAATTCACTTCAAGGAGATGATATCAATGAAGACTTGTAGAATAAGAAGGCGAGGTAACCATATCCACAAAGGATTCCAAAACTCAAGTTGGGGGCTTCAATCCTTTTCTTGATTGTACAAAAGGCTTTATAAACCCTAGGAAGAGCAAGATAGACTCAAGATCTTGATTCCTAATCTTCACAACATATCTCCAAGATAACAAAGATTCAAATCTTCAATGAGCTTCAACACTTTGCAAACATTCAATAGCACTTGTAGTAGAATTTTGGCATAATAAGATTGCATAATCATTGTGTGTGGTAAAATGATTTTTAGTTCTCTTTAAATATCCAACCTTAGAAATGAAATAAATCGAAATAAAAGGCTGACATCATGTGGGAAAGAAATTTTGAATTTAGAAACATGAAGCACACAACAAAAGTTGACACCAAAATTAAATTTACAATCCCAAGATTTAGGGCAAGACTAGGGCACTAGTGCCCAAGTCCAGCCCCCAAATTTAGCTTTAGATTATGCTTAAGGGTGTCTTGAATCCTCAGAATCCATAGTTTCTTTCTCAGTTTTGTCGGTAATTACTCTGAGATGCGACATTTCTTCGAAGGGATACACATCAATCATGGTTTAGATAGGTCCAATGATGAAAGGGATTAAGGGATACTAAAAGGTATGAGCTAAACTTCGTGAAATTGTGCTAATCCAAGTAGGAGCACAATTTACAACATAACATTTAGTCCTCACTTTAGTGGCCGTATGACACTACGTGCATATGCAACTAAAGGAAAGTAAATATTGTAATCATGAAAAGGATACCCAAAAGGATACTATAGAGGAAGTCAAATGTTGCCAAGAAAGAGGAAGAAGCCCCCCAATCTGCAATCCTACAAGATCACAAAGGTTAGGAACCACAACCTGCAAAGAAAGATATGTTAGACAAATATTCAAATCAACCTGTGAACAACAAACAAATGAGTTAGTCACAAATACTAAAGGGGTGAGAGATGAGACATGATTAGGGAAGAAAACATGGGAGATATATGTCCCCCTTGTTTCTGCTTTCTTAGTTCAAAAAGGAGAAGCAAGGTGGTTATCTTAACACACCGGTTTTAGGTAAAACTTGATAAAAAATGCATTTTTAGGGTTACTTTTTCAAATAAAGCCAAGACACAAAGCATTGGGTTTGATGAAGGGCGGAACCATGATTTTGATAAAACAAATGATGTGCAAATTTGATTTTGACAACCAAAGATAGAGGTAGTTTAACACTGTTTTACAATTTTGCTCCTAATTAGTGAAAAGGAATTCTAATATATTTACTATAAGTAGTAAAGGGAGTTTTCACTCTTCACTATTCAGTTGTCACTTTCATTTGTAGAGGAGAGAAGGAGAAGGAGAGAGAGCTACCATGTTGATTCGATGACCCTATCAAGCCCCGAGGCTGGATTCGCTATGGTGTCGAGTGGTAGTCAGGTGAGACATGTTGGCAATATGTGTTGTCATTGATGTGAACTCAATATGTGTCAACTTGAGGACAAAATTGTATAGAGTTTTTGTATAGAAGTTGAAGAGGTTGAGAAGTGGTTAGAGATAGGTTAATGGACAGTGGAAGATTTGAGAGAGTTGGTTTAACAAAGTTGGAGACATGGGTGTAGTTAGGGAAAATCAGATTTAGTATCAAAAACAACAAACTAAACTAAACCCTATCAAGCACCATAAAGCACAAACCAACATGAAAACGAAAATAGAAATGCAAATAAAACCAATCTTCAAGATAGGTTTGATTTATCTCCATGGCTCTTCTTGATCTCGCATAAGAATGCAGGATGTCGAAGGATTGTTGATTGCTCACTGTTGCAGCATAATAGAGCTTAAGCATTGTATGATTGTATGAAAATGACTTGTGTGAGTGAGTGAGTCAATAAGTCAGTGAGTTAGTGAGGGAGGGTTTGGAATGGAAAATGAAGTTTCAATTTATAGAGGGAAATGGAATCAAATGAATGGCTAGGATTGAAAGCCAATTGTATGATGTGGATGGCTAGTATTAAAAGGCAATTTTAGTGCTTATGATGCACATCAAATGGGTATGATAGGAGGCCAAAATTAGGAGAATAGTGGGAATAAATGGGATTTTTAATTTATTTTAGAAAGGAAGTGCTTATGATGCACAATGAATGAGCATAAAAATAGGGATGTGAGTGGGAATAAGCAATTTAAATAATAAAATTATTTAAATCATGAGAGACAAGTGGTATTTAAATAAATATTTAATTTATTTAAATTGGATGATGGAGAAAATGAGATTAAATAAATAAGATTTATTTAATTTGATGCAAGAAGAGGATAAATGGATAAGAGGAATTAGTTAAATAAATATAATTTATTTAACTAATGGGAGTGATGGAAGGGGTCATGAAGGGGACCTAGGATAAAATATGTCGAAATGTAATGTCATAAGATATAGTCAATTTTAGGTGTCTACATTTTGCCCCTCTTTGAGATTATGTTCAAGATGATGAGATTTATGTTGAGTAACATCATTTCAAAGAAGTTAAGGTATGGATAGAAGATGATGATGCCCCCTCGAGAGGATAGGCGGGTTGGACAAACATGGGTATGTTCTTGAAATTAAATGGATTGGTCAAGGAAGAAAGATAAGGGAATGGATGGAAGAAATGAATGATGTGTTATGCTGCAATGAAGGTGAGTAACCATGATGTTTGATATAGCACCAGACATTATGTACCAACGTATAAGGACCAAGGTGACGATGTGTCTCATTCCCTAGCGTAATACAATCTTGTCTAGATACAAGATATGAATATTAGCTGGGAATGATTCAGATTTGATACAAATGCAAGATACAATGATAACAAACACAAGAAAGAAAGAAAGCATGCACAAATGATTCAAAAACAACAAGGTATTACCCCTGTCAAGCTGTAAACCAATGATTAATTGATTGATTGATTGATTGATGATGGTGTCTGGTTTCAGGAATAAAACATACCGTATAAGACGTCTGATCTAGTTTCGACAATGCAACATCTTGTATAAGACAATTGATTAATTGATTGATGATGGTGTCTAGTTTCAGGAATGAAACTTGTCGTATAAGACGGCTAGTCTGATTTTGACAATGCATCATCCTGTATAAGATAATTGATTGATTGATTGATACTAGTGTTGTTAACCATGTGAATCAACACCACAATTTGATTGATGATTGATTGATTTAGTGTTGTCAGTGCAGGGAATGATATATCCCTAGATCAACACAAGGATGCAGGAACAATAAATCCCATTGATTATGATGATGATTGATTGATTGCTTTGGTTGTCAGCAAGATTGGAACAAAACCAAGGATGTGATTGGATGATGTGCATCAATTGGTTTGACTAGATTAGTATGGATTTGCATTTGGATTATTGCTTGGATTGACTTGATTGATTTGATTTGGAAGAATGATTTGGAGAATTGATGAATTGATTTGATTTGAAGAAGTGATTTGATAAAGATTATTTTGATTGATTGAATTGATTGGTGTTGTGATGTTCACAACACGCCCCATTTTACTCCTTAGCAAAATGAGGACTCTGTTGATAACTAAGAGGGGGGGTGAATCAGTTATCCTATTTATTTTCTTTTTGAACTTTCTTATTAATTAATGCAGCATTGAATCAAACACAAAAACATTACCATGAAATAAGAAACACATGACACAGTATTTTTGACGTGGAAACCCTGTTAAGGGAGAAAACCACAGGGTGATTAACCCAAAGATTATTCTCTGTTAGAAGAATAGGGAATTACAAAAATGGCACTTGCCAATTAGGGCTCACTGCCCGAGCACACTGCTCACAAAGAGGCCCACTGCCTACAAGGAGACACACTGTCTACAAAGTGATAAGAATCACAGTCTTGAACTGATTGGAAGCATCTACATATGCTGGTGTTCAGTTCCGGTTTAGGCTCAGTACACTGATCTGCTGCACTTCATCTTTCCTCTGTTCTTTATTCTGCTATCCTTTCACATACCAGATCTTTCTTACTACTTCCGCTCTATTCTGCACTTATTCGCATATATCTTCACACAATCACACATTTCACAACTAAATCCATCCTCTATATATATCCGCACAAGTAATTTCATCACCTTTCTAGTCGGCATCCGGAACAGTCTAGTTTCTTACAAACTCTGTTCTGTCAGCTGAATCCTTGCTCACCAAGCAATGCGGATCAAGCATATAATTGTAGATATCATTAATCATGTCGGCCAAACATGATTCATGCCTTCACAACCTTTACCATCAACAAGAACACATCCGGAAAATAGTCTAATACTCTGTCAGTCAGTTCTTCCTCTGTTCTCACTGTCTCTCAGGAATCCGGTACTCAACCATTCATATCTTTTTCTTTGTTCATCACGGGAGGCTAAATCCTTGGAATATACTACTCAAGGTAGTCCTCTTGACTTCCCCAAATCTACACTGGACCAAGACACTTCCTCTGAGAGATCCGGACCAATCTGTCGGACCTTGCCACATGCTCTGTTCTTGTTCACCGGACCACAACAATCTTCATTCTGACTTCCGGTAGAGACACACCATGACTTGCGGATATGTGGGATGACCTTTGTTGCCATCAATGACAACAACCATGAATCCATATAGTGTCTCTTGCCAACAATCTCCCCCTTTGGCATTGATGGCAACACTTAGTGAAAAATGACTAAGTGTTTACACTATGCTCCCCCTTTGCTGATGCTCTGTCTTTATATACAATTTCTGGAACTCCCCCTTAGTTGGATTCCTCATTTTTCACTGCTCCTCACTCCCCCTTTGACATCAATGGCAAAGGGTAGGGTCCGCACACCAAAATTTTCTATACATAGCCGCATATTTACATACTCACATATACTGAAGAATGACTGCAAAGGATGTCTTCAATTGGATCAGTTCTGTAGCCCAACTTTGCTTCATTCTATCCAAAATTGAAATGTGACCACTCAACAAAAATGCAAAAGCTTTTGCCCTTTTGAGATCTGTCGGATCATTAGTTTGGGCGGTGGTCTGAGCATCACTGATGGCCTCATGCATAGTTTCTAACTTAGGGATTATAATCCTTCTAATTTCTCCCATTCGGTTAGTGATATTCTTTCTTTCCTTCTCAAGGTTCTTTATTTCACTCAAGACTGCAATAGTCTGACATTCTTGATTTACTATGGAGGAAGAGAGAGGATCAAAACTTTGAGATAGACTTTGTAGTTTGTCCCATTCCTCTTTTATTTTCTTATCAATTTCTGCTGTTGCCTTTGACCAGGATATACAAAATTTGTAAATGTCACCGCCATCCTTAAGAGAATTTTCTAAGCTCTTTATTCCAATACTCATATTTCTTCTATCATTAGAGATTAATCCTAATACTTCTGAAAATCTTTTATCCAAAAATTCCTTTTGGACCTTTTCTTCAACTGATTTTTCTAGAGATTCAAAATGTGTACTAACACTGCTGACTAAGGTTTTGAGATTACCGGAAGAGGAGGCTGCCGGATCTATCTGGACCAATGGCATAATCTTCTCAAGCACTCCGGAGGCAGCCTCTATCAACTCACAGTCTTCCATATGAGACTTTAGTAGTTTCTCTTTGACTTTCTCATTTGCAAATGAGGCTATTTTCATTGTTTGCACCGGTGACAAAGAGTCAAAATCTAATGGTCCTTTTAGCAGGTCTGGTTCATCAATTTCTATAGTGGCTTTTGTCAAGAATTCTTGAACAGTTTGTGCTGTGTCTCTTGCCAGAGACAGATGTTTCTCTATTGGGGTCTTCTCTTTCTCTGCATCCTTGGTGCTGTCAACCTCTTTTTCTTTGACTGCTACTTCTTTCTCCTGTAGTTTCTCTTCTTCTTGGGATCTGGAGACTGTGGGGGAAACCGGAGGAGAGATGTTAGTCTGTTCAAGGCCCACTTCTTCCAGCGCAGATGATTCCAAGTCCACAGCTGTTTCTGCACCTAAGTCCTCTACAACAGGAAGATTGAACCTTTTGAAGGCCTTCCAGAGGATCTCTTCTGTCTCTTTGGCCACCTTGTCAGTCTCACCAAGCATGAGTTGATTCATCCTGGCTTTACTTCTGAACTCATCTTTGCAGTCTTTGAATATTATGTTCATTGTCTTGGGATCAATTTGAGGATATAGCTGAATAGCTATCTGCTCCCGGATCTCAAGATCTTTTGCATGAGCATTATTCTTTCTTATTTCTAATTCCTTTTCTAGGCTTTTAGGAATTAGAGATATGATCTCAATGAAAGCCTTATTGTATATGTTCAGATACTTGACTGTGGCTTCCTGCAGAATCTTTTGGTCAGCCTCATTGTAGTCATCATAAAATTCAGTCATTGGTTGAAGGTTTCCATCCACCGTAACCGACTTGATTACACTCTCTAGAGACAGAGTGGGCTTTTCAATAAATACCTCTGCCATTTCATCCTTGTCTTGGCCTGTGGAGGGTTTACCAGATCCTTTCTTCTTCTGCTTCTTTATTTCTTTTACTCCCTCATCTGACTCAGTTTCCTCTTCATCCTTTTGGCTTTCATAAGCCCTTGTGGCTTTTGTCTTAGATCTTTTACCGGATGCCTGGACTTCCGGTTTTGAACTTTTGGTTGTGGGAGTTGCAGATCTTTTTGATGATCTGGTCCGGGTGGAAGTTTCAACCAGAACACTTTCTTTACTTTTCTTTTCTTCCTCAGCCTTTCTCCTCTTTTCCCGGTTGGCATCAAGTGCCTCTTTTGAGATGCCTAGGCCTTGAGCAATATGCTCTACTTCTTTTCTCACCTTTCTCTTTATCTCAGGTTCCCTGAGTTCTACATGGATCTTTACACTCAGCTCCTCAAAGGTTCCAAACCTTTCTGCCTTTGGATCTTTGGGCTGACTTAGCATGTGTTGAACATGCAGCTCCACTATCTGTTCATCCACTTCATACCCCATGGGCATGATCCAGACAGTCCTTGGCTCCACTGCCTCCATTAGGCACTGATCAGTGTCCACCATAAAGCACATAGAGTCTTTGTATTTTTCAACAAGAGACTGGGGAATTCTCTCTCTTGCTTGCATCATGCTTTGGAAGTTTTTGAAGTATCCCCATAGGGCTGTATTTCTTGCTTTGGCATCCCCAAGCCCATGTAGATAGTCTCTTATTTGTACTGCAACAGGTTTGTCATTCTGCCATGCCCATCCACTTGATCCGGGCAGCTCATTCATGAAGTAGAAGAATAGACATAATATAAGAGTACCATACTTGAAGGAATTCTTCTTGTCCTTCTTGATTTTCTATATATTTTCCATTAATTGGCTTAAGAGCAGTTCGCAGAGATCATATTCTGCATTCTTCCTTAGCATTTCATAGGCAGTATATACTGCAGTTCCGGATACAGAATTCTCCCTGCTGGAGTGATAGATCTTGTATCCTATTATCATGGATGCATACTTGATATCCGGATCCGAAATATCTTCAATGGTCATTGCCCTCTTATCGAATTTTGATCCGGTGGCCTCAGTTACAATGTTGTTCTTGACAGATTTGAGGATAGGTATCCCTCCGAAAGAGTATAGACCAGTTACTACTCTAATTGCCTCTTTTGTGATCTTGCAGGGTCTATCCAGCCATAGGAAGTTGTCATGCATCCTGCTCAGTACATACCGGACCCATTCATCTTCTTCAAATCAGGGGAAATGAATGAATTGATCAAATTGTTTCTTCTGGATACCCTTATACTCTGGTTTAAGCTCAAAAGCATTGTCTATCAGTTGTTTGTGATAGAGATCTCTCAATTTGAATTCCCCAAATTCCTCAATGCTTGCATGTATGTAAACCCTAATGTCTTCTATGTGTAAAACTCTGTGAGGAACACTGGAAAATGCTCCTAAGGGATCTACCTCCAATGACTTGTATGGATGTTTCTTAAATTCAGGTCGGGGCCTATCTGAGATTTTTACTATATTTGGAGTAGCCATTTCTTCAAAAGATTTGTAGCAAGATATCGAAAGTGGAAAATACCTTTTGCGTCTTCAGTTGCATGGAGTAGCTGGATTGATTTCTGTATGTAATGACTTCGGCAGGAGATCTTCGGTAAACTTGATGAATTTTGTTGCAGAGCTCCGCTTTTCGCTTCTTCTTGGATGTGGAATGATCAAATGATTGTTGAGAAATCTCTTATATCATTTCGCAAACCCTAATATCTATTTGCAATAAATGCTTCACCTATATTATTCCGGTTTGCCTTGTCCGGATAGCTTGGAGTATCCCGGATCAGTCCTGATCTATGAACATCATGCGGATCTTTCAATTATGAATAAATCGAGATAACACATCACAAGGACATCCCAAACACTCTGTCCAATCCGCAGAATAAGATAATGCACTTCCGGATCTCTCCGGACCCTTTTGTAATCCTCTGTCATTCCGGAGCATCTCCCGGAACAGGTCTTACTTGATCGATCACAGCTTCTTCACATCTCCATGCGGACCTCTGAAATATTATCTGGATCATCTCAAGACTTATATCTTTAAACCCTTTACTCCGCATCTTGTGCCACATCCGGCACCACTTGATTGGCTGGGGGAACAGGATTTTCTTTGAGTCTCCCCCTGAGCCAGAGCTCACTTTTTAATTTCTGAAAGAAATATCAGCACCAGAGTCTGGTGCGGATCCAACCTCTACATTCTCTGAACTTTTCTTCACCCAAATCTTGCTCATCTGATTCCTAACTTCATCCGCATTCATCTTTTGTTTACCCTTGTCTTGATTCTGATTATACACCGGACCTCTTTTGTCCTGATTCTTGCTTCTGCAGATTTTAGCATTATGACCGGACCTATTACAGATTTGGCAAATAACATTTCTTTGCATATTTGACTAATAACCTCTTGATCTGCATTGATTAGACATATGACCTACTCTATTGCATGTAAAGCATCTACCTTTGAATGAATTGTTTACTTGCATATTTCTGCATTCATGGGATTTGTGTCCATACCTTTTGCAGTTAAAGCACTGTCCGGAGAAGGATGAATTAATCTAATTCATTCTCTTTCTGCACTGATTAGCTTTGTGACCAAAGTGGTTGCAGCTGTGGCAGTATCCATTGAAAGATGGATATCTTTGAGCATTGGGCTGTCTTACCGGAGGTCTTCTAGGCCTATTCCTTGGATTTTCTGATCCAAAATTCTTTTGACCGGATCCGGAGCTTTCTCCTTTCTCATATCCCAAACCATACTTGTCATCTGTCCTCTTTTGACTTCCAAGAAGTACTTCAAGTTGGGCAGAACTTATCTTGAATTTTTCTTTATATTCATTTGCTGTTTGAAGATCTCTTTTGAGAGAGGCAATTTGATCCTCAAGTTTTTCTTCATTATCTTTGGCATCTTCAAGATCAGATTCAAGATGTCTGATAATCCTGTCCATCTGGTGGCATTCTTCTGATTTTTCTTTAAGAGATTGTCTTAGATTGTCTTCAGCTTTTCTTTTTTCTTCAATCTCTTGAGTAAACTTTATAGTTCCTGATTCCATTTCATGTCTTAACATAATGACTTCTTTTGATAACTTTTCACATAACTTGGTTTGCTCAGTCAATTCTTCATTTGTATTGCTTTCTTTACTTTGTCTTGCCAATTGTTGGAGCAGCTCCTTTCTCTTTTTCATAGAGAGACTTAATTTGTCTTTTAATTCTCTCATGAATTCATCAGCCTGTTTGAGTCTTTCCTTTAATTCATTGACTTCAGAATTTGACTGTTCAAGATCTTCAAGGGCAGTCTTGAGTTGCTCCCTTAGACCATATGCATCCATTTGAACTCCCAGATCTTCCTCAAGCTGTTAGGCTCTATTAGGAGGAACTTAGCTCTGATACCAATTGTTGATAACTGAGAGGGGGGGTGAATCAGTTATCCTATTTATTTTCTTTTTGAACTTTCTTATTAATTAATGCAGCATTGAATCAAACACAAAAACATTACCATGAAATAAGAAACACATGACACAGTATTTCTGACGTGGAAACCCTGTTAAGGGAGAAAACCACGGGGTGATTAACCCAAAGATTATTCTCTGTTAGAAGAATAGGGAATTACAAAAATGGCACTTGCCAATTAGGGCTCACTGCCCGAGCACACTGCTCACAAAGAGGCCCACTGCCTACAAGGAGACACACTGTCTACAAAGTGATAAGAATCACAGTCTTGAACTGATTGGAAGCATCTACATATGCTGGTGTTCAGTTCCGGTTTAGGCTCAGTACACTGATCTACTGCACTTCATCTTTCCTCTGTTCTTTATTCTGCTATCCTTTCACATACCGGATCTTTCTTACTACTTCTGCTCTATTCTGCACTTATTCGCATATATCTTCACACAATCACACATTTCACAACTAAATCCATCCTCTATATATATCCGCACAAGTAATTTCATCACCTTTCTAGTCGGCATCCGGAACAGTCTAGTTTCTTACAAACTCTGTTCTGTCGGCTGAATCCTTGCTCACCAAGCAATGCGGATCAAGCATATACTTGTAGATATCATTAATCATGTCGGCCAAACATGATTCATGCCTTCACAACCTTTACCATCAACAGTAACACATCTGGAAAATAGTCTGATACTCTGTCAGTCAGTTCTTCCTCTGTTCTCACTGTCTCTCAGGAATCCGGTACTCAACCATTCATATCTTTTTCTTTGTTCATCACGGGAGGCTAAATCCTTGGAATATACTACTCAAGGTAGTCCTCTTGACTTCCCCAAATCCACACTGGACCAAGACACTTCCTCTGAGAGATCTGGACCAATCTGTCGGACCTTGCCACATGCTCTGTTCTTGTTCACCGGACCACAACAATCTTCATTCTGACTTCCGGTAGAGACACATCATGACTTGCGGATATGTGGGATGACCTTTGTTGCCATCAATGACAACAACCATGAGTCTATATAGTGTCTCTTGCCAACAGACTCCTGCTGTGGCTTTTTGTTTTTTGCTTGTGTGTGTCGTTTTGCTTGGTGGTAAAGGGAAAAGGGAGTTAAAATTGCAAACCTTGTTAAAAATGGAGAAGAAATGCATTTCAGTACCAATGCATAGTATGGTTGGATTCCTTGTCAAAAATGAGCTAGGGTTGCTTTTTGAACCATGTTAAAATTTGCCATATTTTGCAAGTTATGATCATTTTGGTAAAATGTACATTTAGGTTTGTATGTTGCATGAACAGTGCCCTTTGTATATCACTGTGCATATACAAAGTCGTTTGTATATGCAAGGTTTGTTTTATACTTAGTCACATGGGCTATTGGGTTGCATATGCATTATTTGTTTGCATGTTGGGTCGTCGTAATATTACATACATTGCCCTTTATACATCGCTTTCATAGACAAAGGCAATTGTATGTCTTTTTGCCTTGTATGCATTTGTTAATGTTATATTTGTACATACAAGGTGGACCTGAAATGGTTAAGAGTTGAAACGAATAAATGTTTAAATCCGTTACATGTATCTCGCGCTTGTATGTTTGGCAGGTCGTAACATACAATGCATTTATACAAGGACCGGAACCAAAAAGTTATTAAGCAATGTTAATTCATTGTATATATCACGTTTGTATATTTAAACATACATTTGATATATATATTTGCAATGTACAGGCCACGGACCCAAAAGCATCGTGAAGAAGAGTTAAATGGTTGTATATTTGGTGCTTGTATGTTTTTACATACAAGCGAAATATACAAGTCAAGATACATGCAACGTTCACATGCATCGGACGGACCTGAAGGGAGTATTAAAAGTGGTTAAATCCTTGTATGTTTCCACAATGCATATTGCGTAACACACAAGGTGGATATATGACACTTTATACATGGCGCAAAATCCAAATGTTATGAAGCACAGTTAAGTCATTGTATATCCACGGGCTTGTATGTTTGGGTAACATACAATACAAATATACATCGGACGGACCCGAAGGGGTTATTTAATTGAGTTAAGTCTTTGTATGTTTCGACTTGTATGTATGTTTTGATATACATACATTTTGAAACATACAAAGTGGAGATACATTGCCCAGAACCCAAATTTCATGAAGTAGGGTTAATTCAATGTATATCGGGCTTGTATATTCTCATATACAAGCTAATATACATTGCATGCATACAACCGCTGGAATCAAAGATGTTATGGAAAGGAGTTAATTCATTGTATATTCTTAACTTTTATATCAAAGATGCATTGTTATACATACAAGTTGGATTCGAAATGGAAGTTAAAAATAGAAAATTCTTTCTATGCATATGCGTTTGTATGTTGCGATATACAAACCGATATGCATTGCGGACATACAAGCTGGATTTCAAATAGTTTGAAATCCAATTAATTCGTTGTATCATGTCTGGATTGTATATCGGATATACAAAGATTTAAACAAGGAAATTGAGCGGGAGAGCAAAGCGATGGAAATTTTGAAGCTTTCTTGGGCGCCCGATGCATGTTTCTGGTCAATGATGGTTGACCTGACTAGTTTTAACGCTGTATACGACATTTTGATGCACATTTTTCATAATTTCAAGGCCCGATGGTTGTGTTTGTGCATTTGGAACCTATTTTAATGTAGATGTTCATTTTTCTTGCTGATTTATTAAATGATGGTGCTAATTCCTGCTTGTTTATTGCAGATTGTTGGAGTAGCTGGGAAGAAGCAGAGTTGCCAACACAGTAACGGCGTGCAGGTGAACGCAAAGGTGGGGTTTTCAATGACAATGACGTCCCAGGCGGCGGGCCAGATCCCGAGAGGCCAAACACACCAGAAGGAGATGAAGCTTTCAATGCGGGGGAGTTTGTAGATGGAAACATTATTGAAGGAGCGATGCCCTGTCTGGGTATGCTGCTTGAATTCTTGGCGAGATTCATTTCTCACCGTTGGATGCTGCATTTCAAGATGCTGACCGTTGATCTCCTAGGGTTTTTGGGTGCTAGATTGGGAAAAACTAGAGATATATATGTTGAGCCCCTATACTGTAAAAAGGGGGAGGAGGTCAATAATACAAAAAAAATCAGACCTGTAATAGTTTTAGGAGAGATCAGATTACTAAAACTAGTGAGGACTGGATTGTTGAAATAATCAAGGTCCCTTCCTCAGATCATTGTAAATGTACCTATTTTATGAACATACTATATGGAGATGAAGTTTCAGACTATACCTTGATTGTAAACCTTAAATAGTCTTCAAGTTGATTTCTGGATATGTACTGGTGAATGCTGTGTTCTATAGAAGCGCTTTCATTTCATTGCATGTTGTTGTCAATTTTTCCCTTGAAGATTTGCATTGAATCATGTGGATTTGTGGACTGTCCTAGTGAAGTATGATTTTAGTTTTCTTCTCTCCATTGCTGTATGGGAACATGTATGTCGATTAATGATCTCAATCAAGTAATTTTAGGAATCTCGCTCTCTAACCCTTTTTCTCATTTTAATTTCATTGAAATCACTTTCATAACTGCACATCATGATAAATCAGAAGCAGAACAGAAAAATATGCTGACATCCCGAAGACAACTAAATATCATTAGCATATTTTGAGCTAAATGCATGTAGTATTGAAAATGTCATGCAGAGAATCACAAATAAGGGTAGAACTCATGCAAATATCAACTTAGACACATCATTTGGAGATATATGTTGTGTAGAGTAACTTCCCTGTATAGCATAGTTGCAGAAACAGAATCTACTAATCTACGTAACGCCCCAAAATGGAAAACAACAATACACATCAACCACAGAGTAACATCAGCAGATTATGAACTAATCGATGGGGACTTGGGATCATGAATTCTTGGAATTCATCGTATCTTTCAGGATAAACAAGGGTTGTTGTGTGACTTTTGTTTTGTGTGCTTGGTTGTGACTGACATCACAAACCAATCAACAATTGGAAGAATTGATTTGAAGAAATGATTTGATGATTGGGTTGATTTTATTGCTTGGATTTTGATATGTTTTGATTTTTTTTGGATTTTTGAAATGTTTTGATTTTTTTGGAGTTTTGATATGTTTTGATTTTTTTTTTTAATTTTTGGAAAGTTTTGATTTTTTTTGTGTTTTTTGGGAATATTTGATATTTTGGGGATTTTTGAAATTTTTTGGGATGTCAATGGATAACAATTTGGGTAGCCTTTGTGCTAGATACCAATGCCAAGGGAAAATGAAGTCTAGGTGCAAGGATGGAGGGAGGATTGGATAAATGAATGAGCGATATTAAATGAAATGGAAGGCCCATGATAGGTGAATGGATAAAAGAATAGGGCATGGAAAGCTCATGATGAATGGATAGATAAAAGGATAGGCGATAGTGGAAGGGATGTAGGCATCATAAGGGAACTAGGATGTGATCTCCAAAGACTATGTCGCATAGGAATAACATGCCCCATTCTAGGTGTAATACTTACGATTTTTCATGACAAAACTTATGACAATAGGATAATGATAGGCTTGTTTGGAAGGGTGAGGTATATCAAAAGATATCCAAAGCATATGTCACATTTTTCCCCCTATCTTTATCAAGATCAAAAGGAGGAAGAAAGGATGAATGGACTCAATATGATAGGTATGGTAGGATAGGATAGGATATGGAAATGGTAGTATGGGAAATGATAGGTTGGAAAATGATCGATTGGATGAGACATCATGCCCCAAGTGTAAGTGACATGGAAGATCAACCTACACATGATGCCTGTTTGCCAAATTTTCATCATGGTACTTATCCAAGGTGCCACCAAGGGTGGTTTTCATCATTGGATGAAGGGATTTCTCTTTACTTTTTTTTTAAAAAAATTTCAGGACTTTTTTCCATTTTTTTGTATTTTTTTAGGACTTTTTTGGAATGTTTGGATGGGAGAAGGGGAATATGGATAGGAGGGACTCAAGTGTCTAGTTCCATGAAAGCTGATAGTCCCGTTAGAGATGGATGTCGTCGCATGGACCATGTCAAATGCCATTATTCTCAAAGATGTTGGTAAGGATTGCGTGAAAAGGAGATGGAGTGGGTAGATAGTGGATTATGAAAGATTTATGAAGTGATGGATAGGGATAATGGATAATTATTTGGATTATGTAGGGAAGAATAGTGGATTATGTAGGACTTATGCAAAGGGATGGATGAAAGACTTATCCAAAAGCATAGACCATAGGAAGATGATGGTGAAGATATGTAGGATAATAGGTGAAAGATGGGGAGATGGAGGTATGCGGGATTGTTTTGGAATGAAAGGGAACCATGACCAATGGTTGCACAAAACCTTGATAAACATTGAAGCTTTTGATTTGGAGGTGGTGTAGGAAGCAATGGAGATGTTTGCTTAGGAGATGGTTGATGAAGTGCTTTAGGTACCCACATAGACTTAGTATTTTCATGATTTTTGTTTTGATTGTGGGATTTAGGAATTTGAAACTTTTGAATGGAGTGGGACTTTTGGATGGAAGAGGATGGTTGGGATTTTTGTGATGTGGATGCCTCATTTGACTTTCTTTCTTTTTTCTTAGGTACCCAAACCATTTTAGTTTTAGCCTTTTCTTTTGAAGGTATGGGTTTGGATAGCATTTTAGATGTATTTTTGAATGTGTTTTGCTTTGACTTTTTGAATTGATGTCCTAAGGCATTAGGACCCTTAGGATTTTTAGCTTTATGGGTAGATGCATCCAAATTTTTATTTTTGAATCCCATGGGATGGGTGGAGGCTTAATGTTTAGACATTGTGTGCATTGATTGGCCATGATTAGGAATTTGAGGGAATGTGTAAATGGATGGATTTGGCATTGGGAGAAGTGGTGGTAAAGTAGATGGAGGGATATTAGGAGTTGGAAAAAGTGGGGTCAGATTGGATGGTGGAAGGTGTATGGTCACATGCATTTGACATTTGTAGGATGATGGAGGTGGAATGGCAACGTATGTTTTGGTGGTATGATAAGATTTGTGATAGAAAGTGGTGGACTTAGGAGGAATGGAGGAATTTCCAACATCTTGAGATTGTTTACCTTGGAGTGTGTATCCAAGGCCATATGAGCGAGGAGGGACATAGACATGGATAGGCTCCAAAATTCCTTGTTCATGAAGGCCTAAGCCTTTACTGTGGTAGTTCATGTTTTGGAGTATGTGATGGATTATGGGACTAGGTGTAGTTTGGACACTAGACTTGAGTTCATTATTGGATGAAGAAGATGAAGTGGTGGATAAAGATTGTTGTGTTCCTAGGGAGGAACATTTATGGATGAAGGTGGTAAGACCAAGTGGACATTTTAGTGATTTGAAATGGGGTTGATAGTGGATGATGATGAAGATCATTAGGATCTTGATTATGTGCATGTAGATCCAAGCTATTGGTTTGATCTTCTATGTGTACTAGGAGGCATGTGTGTCATCATGACAAATGGATGTTTGTGAATCATGAATAGGACTAGTTGGAGGATGTGTAGGAGTAGTAATAGTCTCTTGACCATGGAATGTATAAAATTGGCTAAGGGGACAATCACGGCCTTCTTGATCATAGGCAGGATCTAGATCATAGATGGGAGATTGATAATGAATAGGACCAAGTGTGTTATGAGTGGGATCATTAGAAGGGCTTAGATCTTGTTTAGAATGAGGGGTTAATGTTTCCTCATGCTTAGGATAATGCTCTTTACATAGCTCTTAGCTTGGTTGAATGGAAGTGGAAGTTGGAGACTCTTGGATAGGTTTGAGAGGCTCTAGATACTCAATGACATGAGGGTATAATATATATCTTGACTTGGACTCATGGTGAGGGTCTCTTCAATGGGTTGTGGACTACATGATGGATTTGGAGAAATAGGCATGACATTTGAAGGTTCTTTGGTAGGCTTAGGGATAGATGTTTGATGACATAGGGATGGTTTATTCCTTACTAGTAGCCCTTGGATCACATCCTTTGTAGGTGGATGGGTGATGGAAGTTGAAGGCTAATTGGATTAGGTGGATCTGGATAACTCCATAGCTTTTCTTTTGCTTTTAGATTTTGAAAAGAATCTTTCAAGAAAATCGTTTGAGGATTTGTTGGTTGATGGATTAGAGCTTGGAAAGTTTGATGGTGGTTTTGGTATAGGCCTACTAGGCTTTGAGATAGGTATTCTATTGGATGATGATGGAGGACTGGGTAGATGCAAGAAGTTGTGTCCACTTAAGGTGGAAGTTTCAGAGTTAGAAAAAATTCCGAAATCGGGGAACAAAAAACGGGATCCCGTTTATATAAAACGGGATCCCGTTTATAGAAAACGCGATCCCATTTTGCCTCGGGATCCCGAGCCTAGGACCAAAAACGCGATCCCGTTTTTCCCGGGATCCCAAACCTAGAGGCCATAAACGGGATCCCGTTATATAAAACGGGATCACGTTATAAACGGGATCCCGTTTTATATAACGGGATCGCGTTATATGAAACGGGATCCCGTTTTATAAAACGGGATCCCATTTTTGAAAAGTATAAATTTTTTTAAAAAACGGCAGAGACCCCATTTTCAACAGCGACAGGCGCCAGAGGAAAACGGGATCCCGAGTTCTCAAAGCATCCAGCCAGGTAAGTGGATTTTTCCACTTGTAAAAAATACCCATCAATTGTATATACCTTCCATTGTTTGTAAATTGATGTAAAATACAATGAAAATTTAAATTTTGAATTGTTATTTAGGGTTTAGGGTTTATAGAATCAGTAGTTGATTTTTGACAATTTAGATGTAAAATACAATTGAAATTTTGAAAGACTATATCATATAAAATGTTAGAATTTGAACAAACTGTCAAAATTATGTTTAAATTTGAGAATTGAATAGATATATTTAGGCATTTTAGCTGTAAAATACAATTGAAATTTTGAAAATACTGTATCATATGAAAGGAGAGATTTTGAACAAACTATCAAAATTTGAGTTCAATTTGAGTGTTGAATAGTTCTATTTAAGCATTTTAGCTGTAAAATAGAATTGAAATTTTGAAAATACTATATCATATGAAAGGAGAGATTTTGAACAAACTGTCAAAATTTGAGTTCAATTTGAATGTTGAATAGGTGTATTTAAACATTTTAGCTGCAAAATACAATTGAAATTTTGAAACGATTGTATCATATGAAAGGAGAGATTTTGAACAAACTGTCAAAAATTATATAGCAAATTGGGATGATATGTATATTTGGTTTTTATAAAATTTACTTATAACAATGTATGTCATTGTATTTTAAAGGCATTATTGAATAGCTAACTATCATGTAAAAAAATTACAACAAACCATAATAAAACCAAGTTATCACATCCTTCATAATCAAACATTTAGAGACAACTAGAACTAATCAAGAATTGAGAAAATTTTACAGTTTTTGTGATAGCCAACTAATTAAGAATGAAATGAAGCCAACATTTATGTAACTTTTGATATACTCAAGTAGCTGTCCTCACTAGCTAGGTTATGCCCCTGGAATGAACATCGTGATGTTAATTGTGATACGAGCTTGAAACCTCATTGGTAATGCTTTCCCTAATCTTAATGACATTGATGTAGGCTCCACTCATGATGCTTACGAAGATCTTTCCACCACTAACCTCTTTCATGATAGGTCACTATCCTCACCATCTCCTTAGACCTAGAATACCTTGAGCTTATCGATTGGGACCAACACGACCCTTTATGATTTGATGTTTTCCAAAATGATGAAGCCATCATGAAACTTATCAAGTGTCAAGACCACATCCCCATTGTAATCATAAGAAAGACTTTTCCACCATACTTAACACCTACATATATGCTTATTTTGGAGAGAAAGAAAGAACCCTTCAGTCCTGAGGCACCCTAGTCTAGGCAGAATAGCAACAATCTATATAAGAAGAAACTTGTGATCGATTAAAATGATATAATAAAAATGGACACTTCCCAAGAGCTCCTCAATTTGACAAACTTCACCTTCCATTAGATACCACTTAGATACAAGACATGACTCCCCTCTCCTTATTGAGGACATGCTATAAACATCAACCTGTGAATAGAAGCTTGGACCCTAAACTCTCTAAGATAGTAGCTCCACTGGACCTTGACATCAAAGAAGGCATATATAACCATGTCACCATGTTAAATATTACGTTGATTTCTTCATGTGGTCTTATGGTGATATGCCTTGAGACTCCATCTTTAAAGTCATGCATCATCTTGTGGTTCACCTCAATGCCAAACCTATTCAATAAAAGCTACGCAAAATGCACCCCCAAGTAGCCCTCGTGGTCATAGAAGAATTGTATAAACTCTTGGATGTCCAGGGTTCATTCAGACTATTACTTTTCCTAAATGGGTAGATCTAATGTGGTCTTAGTTAACAAGAAAACTAAGGGAATTCATGTTTGCACTAACTTTTGAGACATCAAAAAAGGATCTACCCCAACTTAGATAACTTTTCTCTACCAAACATTGATATGGTCGTGGATCTTGTGCATAGCCATATATATATAAAATTTTATCATTAATCTGGATATAATATGGACCAAGTTGAAACATTTGAGTTAGACATGGAGACACCTAGATTATGGAGCTCGGTCTATGTAAGAAAACACCTGTTATAGACTCAACACAAACTTATCCCTCAACCCTCTAAATTGTGACTTACATCATTTGATTACCCTGGAACACACTATATAGACAACTCTATACAAATTTGGCAAAATATATTTTCTCCTAACAGAAACTTGTATATGTAGAAGTATCTACTACTACATTAGATTTGATATACTTCTTAAAAGGAAAGAGTTGGGACTAACAACTAAATAGAAAACAATAACTAGTTTTGCATTTTGTAGGAAATAGGAAACAAAATTGAGCTATCTAACCATCTTGACTAATTTATCTATTTCTAGCTAGATTGAACCCTAATTCTATATGCAATTCCAACCCTAACCCTAACACTAATTCTAACCCTAATCCTAACCCTAATTCTATATGCAATTCAAACCCTAACCCTTATTATAACCCTAATCATAACCCTAACCCTAGCTCTACTTGTAATTGTAATCGTAACTCTAACTCTAGCCCTAACCCTAACCCTAACGAGCTACTTGTAATTGTAATTGTAACCCTAACTCTAGCCATAACCCAAACCATAATTGTAGCTCTAATACTTACCCTAATTCAACAACCCTTGAATTCTAATTCTAACCCTAACCTCAATTCTAACCCTAAGCCTGATCCTAATTGAAACCCTAACCCTAACTTTAATTAATCACGAGTCATGCTACAGGGATTTCTTCTACATATTTTGTATGCATGTGTTATTCCCTTATTGCATGTGAGTTCACCAATTATTTGGAAACTTCTCCTAACTGGGAGGCAGGCTTGTATTCAAGCCCTATAAATTTTGTGTTTATAGGTGTTATGTTTAAAGCTATATGGAGACTTGTAATAGGAGGTCTTGAATTTGGTACCAATGATTGTGAGTGCCTTGTCTAGAATATGATGAACCTTTTGAACAAGAGAACCTTGTAGACCATGATGCATATCTTGAAATTTAAACTTGAACATTATCGTCATGTGAATGCTTTTAGCCATCCTACAACCTCCTATCACCCTTCATCCTCTTATAGGGATATGCCACACAACCTCTCCAAGTTGACCATGCCAAACCCAAAGTCACAATCGTAAGAGGTAAAGAATCTTTTGGCCCCATTCAAGTCCACTCCCTAATAGGAGTGATACAATGCTAATAGGGTTGTGAAGGTAATTAAGTTCTTGATTAGCATGTTGGGTGTATCTAAGCATAATGATGATATAGTTAGTCTTGATTTCATTAATCTTAAGATCATTGAGCTAGAGTACTTAATATATATGGTATAGTTTGTTCAATCAATAGTGGTAGGGAAAATTAATATACTACAATGACATGAAACATAAACCAATAGGTGTCTTAAGATATATTAGTGGTAGGGAAAATTATAGTGGCCCTAACCCTAGTAGAGTAATAAGTTGAAGTAGTGTTAGAATTACTAATAAACTAAAAAACTTTATCCTAGGGTGGTGGGACAAATTACACAAGCCTTACAAAGCCTCTACCACTTCCTTGACATTTTTAACATTGTTCGAATTTGATAGGAGGGATTTATGTCACCTCCTCCTCATCTTAATTCTCATAGTGGATAGAATCATCCAATTTAGCATCAAGACATGAAGGTTTATCTTCATTATCTTAGAAATATCCTCCAAGGCTTTGTGCATATGCTCATGCCACACATTGAAGATGTGAAATTTATCTAAGTAGCAATATAGAAATCCTTAGCCTAACCTTCTACCCCTTCAATATCATTGTATAGAAGGTAGATACAAGTAACATTTGATAGCATGGAGGCACAACTTAGGGATTTCAAGTTGAATGTAAAAAAAATATTCTTCCCAACAAATGCTAGATGTCTAGGAGCAATTTAATGATTTCTTCCATTATCTGCCTAGTCTAGAATATAATTACCTTTTCTTTTGATATGTTTGAAGGAGATAGATTTAAACAAGTATTCACCAAGTTTCTAACTTCCAATATATAATAGTTTCCAATAACCACAAGCTTCATCTATGCTTTTTCATATGATCAATGTTGATCTTGGAATCTCCTTCCACACTAAGGGATATCTTGTTTAGTTTCCAAGTCATCTTGAGGCCCTGGATATCATGGCCCTAGAATCTACCATATTAGTGTTCTTGACACCAAAATCATAAGCTTTAAGATAGGTAGAGGTTTTCCCTTATCATCTCTTAATAACATACTCCTCCTACTTCACTAGGATTACCCTTGGCTACCCATCAAAATTTCAAGCTTAATCCATCCCAATGTAGGTGTAGACCAAAGGGTGTGAATATCAACATGGGTATCTCCTTGTTTTAACCTTATTCAAAGCAACCTTGGCCAATTATGAGCCTAATCAGTGCCTCTTCTAGCATGATCATATATTCCTCTTTACCCCAACAATCACCAAGTTCCTAAATGCACCATATTTCTTCAAAATAGTCCAAAATTTGGGATGCATATTCACATTTAAGAATGACATGATGATTGTCCAGAGAAGTTTCCTTACTTAAATGCACATTGAAATTTTGAAATATATATTGCCCATTGTATCAATCATTATGGTAGTCCTAATAGCTCGCTTACATTTTGAAATTTGTACATGCATGTATACATTATTTGTATGTTTTTAATTTAAATTTATTTCAAGTGTAATTTCTTGAAACATATATATATATTCTTCATATCATTTTAAATTTGTACTGAAGTTTGTATGTTTATATGTATTTATATGCAGGTTCATATCTAGATTTTTATATATACATCATGAATCTAGATGATATTCACTTTGATGTTGAGGACTTTATTAATGCACAAGATGATCCAGCCGCACCCCCACCCCCACCCCCACCCCCACCCCCAGCGCCAAATGCCCCACCTGCAGATGACCCGCCTCCACCTCCACCTCCACCCCCACCTGGAACTGACCAGGCTCGCTTGCGAGCCATAATAAATGAAAATGTGGATTCGATACAAGAAAAACTGAATTCCATTTGCAGTGAACAATTCATGCCACCTCACGTAGTACGTTTTGCATCTTTGATGCAAAACATTGTAGATTCTGTGAGGTCTATTGACTCAGATTTTGATGGATTCCGGAAATGGAGAGAGGAGAGGCACCAATTTTATGCTGATGGCCTCTCCTATAAGACTATTTTGGATCTTAAAATCACAAAAGCTCATTTAGCACAATATTTTAGACATCCCATTACAAATGAACCTATTCCTGCAAATAAGAAAAGAATATCAATCAGGTGGTGTAGGCATGAAGGAATGTCTGCTAATTTTTGGGATAGATGGTGGATGGTGTTTGATTATCCACCTCATGCTAATTGTGAGGTTCCTTTATATTTTTTGAGAAAATTATATGTAGAGTTTGTTATGAATAAAAAACCCAACTACTTTGATTTTAGATCATTCCAGGGTGTTGGTGGTGGCATGCCACAACAGAGGTTGGGGGCACGGGTTGATCCCCAACGACCGGTGCCTATTCAACCTCTTATTGACCCTCCTGTTGCTGCCATTCCTTCGCCCTTCGAGCATCGTGTAGTGGTATCCACACTAGGCACATTGAGTGCACTCTCAGGTAGCCTACATGAGCAGACTTCTATGATGGTAGCTCAAGTTAGAGAGCATGGAGGAGTTGATGATGGAAGTGGTCCTAGTGCCACTCCACATGTGTCGATGCCTCATACATGTACGAGTTGCAATCAGTTGTGTTATGGACCTGATCAGGCAGTTGCACCCACTTCAGCTACACATGCATCATCTGATAATGTGGGCACTGAATCATTTGTTGATTATCTATTTGCTGAGGATCATCCCACTGATCATTCGACACAGGTATATATAGGTTATGTACACATGTTGAATTTAAAACAATTTTTTAACCACGTGTTTTTAATCAACATATAGATGATCAATTAAATTGTAATATTTTAACAATCGAATTGTTTGGTTTGTTTGGTGTAGATGATGGCAACAGGGGTCACAATTGATCGAATTAATTTTTCATCGACACCTGTTCATCTCGGGCACCCATTTGGGGTACATTTTCAATGATTTGTAATTTTGTAAAATTCAGTCTTGAATGTGTGTACAATTAAATATTTATGAACTTATTTATGAATTGGTTCAGGGTTCTTCCACATTGAATCCTCCATCTCAGGGTGTCTCGAGCGCTCCTCCATCATTGGGCATCTCACATGACACTCTTACAGTATGTACACATATTGTTTTAAAAAATTGTATATATATACTTAAATTTTTCTATTTTGATATCAGTGTATCTAAAAACGTGCACATGTACTATTTAATATTTTATAAATATGTCTATGCAGGTTGACACAACTATGAGGATGGGCATTGTAGCACACTTGGATAATCCAAGTTTATATCAGGAGTCGACTGCATTTCAGGTTGTTGAAAAACGTATTTAATAACATGTACATTGTAAGTCAATTATATATATGTTTTAAAACCTGATTTGTACACACATGTGCTAACTTAAATATAAATGACATTGTAGGAGCTTGTTAGTGACACGTTTCATGAGCAACACACAGCACATGCAGAGCAGGAGGACAAAGGAGATGGGCAACCTGATACGGTATAATTTAAAATTTAGATTAGATTTAAATTGAACAATTAAAATATACGTTGTGAACTTAAAGTAAATTTCTTGATAGATATATATATATATATATATATATATATATGTTGACATGTACATTCCAAATTTTTTTTTCTTAAATTATAGCTCGATACATGTCATGGAGCTAAGCCTGTAGAGACAGGTCCTGGAATAGAGGATTCACAACAAGTTCCTCTTACGGTATAATAATTTTTAAATATGATAGTTCTTATAGATTAAATTCAATTAAATCATTTTTAAAATCGTCAAGTATATCTAATTTCAACTTGAACTTTCTCTTGTATTAAATAGATTGATTCAGAGCATGGAGACACAGGTCCAAGTGCACCAGAGCATGCCTCTCAGCCTCACACGGTAATTTAATTTTATGATATTTAAATTATAAATTTAAAAATTGTCATTAAATTATCTATTTCCTTATCATCTTACATCTAATTTCATATAAATCTTTCTCTTTTGTAGAGTGATTCAGGTCATCTGAGTAGTTCGCATGGTGTGAAGAGGACTCTTGATGATAGAGATAGTATCTGATAGGTTATTTCAAACATAGGCTAGATGTATAATTTGACTATTTCATGGACTATTTGTTATATACTGTTTGTCATGGACTTTATATATATATATATATATATATATATATATATATATATATATATATATTGTTGAACACATGGACTTTATATATTTTTTTGAACATGGACCTGGACTTTATATATTTGACTATTTCATGGACTATTTGTTATATACTGTTTGTCATGGACTTTATATATATATTGTTGAACACATGGACTTTATATATTTTTTTGAACATGGACCTAGACTTTATATATTTGACTATTTCATGGACTATTTGTTATATACTGTTTGTCATGGACTTTATATATATATTGTTGAACATGTGGACTTTATATATTTTTTGAACATGGACCTGGACTTTATATATATATTGTTGAACCTGGACTATATATTTTTACATGTCACACAATAAATGCAATCTTGTCGTAGTTCAAAATCATACACATGTCAAAGTAATAATCATGTAAAACCATCATGTTAGTTTAGGTGCATCCATATTTATATATATGTTATCCATGCATACATGCATTGCATATACATCATAAACTATAACAGCATAACATCACATACATATGTATATACAAGCATCCCTAAATTTAATCATAAATCAAACACTAATCTAGAACCATGTGCATGAAGGAAAAGAAATGTAAACATTTGAGATCAACCATAATAAGATATATAGAATGACATCAATAGAAATAATCAATTGTCATATATAAATCTACAAGTGTCAGATTGTTGATCTAGATTTGTGCTTAATGAAGAAATTGCATTGAAAGAATTTATGTAGTGATGAGGTCGTAATAAAGTTCCTCCATTCATTCACGGTATGCATATTTAGGTCCTGGTCAAATTTTAAGCAATAAAATGGTAAGCAAATCAAAACAAAGCATTAAAAAGTGAGATAAGTTCATGAGGATCTCTTGCCTACTAGGAGGGATCAATCTCTCACATCTTCTCATCTAGAGATCAACTAAGTTAAATATTAAATGATCCTAGCATGGTTATAGTTATATTTATCCAAGTGCCTTGGTGCTTGAACATCTTGTGTTGATCATGTAATTTAAGATGTCTTAAGGGGTCCTAATTTACGATGTCTTAAGTGGACACAACTTCTTCACCAAATGGGTGGAGGGGTGCCTACAAGGATAATTGTTGCTAAAAAAACATGTGAACTATAACTTTGGAACTAGGCCTACAATTTATTAGTGGAGGTGGGAATTTCATTGTAGCATAAATGACACAAATTAGGAATGAAGTTAGTAGAAATCTTCCCCTTTGGTAGCCTACAAAAATTACCTATTTAGAGATCTACAATGATCTCAACTCCCCATAGTTATGAATCATTAGCCTTTCCAAAATCACATGTCTAATAATGACACCCATCTAGCATTTAAATGTATTGAGTCTTTGTTCCCAAATAGTTTGCACATCATAATCATGGCCTCTTTCATTTCACTAGGAAAACTTACAATTGTGTAATCCTCCACATTCCTTAACTTTTTAAATCCACATTAGGACTAGCCCAATCTTTTAACACTTCAATTACATTATACTCTTGAGACCATTACCTTGCAACTCTAACATTGTACCTCAAAGTGGGTTCAAGTGAATTCAACATTTATTTGAAAACTACTTCTCTCACCATTATTATAGTCTAATTTTCTATATTATTGATATAGTCTACATTTATGGTACAATGCCTAAAAGTATCTAGCAAGATATCTAAAAAGTTAAACACATCAAATTTTCTATCCAGCCTATGTAAGTAGGATGCTCTAACCTACCAACATTTGTGACTACATCTCCTTTGTCCTCTAGCTAATCTATGAAGAAATATTATATTAAATTAAATCCCAAGGCCTTATGTGGGTATCATGGAGTGTCCTTGCAATCTAGTAACTTAGATTCCATTTATGCTTCTACACAAACTATTTATAGTTGAATAAACTCTCATCACTTTGGTTCTAGTTGACTTCTTATTTTGTTTCACAGTCTTCTCCACAATAAGATTCATATACATGTATTTGAGAAATAATCATGAGAAATCACTTGATTTGATAAGTCGATTAATAAACAACTTAATTTACAAGACAAAAGATTTCATCATAGATTTACTTCATTAATGCAAAGAAAATTGATGGGATATTCCAATATTTTACAAAATGAAACCTTAGTGTGACTTTAATTAGGATTTGTCCATTAGTCCTTTTAATACGATCTTTAGTGTCCATTCTAGGACTCAAGGAAATCTTGTGCTTGACATGTTTCATCCTATGAACACAAACTCAGGATGTGAATCAAATTTTAAAATAAGTTTAGGTCTGCAGGAACTTATAAGATCTTAATACTTTACATTTTTAGACAAAAGGCCCTGGATCTCATCTATAAATTCTCCCCTCCACTTCCTAGCTATGGTCCCATATGGTTCTCCCACAATTTATATTCCTTTGTATCTTCCCTTCCCTCCACTTTGTGAAAGCTAGATTAACTTTAGGATATGATTTATCCCATCCCACTTCCTATCCTATTGTCTAGTTTTACATCATTTCCCCATAACATCGAAACACTCATTTCTTCCTAATTGTAGAAGCCTAACTGCCTTGAAGAAATCATTTCTTTCTTTAATTCATTTCATCCAATTCCCACTTGAAGTTTTGTAACATTTTTTGCAAAAGTTTGCCAAGTTCATATACCCTGTCCCAAGTCAAATTTTTACAAATTCTTCAAAAGATTCCACCCACCCCAAGTACTCCCCTGCATGACTTAGGACCACCATTAATGACTTTCAATGGACATGATATGATGTAATATTTCCTCCAAATTCCTCTTAACATCGGTGGACCCCTCAAAAATATGATGAGTTCAAAATAGAAATAAAGTGAGGAAAAGCACAAGTTAGCACAAAAAATGGGAGTTAAAATGGGTTAAAAATCAAGAAGAAAAGATAAAAATATGAGTTATTTCATGCATTAAAAACCACAAGGTCACCCATTTTAGGAATAAGGTCACCACTTTTACTAATTAAGGTCACTCAAGTAACCTAGAGACACTAGGGGCAACCCTAAGACACAAAGAGGTGACCCTAAGTAGGAAAAATGAAGGGGGCACTAGGTAAAAATGTGAGGTAGGGAAGGTCAATTTGGGGGTTGAAAAAGATGCTCAAGAGGGGGAAGAACACACAGGACATGCCACCAAGAGTGAAACTACTGGTAGGAGTGTAATTCACACCTACATGACTATGATTAGGACTTATTTATCATCATCAAATTGTCATGTAGGCTTGATGTGATTTTACTACTTATAGATACCAAATGTTAGGAGTTTCAAGCCACAAATACTAATTCCACATAACCTTAATGAGAGAAGCTATGCTAACTTTTTGAATGTCTTAAGGGGTCCTAATTTACGATGTCTTAAGGGGACGTCTTAAGTTCTCAAAATTTGGTGAAGTTGCCCAAAGCAACCAAATTGAACAATATAATAAATCAAATTTAAAGTAAATTCTAAGTAGAAAAACATGGACATTTAACAAATAAAATACATAAAATAATAATTTTGATAAATTTAATACTGTAGAGTATAAAATTGTGTACATACACATGTATACAAATTTCTGAACAAAATGTGTAATAATGTAATTGTGTATGTACATATATGCCAACTCAAAATAATGTAAATACAAAATGTCGTTATATGCCATCTCAAGAAAATCCAAAACTTGAGGAGAATGTAGCAGGTCTTCATGCCACCTGATATAAAAATAATACAAGCAATTTATCAATATATCTGAATCAAAACATGTATTTTAATTTATATAAAACTATCTAGATATACACAATTTGTACCTGTATTTACGAGTGCCTCTCAAGTTTTTGTTTCAAAGTATTTGATGAATTTGTGATGATGGCCTGAGGATATAAAAGGATAAATTAAATCAATTTCAACTAATAACGCACAAGAAATATCAAAACATGTATTTAATACATATTTAAAACAACAATATAAATCTATTTAACTATATTTACCTGTATTTACTTATTCCATTGTACCATCTCCATCCTCTCTTTTTTCCAATGCATCGATGATTGTCTCATGGTCTTCCATAGAAATGTTCCATAACTCTTTATTTGTAGGTTTTCCGCGATACCTCTCCAGTTTTATATTTGTTGCCAACACCAAATGTGAGTAGTGTATAATCTTCTTATGTGTTTCATAATCTTCGAATGCAGGCAAACCATTCTTCCTTATTAGGTATTTCCGTAGCCAAGTGCCAACAACCACCACCGAACCTATTGGATAATGATAGGCATCATCAAAGAAATACTTAAAATTTGCTTAAGGGGATCAAAGAAGTTCTTAAAATATGCTTAAGGGGATGTCTTAAGGGGATCATCAAACCTGTTGGATAAGGAAAGCCATCATCATCTTCTCGAGGTGCTGTTAACTTATGTTTAGTCTCCACACAACGAGCCAACCAATATTCAGTTTCCTCTTCATTATTCTTTGGTGCAACAACAGCATACACATGTCCTGCAAAACAAATTTTAATTCAATAACTTGCACATGTCCATAAAATTTGACCAATCAACATACATGCATTCATATGTACACATAAATAAATAAAAGCACTACAAATTAGTAATCAAAGTGAAATAAAATGAAATGATTTGAATTAAATTACCTTCTTGTACAAGGTCTGAAACACGGTCATAATCGTCTGATACAAACAGTTGATCATTGTCTTCAATTGTTGTTTCACTTTGATTATGTGCTTGTGCAAGTGTCAATGGTCTTTGTTTCCACTCTTCAACCCATTCTGTATTCTCACATGCTTCCCAATCTCCTGAAATACAAAACTGACAAAAACATGCAAGCTCCCTTGTCCAGATAGTCCATGTACTTGCATTCGAACTCCTAAATGAATGCCATTTAGTAGATCCACTGATTGTTTGGCAATCAAGTCTAGGTAAAATATTTTCTTCTTCAACCAACCAAAAGAATCGACGAACTGTAGAGTACTCGCTTGATCCAGGTGTACATAATCTTGTATTGCACCAATCTACAATCCCACGTGCATCTTTAAATTTTACTGCATCCTCAAATTTTAATTATTGTCTAGCAAGAATTCTTTTAACACATGCACCAGCTCCATCATGTTCTCCTTTACCATGTCCAGCGTCAAAAAAATTCCACATATGTTGGACATTATTCTCCTTGTGAACCCTACATAACCAATAGAACATTCGAGCATTCTTGAACTGCCCCGTACAATTATCTGACCATATAAGATGTTCAGTCATCTGGATTCCTCTTTCTCTTAAATTTGTATAAAATATATTGAAACAATATTGAACAAACTCTGACGAGTGTAACCGATTGTCACTCAAATAGAAATGATACTCCCTCAAAACTTTTCTATCATTCTCTGTGCTATCATCTGCATGTCTATAAACAATATGAACAAACATAGCAACCTGCACTGAATTGTAATATTGTGATTGAATTTCCTCTTGCGGAGCTAAAGTATAGTTTTCTGCAAAATCAACCACTAATAGTATAGTACCAACTGGAAATGTGTTTCTACATTCACGAAATTGTCCATCAAGCCATCGAGCTTGTTGAGAGTGCTTGACATATTTTGGTATAATTTTACTTTTAAATTCTGATATGAATGCATGCACACTAACCTTTTCTGTAATTAAATCACAACGCTTTTCAAATTTTCCATCTTTTAAAGAATATTCAACATTCTTAAATCTTTTAACATCCACTAATTGTTGTCCAAAATCATTTTCAACACTTTCATGCATACAAACTCTTAACAAAGAAAGATTGCCACAACTAATGCATTGTCCAGAAATACATGAACTTAAATAAAAACCTTTTTCATTAGATCTTTCACAGAACAAACTTGATATAAACTCTTTTATTGCTTCAGTTGGCATATTAATATCACATTCATGTATAATCATGTTACGATGTAAAGTACAACGTATATATTGAAACACATCATAATAGTAACGAAATTGAACATGCGTTTTACAACAACAAGATATTCGTTCCTTATTAATCTTTACATACCATGGTTTGCATTTTTCAAAAGATCTTTGACTTATTTTAATATTACCAGGTAACACTAATTCATCACAAAATTTTCTATAAAATTCAGTTTGCGTTGTATCTAATAGGTGTTTCGGATGAGGATCGCGAACTTTGGACCCCACTCTTAATTTTAAAACATCTCTAACATTAGACGATATCCTAGTATTATCATGCCAATATTTTTCGATCAAAGATCTGATTTCAACATTTAGTTTCATGTCAGATCTCGGGAGTCGACCACTAAAACTCCAACATTGGTTAATTGGATCATTTTCTATACTTTCTCTTCTTTTTGCCGCTCTTACCAATGTTTTAGGATGTATTTTTAGAATTCCACTAATATTGCTTACCATTCTTCTATTCAAAGTTGTTTTATTCACTATAGCAGTTGTTATAGCTCGTCTTGCTGCATTTTTATCTTTGGATCGACTATTACTTCCAATAGACTCAATGGCACTAGCAACAGTAGACATAGCATGTTTTAGTGATTGATCTTTTTTTCTTGGTTTAACAAAAATGCCTAACATTTTCATTACTTTTCTCATTTTCCACATTCTCATTAATTGCATCATTAGTTGACATTGAAATGATAGTTTTTTACGATAAAAAAATTCCTTATATAATCTATTGGCATGTGTTCTTATTTGTCTCCAAGAAATTTTACCAGGAAGATTATCCAAAACATCTCTTTCAATTTTGAAAAAATATTTCTCATTTTCAACATCACTTCCTAGATTTTCATTTTCATTTTCAACTTCAAAACGATTTTCATTTTCAACAACAAAACAGTTTTCATTTTCATTTTCAACAAAAGGATTTTCGTTTTCATTTTCAACAACAAAACGGTTTTTATTTTCATTTTCAACAACAAAACGGTTTTCATTTTCATTTTCAACAAAAGGATTTTCGTTTTCATTTTCAACAACAAAACGGTTTTCATTTTCAACAACAAAACGGTTTTCATTTTAATTTTCAACAACAAAAGGATTTTCATTTTCATTTTCAACAAAAGGATTTTCATTTTCATTTTCATTTTCAACTACAATTTGTTTCAAATTTTGATCTCTACGAATATTATCAATCTCAACATTGTTATATCCAGCTTGTTTTAAATCTCCTATCAACACTATTTCCATTTCATTCAAAAGTGGATTTGAAGAAGTACCTGGATTTGTGCCCATTGAAACATTCTCCATAGTATTAATAGAGGGATTTGAAGACATACCAGGAGTAGTTTGCATAATCGTATTAGTTTCCACATTCACCTCTTGCAAACTTGCATCATCTATATCCATGATCTCCTCAATGTTTTTATCTTCAATAGTTGTGGAATTGGATGCTTCAGCATTGTTCATTGATTGAATCTTTACTCTTCTATCTCTTTGCCTTTTTGCCTCCTTCACTCTCTTTGCTTCAATTTCTTCAGGGGTTAATAGCTTCCTATCTTTCCTCTTATTACGACTTTGTGATCCCATGATTAAAAAATTTATGAAGCATGTAATGTCAAAAACTTGAATGTGTTTCAAATCCTTCAAACAAGTACCAATTCAACAAAATTCCACTCAAATAACGTCTCCATGATGGCTTCTATCAAAATACCAACAATACTTCAAGTTGATGGACCTGCAAAAGAAAGAAATATGCCAAAGAATGCTGCAAGAGTCGCTGTCGGCCGTACTGTAGGGCAAGTTGCAGAAATGACAGTCATAGTACAGTCTTATTAAAAAAACGGGCAAATATAAAACGGGATCCCGTTTTATAAAACAGGATCCCGTTATATAAAACGGGATCCCGTTATATAAAACGGGATCCCGTTATATAAAACGGGATCCCGTTTAATAAACGGGATCCCATTTACTACGCGATCCCGTTTATTAAACAGGATCCCGTTTTATTCACCACCGATGCAGTAGTAAACGGGATCCCGTTTTATAGAACGGGATCGCGTTCTATAAACGGGATCCCGTTATTCAAAATTTGAATTTTAGGCTCGGGTTTTGCTTTGTAACCCGCTTCGGAAAATGCTTTGGGGACCCGACCCTGACCTCTGGTCCTAGTTTGACCTGCACCTTGAAGGCCCTGTCAATGTTACAACAAAATAGTGACTTTGGGCATATATTTAAAGGCCTATTTTGCAGAATATTTTGACGAAATTAAAACCCATTATAGAGGAGACAATGTAGATTCTAAATATGTAATTTTTTTTACAATTAAATTATTTTTTTTATTTTTTAATCAATTTATGATGAAATAGGTTCATAACCTTGAATTATCATGGTTTTTTAATATTTTAATAACTTTTTATTAAAATATTTTTTTGTAAAACAAATTGTATGAAAACGTACTTTAGACAATTTTTTTCAATTTAAAAAAAAAAATTTCAAAAACTGTTAAGTTTAGGTCATCTTATGCGTGACGTACACGATGATTTTTTAAAAGACAAAAAATGACCAATAAAAAATTAATAAAAAAAAAATTATTCAATAAAAAATTACAAATAAATATGGAAAACGTGCTTCAGTGAGTTACAAAGCTTTTCCCAAAAGGATTTTGAAAAATATGATTATTTAGGTCAAAATATGGATGACGTACACGTACATGGTATAGTAAAAAAAAAGTGACTTTTAAACAGTGGTTTTTAGAAACGCCTATTCAAAATCAATTTCTATCATCTGGGTATTGAAAAAAATTACATATTTGGAAACTAGACTCCGAGTACTACATTTCATATTTAGTGACTTTTTCCAAGATTCCACCTTTAAGTGCTTCAAATTTTTAGGTCAAATGTGACAAATTCTGAAAATCAGGAAAAACACTTCCACTTTTTGGCCAAAAAGTGGACACAACTTCTTGCACACACCCGACTAGTAGATGGATTGGTGTATGATTCCAAACTTGAGATGGTTTTTCCCTTTTCAAGAGTAGCATTAAGATGGATTTAGGATTTGTAATCTTGGTGTGAGGAGTGACTAGTACTAGCATGTTCATGTTGTGGAAGATTTGGAGATGGATATTGCATGAGTTGTTGGATTTCGACTAGGAGTTGTATTTGTGGTGATTGGTTTTGTTGAAGTGGTTGGATGATGGTTTTCAATCATTGTATGATTTATTGGTTTAGGGGTTGTTCTAGTTGGCAGAAAGTTTGGGCAATGTCTTGTAGTTCTTGTGCTATGATCTTTTGCTCTAGTGTTGGGATGGAGTTACACATAGATTGAAGTCTTTGGATTTCAGTTTGTTCCTCCAAGTATGCCTCAAAATATACAAGATCCTCATCATCATTAGGAATGAATTTTGGGTCACCTCGAAGTATGTATGGTTTTGGATTTGGCCTAGATTTGTTGATGATCACAGCTATTTTGACAAATGAGGATTGGACTAGGTTCAAGGATGGGAATATGAGTAATATGAGTAAGGTTGGAATATTATAGATTCGAGGTGTGGTGTTTGGTTGATATTGACAATGTTTGCTTTTGAACACACACACAAAACATGGCAAACATAATATTTTGGATGACTCTAATATAAAATTAGTGTAGAAGTCTAAATGGGGGCCTAGATTAGCCCCAAAAAATTTCACTGGCCTCGACAAATTTGAAAACACTCGTAAGCATGCACAACCTATGCTGGAAAGAGGATACTACTTGCTAAGTCCCCACTTGGATTACTCCATATACTAAGACAAGGCGGACAACTAGAGATATTAGTGACACTGGATCCCCCACCACGGCATGGGCACACCAAATCTCTTACCCCAAAGATTCAGAGATCTTATGAACTAAGAGATTTTTTGTCTCTACCCTGAATAATATGTATAGGGAAGCTTTAGAGGTCTGACCTCCTGTACCAACAAACAAAAAGGTTTTTTGGCCTCTACAACAAGTGGTTTCTAATCAGTGTTTCAGTATAATTTGGTGTCTATACATGTGGCAGTTCGCTCATTTAAGAGGCCTCCCATCCATCAGAAAGGGTTTTCATGCATCTCATGGATACTGAGGGAGACTTCTGTCAGTAGAGAACAACAATACCAGGTGATTGATGACTTTCATCACAACCACAATTATTTATATAGTGGACCAAAATGAAAGTACCACTTGGGTTGTTCCCTCTAACAAATTGGGAGGCAGACCCTCTAAGGGATTAAAAAAATAAAAGAGATGGGTCTAGTATCTAATCACCGAGTTTGCACAAGGTGAGAGCATGCACCTACCATCCTTACAAGCACAACAAATAGTGATTAATTAACCCTTTAGTTAATCTATGTGCAAATAGACATTTGAAAAAGATATCTAATCGATGAAATCCCTGCAAAACCACCATTAGTAGTTTGAATTTCTAGTCTTTGACAAATGAGATAGCTGCAATCAAAGTGTTAGGACAAAACCAAATCCCTAAAAAAATCAGAAAATAATGTTATAATGCAGCAATAAAAAGATAAGCTCATCAGAAGATTGAATTTCAAATACATATATTTTTTTTAGATAGTGACAGATTTGGTCATTTGGAAATGTTTTTGACCTGAAAATAAAAAATCAGAAAAGAGACCCCTACTAATTTTTTGAGACCTTTCCATAAATGTAAAAATTTAGAAAATTTCCCTGATTTGCACCCAGAAATGCAAATTTATGAAAAAGTTATAGTTGGCAAAGATCTGATCATTTCATACCGTATATGACCTCAAAATTAAATCTGTAAAGAACAAACCCCTATTAAAATTTCAAGAGATTCTCATAAATGTAAAAATTTCTAAAAAAATCACTCATTTGCATACAGAAACTTGATTTTATGAAAAAACATAAAATCATGATAACTCCAACAAAAATGGCAATAAACATGTGCTTTTTATGCTGTAGCTTCCTTAGAGGATGCACAAACGTCTATAAAAAGCTTGTTGAAAAATTCATAGTTGTTTGGAAGATATGATGAAATCTTTAGAACCTAGGGTTTTATCCAAAAATAGCATAAACCTGCAACAAAAAGTTAATAAAATCCACAAAAAGAAAGATAAATCAAGGGATTCAAGTTAGGTTCATGATTTTGTAGTTAGGGAAAATCAAATTTAGTATCAAAAAAACAAACTAAACTAAACCCTAACAAGCACCATAAAGCACAAACTAGCATGAAAATGAAAATAGAAATGCAAAGCAAACTGATCTTCAAGCTAGGTTTGATTTATCTCCATGGCTCTTCTTGATCTCGCATAAGAATGTGGGATGTCAAAGGATTGTTGATTGCTCACTATTGCAGAATAACATAGCTCAAGCGTTGTCTTATTATATGAAAATGACTTGTGTGAGTGAGTGAGTGAGTCAGTGAGTTAGTGAGGGAGGGTTTGGAATGGAAAATGAAGTTTCAATTTATAGAGGGAAATGGAATCAAATGAATGGCTAGGATTGAAAGCCAATTGTATGATGTGGATGGATAGGATTAAAAGGCAATTTTAGTGCTTATGACGCACATTAAATGGGTCTGACAAGAGGCCAAAATTAGGAGAATAGTGGGAATAAATGGGATTTTTAATTTATTTTAGAGAGGAAGTGCTTATGACACATAATGAATGAGGATAAAAATAGGGATGTGAGTAGGAATAAGTAATTTAAATAATAAAATTATTTAAATCATGAGAGACAAGTGGAATTTAAATAAATATTTAATTTATTTAAATAGGATGATGAAGAAAAATGAGATTAAATAAATAAGATTTATTTAATTTGATGCAAGAAGAGGATAAATGGATAAGAGGAATTAGTTAAATAAATATAATTTATTTAACTAATGGGAGTGATGGAAAGGGTCATGAAGGGGACCTATGACAAAATATGTCAAAATGTAATGTCATAAGATATAGTCAATTTTAGGTGTCTACAATGGGGTCAGCATGTTTAGGGCAAGTCAATTTGGAAGACCTAGCAGATGGAGAGAAGTTGTCTAAGTATGAGGAAGAATGGTGATTAGTATGATGTCTAAGTGTGATGTCGAGGTGAGTACACTTGCTTTAATATGTTTCCAGTACCCCTACATTGATATCTCACCAGTGTGGTGTATCGCACTTAGAGATAGGTTGCAGATGTTTTGCTAAGGCATTCACAGTATATACTCTAAGACAGAGCCATGGTGTTTTGGTCGACATCCTTCCACAAAGAAAGATTTAGTCTTGCAATTCAGGAGATACGTTGGTCAAGATGTGAAGGTGTTATATCTAAGATTTCAAGTCATTAAACCTTCTGTAATAACAGTTATAAGTGACAGAGTTCTGACCTGTGCTCTAGCAGAATAAAGTAATGATGAAGGTTTGTTGTAATGCTCCACATTCCTCCAGAGTGATAGATATAGCTGTATGGATTTGGGGATATGTTCAGAGTGGTGTATGGGTGCATCCATATGTATTTCAGATGTTTTGGTAAACCGCAATGCAATATCCTAAGTGTGGATGGATCACAGTCAGTCAGGGATGCTCTATTTTCAATAGCTCAATATGTTTCTCTTCTTGTGGCAGCATATAATGATCAGATACTTTAGAAGAAGATTGTAAGGATGTTATTGATAAATTATATTGCTCACATTTTGGTCTGCATTATATTTTTGGTCTCTCCCTAGTGGTGTAAAGATGAACAGTTGGTAGTATTGATGTTGTTTGGGCTAATAGTCTGGTTTCCTTCATTTGCGGTTGATCATGAATAATTAATTTTTCTTTGGAGGATGTGTTGTGATGTATTTGACCCTGCTATACCATGTGTAGTGATTTGCAACTCATTATCTCTTCATAATGTATTTGCTCTGAGTTGACCTATACAATATCACATGTTTTGTCTAAGGGTTATCTTGGTGCCGACGTAATTAAAGTTTTAAGTTGTTGCGGAGGGTATTTATAGAAGAACAAAATCATTTTTGAAAGTGCAGAGGATAGATTGGTGAGTGTGTTAAGCATGAAGTGTGCAAAGTTAGAGTGATGGAGTAATTGTGCGAAGTAAGGGACTGCAACATCAACATATGACATATGACTTCTTTATAGCAGTTCATGTTTATGTTTTCATTGTAATTTTCATATATCCTACTATCAAATAGTTAGTCTCTTTAGCAGGTTCTTATATCTTTCCCTAAGTTTGTGAGCCTTAGTTTGCAAGTCCAACAGGGATTAGTAGCTTCCATGGGTTGTATCCCTAAACCAAAGTTGTAATTTTTATAGCAGTGAGCTTCATATATTGTGAGTTAATCCTCACCATGGTTTTTCCCTCATTGGGTTTTCCATGTAAAAATCTTGGTGTCCTTGTGTTGTGCATTCTTTCCTTTCTATTTTATTTTTGTTGGTTTAATGTGATTTGATGTTGAGCTATAAATGGAATTAATTCAAAGTTTAAGAATAGACTGATTCACCCCCCTCTCAGTCTCCAAGTGTGCTCAATAATTGGTATTAGAGCCAAGTACCTTAGAGAAGCCTAACAACTGAGGTAGATCCTGCACTTGAACACATGGAATCTAAAATTATGTCTAATGATGTGTTTTCTCTAGAACTGGATCTAGAATCAATGGAACCTAAAGGTTGGGATCTCAATCTAGATGAGGTAGACTTTGAAGGAGAACTCAGGTCATCTCTTGAAGATCTAGATGAATCAAGAACACTAAATCTGAAATATGAGGTCGTGCTTGAAAAATCAAAGGAGACAATTATAAAGTTAAAGATACAAGCTGGAGAATCAAAAGAAGAAATTGGAAAATTGAAAGCTTACATAGAAGGAGACAAAAGATGTGAAACTAAACTCAAGGAGGCAGAAGATGTAATATCCAATTTGAAAGTCAAAGTTGAAGAAGGCAAGAGGATTGAAAATTGCTTAAATATCAAACTCAATGAGAAAGCAGCTGAATGTTCAAAACTTGAGGAAGAAGTGGTCACTCTAAGAAAAGAACTGGAAAAAGCAAAAGAATAAATTGACAAGGGGTTAAAACTAAAAGGAGGTTCTAAAATTCTTGATGAGTTGATTAACTCTCAAAATCCATCAGAATAAAAATTTGGTCTTGGTTTTGAAAAGGGGAAAAGTCCTATAACTAGTGCATCTGCAAACTTATATGATAACTTCAAGGTAGAAGGAAAGTCTAAAACAAAGGAGGAAAAAAATTACACTGAATATCCTAATAATAATGCCTCCGGAGATGTAAATGAAGATGGATTCATTCCTGTCTGGAGACAAAAAAGATTTAGAGGTTCTCTACCTGCAAGACAACATGCTCCTACCAGGTTCAATCAATCTTTTCAAGATCATTGTTTTTCTTGCAATAATTTTGGGCATAAGGATGTTGATTGTAGACCTAGGCAAAGAAGAAATGATTACATGAGTAGAAGACCATTTGTGCCTCAAAGATATGGTGCTATTTCATTTCATGGTCAGTGCTATGCTTGCAAAAAGGTTGATCATAAGACTAATGAATACAAAAGTAAAGTGATGAGGAATAGTTTCATGAACAAGAATAATGCTATGACTTATCAATCCTTCTATGGTTACTACTACACATGCAACAAGTTTGGTCATAAGGTTGTTGATTGTAGATCTAATGTGAGAAGAGGTGATTATACTTCACAATCTAGTATCACCTGCTACAATTGCAATAAATCAAGACACATTGGAATGTTCTACAAGGGAATGAATGTAAGATCTTTTTCTCCTCAAAAGAAGATTGATATTGATCAACAAAAGAAGGAAATGAACAATATGTGGAAGAAGAAGCAAGAAAGTGAAGTAAATGAAGGATATGTACCTCTACCTAGTGCAGATGGATCTTTCGGCTAGTGACATGAATATGTTGGGCTAGTGATATTGTCATAGTTGCTCAAATCTCTAAAGCAAATACATTATTTATGGAAATTTGCTGAATGATCATGAATCTCTGTGTTAATTCAGAATAGTTGTGTCAAGAACAAAGGAATGCATTTAGTGTGGAACAACTAGGGTAGGTGTGAAGCTTATTTAATCCCTATTTGATCAAAATTTATCTCATTTGAATGAGATCAAGTTTGTGCAAGAGCCAAGGAAGAGAAGAAGGTTTTCAGTGAAGGCTTGCGTGCAAACCCTAACGACATCAATCAGATGTATTCCTTAGTTTTTCTTGTAAAATCCTAGTCTTTAGAAATAGTTACCATGGAAACACCTATGGTTATTGATGTTGTGGAAAGGCCAAGACAAAAATTCAAGAAACAGTCGTTCAAATCCACTGAGACCGATAAGGATGGAGCATTTTCTTGCGTTCCTATCAATGTGTTACACACAGAGGTTATCTGCATCTACATTCACTCACAGCTAGATGAGTACAATCATCTAAATTTGGAAAAGCTTAGGAGCAATCATCTCTTGGGTGATGATTTTTAGCTCAAATCATAATATGCAAATGTTGAGGCAAAATGGTTAGATGTATGGAAGGGTTTCCCCAATTTTTTCTATGAAGATGAATGGGTCAGAATTACCTTGAGCTAGCATCATGAAGGTTTATTTTGCCTTGATCAACCCTACATGATCACAAAGGAAGCCATCAGAGTTATGACTAGATTGTGCTCCTCTAGACCTATGTCTGCACTAAAAACTATGAAGAATGAAGGGGTAATGAAGTTTACAGGAGAAAAAATTGACAAAAGAACCCTAACTATGGATGACATCACTAACCTAGGGGTTCAGTATGCCACAATGGGAATTGCATACAAGGTCTATTATACTGTTGGGAATTAAGGTGTCTCAACCTTTGCAAGTTCCTAAATGTATTTATTTATAATTAATCATTTTCTTGTAATTAATTGGAAATTGTTATAATGTATTTTATTTAATAATTGTGATCCACCAAAATGGGGCATGGGATTTCCAAGGTGGCATCTTTGCCATGTGTCAGCATCTTGTGGTGAGTTGTAATGTGTCATCAGAAGGTTTATTTATAGTAGATTCTTATGACAGATTTTATGGAAGATTCTATGATAGATTCTTATGACGTGTAAGAGCATGATTATAGGGAGTTACTAATTGTGAACTGGGAATCTTGACTAGCAGTATGACAGTTTATGATGTATGTCATATGAATCTTTCTAAAGGAGGTAAATGATATATTTTGGGCACCTAAGTTAGTGGGTTTACTATGACAACTTATGACAACATCTTACATGTGTAAGGAATATTCTAATAATAGTCTAGAAGCCCAAACTTAGCCTAGGCGTTGGAATTTTATGTCATGAAAATGTGGGTCATATGGATTTTTACCATGGTATTTTTGGACCTTGTTTGGGCCCATGGTAATACCTTATGGTTGTATTTTGGGCTCCGATGAGTCTATATATTAAGGGTTAATATGATGGGAAATCAACTATGTTTGTTTCCTCTTTAAGGGCATAGTAGTATGTGCTTGTATCGACTTATTAAATATATGTTTAAGCAAATGATAGGATACTGGAAGGTGCATACTGGGTTCTCTTTCCCTTTCATATACAAATAGGGAAGGGTCTTCTAACACCACCACCATCTACACTGGTCATCATTTGGTGAAGGAAGGAAAGGATTATGACCTTTGTGAGCTCTTGTGGCAAAAAATGATAAGACAACTTGAAGAGAACCAAGGAGACACACTATAAATTCTGGTATGGCTCTTTGATCCTTTGTCTTATGTTCTATTTCCTAAAGGAATTGCTTGGTATAAAGAATGTGGTTTGGAGAAGAGATATCCCTGTTCCATGCCAAATTAGGTACCACGTGTAGTTTTCCAGATACCAAATAGTGTGACACAATGTTTTGGGGATTGTTCAAAGAATTCCAAAATGATATGCAGATGAGGGATATGATACCACAACAAATTGTGGAGAAATATAAGAATGATATCACATTTATGGTGGACAAGGACAACTGCTACATGGAGGCAGTTGAACCAAGAACTGTATGGATAACTACATTTCCCTATGAGGTCTATGAACCTAACTGGACTAGGTATGTTGAAATCCCACTCAACAAACCTATGGATCCCTCTATGGAGAGATTTGGCACATATGATGAGATAATCAACAAAAGAGTTAAGAAGGATGTAGAGGAAAAGGTGGGGAAGATAAAAATAAAATTGGAAAAGATGTTTTATACTCCTGAGGGTACTGCAAAAGCATCACAAACCACTTCTGCCACACAACAACAATATTTTGCTCTGCAACACAATGAATGCCTTGAATGCTCTAAAATCATAAGTTCACCAAAATCTCATAATCATCTTCTAGTTTATAAATGAAACCCTAAACATGCTTATATATACATTCTTTCTTTAATTTCATAATTCAAATTTAATATGTCGACAAGGAACACCTTTAACGATCACTTTACCGACATTGAAATTTGGGACCCCGCCAAAATAGGGCAGGACAAGGGCGCGAGCGCCCAAGCCCTGGGACCTATTTTAGGTTAGGGTTAAGCTGAAGAATGTCCCTCAAGCCCCATTTGACATGGGTTTAAGGCCATTTTGTTCTGGGATTTAATTCTAACATGCAATATCAAATTCAAGGGACCTAGGAGCTAAACTTAGGAGGTAAAAATCCTAGGGGGACATTTTATGACATAACACGTTTAAAGAATTTATTAATGAAGCCACTGCATTATACCTGTTCTGCTTGAAATGGCTGAATTCCACCAAGAATATCAAAACTCAGATTGACTCCATTGAGTCATAGATCACTAAATTGGCTGAGATATATGACTTGTCAAAAGACAAGGATGGATTAACTAGGGGAAGCAGTAAATTTGAGTTTGCTTCATTATCTGGCTTGCTAGCTAAAGCAAAAAAGATTAAGCAGAAAATGAATGATTCGAGCAGTGCGGATGAGGCTCAAGATTTTTGCATACAACTTTAATGTCAGAATCAAATTATTTCCTCAGCAAAAGAAAATTGGGTATATACTCTTGCTCAACTCAAGGTAATCTACAAAAGAATTCTACCTTCTAAGTGAGTTGTAAGAGTATTGTAGATAAGACAATTTTGGCTTTGTATAGACTTGCAGAGGCTTGTAGTGTCATTCTTGATGAAAATACTATGTACATAGCATCAGTTTTTGGGGCATCTCCATCTTAAGGGGAGTGTTGTTTTTAAAATTCATATAGTAAGGGGGAGTACATACATTTTTTGGGGGCTGTCATATGTAGAAGATATTATACTCTTTGTCCTTGATGTCAAAGGGGGAGAATGTGTTGATCAATTGGGAGAGACTACTTGTAGATAAATGAATGTTGCCATTAATGACAATGGTGGAGATTGTTGGCAATATGTGTTATCATTGATGTCAACTCAATATGTGTCAACTTGAGGACAATCTTGTATAGAGTTTTTATATAGAAGTTGAAGAGGCTAAGAAATGGTTAGAGATAGGTTAATGGATAGTGGAAGATTTGAGAGAGATGGTTTGACACAGTTGGAGACATGGGGTCAACATGTTTAGGACAAGTCAGTCTGGAAGACCTAGAAGATGGAGAGAAGATGTCTAAGTATGAGGAAGAATGGTGATCAGTATGATGTCTAAGTGTGATGCAGAGGTGAGTACACTTGTTTCAATATGTTTCTAGTATCCCTACATTGATATCTCACTAGTGTGGTGTACCACACTTAGAGATAGGTTGCAAAAGTTTTTCTAAGGCATTAACAGTATATACTCTAAGACAAAGCCATGGTGTTTTGGTCTGCATAATTCCACAAAACAAGATTTAGTCTTGCGGTTCAAGAGATACTTTGGTTAGGATGTGAAGGTGTTATATCCAAGATTTCAAGTCATTAAACCTTCTGTAGTAAAAGTTATAAGTGATAGAGTTCCAGCCTGCGCTTTGGCAGAATAAAGTAACGATGAAGGTTTGTTGGAATGCTCCACATTCCTCTGAAATGATAGATATGGTTGTGAAGATTTGGGGATATGTTCAGAGTAGTGTATGGGTGCATCCATAAGTGTTTTAGATGTTTTGGTAAATTGCAACATAATATCCTAAGTGTTGATGGATCACAGTCAGTCAGGGATGCTATGTTTTCAACAGCTCAATATGTTTCTCTTCTTGCAGTAGCATATAATGATCAGATACTTCGAGAGAAGATTTTAAGAATGTTATTGATAAAGTGTATTTCTCACATTTTGGTCCGCCTTATATTCTTGGTCTCTCCCTAGTGGTGTAAAGATGAACATTTGGTAGTATTGATGTTGTTTGGTCTAACAGACTAGTTTCCTTCATTTGCGGTTGATCCTGATTAATTAATTTTACTTTGGAGGATGTGTTGTGATGTATTTGACCTTGCTATATCATGTGTAGTGATCTGCAACTCATTTTCTCTTTATAATGTATTTGTTCTAAGTTGACCTATACAGTATCACACGTTTCATCTAAGGGTAATCTTGGTGCTGACCTAATTAAAGTTTTGAGTTGTTGCAGAGGGTATTTATAGAAGAACAAAATCATTTTTGAAAGTGTAGAGGATAGATTGGGGAGTGTGTTAAGTATGAAGTCTGCAAAGTTAGAGTGATGGAGTAATTGTGCGAAGTAAGAGACTGCAAAATCAACATATGATCAATGCCTTCTTTATAGTAGTTCATGTTTATATTTTCATTGTAATTTTCATGTATCTTGCTATGAGATAGTGAATCTCTTTAGCAAGTACTTGTATGTTGCCCTAAGGTTGTGAGCCTTGGTCCACAAGTCCAATAGAGAGTAGTAGCTTCCTTGGGTTGTAGTCCTAAAATAAAGTTGTAATTTTTATAGTAATGAGCTTAATTTATTGTAAGTTAATACTCATTGTGGTTTTTCCCTCATTGGGTTTTCCACGTAAAAATCTTGGTGTCCTTGTGTTGTGCATGCTTTCCTTTCTATTTTATTTTGTTGGTTTAATGTGATTTGATGTTGAGCTATAAATGGAATTAATTCAAAGTTTAAGAATAAACTGATTCACCCCCCCTCTCAGTCTCTGGGTGTATTCAATAGGATGAGTAGGAGGTAAGTCCCTTGACTTTGTCTATTTTTGTTATCCCTTTCCTTTTTTAATCAATTTTCCTCATTTTTTAGTGCTTTTAAGCCTTTTTGGATAGGGGTACCTGATTGGGTCACCCAAGTCCATTTTGGGCGCCCAAGTCCTCCTGGGATGCCCAAGTCCTCTTGGGGTGCCTAGGTCTTCCTGGGGCACCTAAGTATAGAAAAGGCTATGGGCCCAATGGACAGGGCAGAGTTTGATGTTCTGAGTTAGGTAGTTGATCTTTGATGAGTATATTTTGATTCGAATTTGGTTGTTATGATTTACAGGATGTCCCTCAGATGTGGCAGCATACTGGTGGTCATCTCCTGACATTGTTTAGGAGCCACACAAGTATGCTAGCTAATGCAGACATAGTTCTATAGGATGTAGGCCTATGGTGTGTGTTCACCATGGCCATGATGAGATTTCACAACAGCATGGTTATGGCCCTGATGGAGAGATGAGATGCAGATACTTCTACTTTCCATCTTCCCACATGAGAGATGATGATCACTCTCGAGGATGTGTATCGCATCATATGGCTTCAAGTTCGAGGGTAGATAGTGCAGGTCATGGAGCATAAATCCAAGGAGTATACTTGCATGAGCCACATTCACTACCTAGGTAATGTGGTGACACCCCTCAGACATGGACATATTGTTCTTCGAGGGTTAGAGCAGGGTGGTGAGGAAATACTACTTGTTTGTCGCATCTTGATCGCTACCATCACGCTAATAGTTACACCCAATGGATGAGGCATTCACCTTCATGGGGGCCTCGTTCATACTATCAAAGTGATGGAGGAGGAGAGGATTGTCTACGCTTGGGGGCCTAGTATGCTTGCACACCTTTATTGAGACTTAGGTCAATATGTACATTATGAGGTGCAGGGGCTAATGATATGCACCCTACTATAGGTATGGTTGTTTGAGCATGTCATATGTACGTGGCCAGTGGGGTTTCCCATAGAGTTGAACTGGAAGCATCCACATGTGCATGCATATCCCCTTATGAGATGCTAGAGACACAATCATCTTTTATATTGGAGAGTGGTGTTAGATAGACTACAACCCAGTGATATCTGATGGAGACCATATCATAGCTGCAGGCGATGGTTGTGGAAGAGGAGATAGTTGATGAGGATGCAGATGGATCAGATGTTAGCCAGTCACTAAGACTTCATTATTTGCTTTATTTTGCTAGAGTTATGCGAAAGTTTAAGTGTGTGCAAGGTGCTCCTAGCATGCACCCATGTTATGTATGCTCAACACATAGCGCAGTTAGGGCTAATGATGCCCCACAACTAACTATAGCCGAGGTTGTCGATAGTGATGATCATAATGTTGCTGATTCAAATCTAGTATCAAAGGTAGATGATGTCAGTGTTACTCAAGCATATATGACCTAGTGGGACACAGCTTGACCTGCTCCAATCTTTCCTACCAATCATCCCACAAGTGATCCTCAGTCATGGACAAGTCGTGGGGATGAGGATGACTTCAAGCACTTTGGTGGATATTATGATATAGATGATTATGAGGAGGATACACCGTCACACTACATTTTCAAGGATAGGCCATGGTGGGGGTAGCAAGTGGGGGTGACAACAAGGAGACTGAGGAGAGACCTAGGTCCAGGGCTTAAAGCCATGGTCCAAGACCTACTGCTAGTGGAGTACCGAGTCAATTTGAGTGTGGGGGATCAAGCAGTGCTATCACATCCATGCCCCCAGTTACAGGCATGACTGCAGGTATTGTCATAGTGACCTCAGTACGCAATCCTGATTCATAGTATGGTGATCCAGGTGAGAATAACATTATTTTTTATATGATAATTATTTGATTATGATGATGTCATACATATACATGTTTTTGATGAGATATTGATATTATCTTTGTGTTGCTTTTCCATTTGGTACCTGAAGATTGTGTGACTTTGTGGGTCACCTTATAACGAACATAGTTCCTATAGATGCATTCGAGCAACGAGTATGGATGAGATATTTTCCACAGCACTCAATAGGGCAACATGCAGAGTTATTCATGCCTTTTATGAGATACAGGGTGACTATGGAAGCTACTTTAGATTGTGTTAAAGGTGAGAGGGATCAGGTGATCCAGAGGTAGAGTGTGTGGAGGCTCGTGCAGACCTCCAGATACAGAAAGATCAGTACACGTCATCTCCTACATCTAAGATGGGCTGTGCCTTTAATCATTATCTACATACAGAGTTGGATTGGGTGAGAGTTGAGAGAGATTGTGCACTGACAGAGAGAGATAGACTACATCAGCTCTATAGAGATTCTTAGAGGGAGATGGGAGAGCTTAGAGGCAAACTTAGGGGTCTACGGTCGTAGAGTGCATATAGGAGTCACTCGTGATCCATGACCGCACATGGATAGCCTTCTGTTACTCATACACCATCAGGTCCTAAGGGATCTAGGCATCATGGTCCAGCTTTACATGATGTGTATCTCATGTATTGTACTATGACATCCCATTTTGATATACGAGATAGTTGATTTTGATTTTTGTATACTCAAACTGATATGTATATATATATGATGTTTTTGATCAATTCAATGATGATGTTATTTGATGTATCAAATGTGATTTATAAAATGCAACAATTGATAATAGTGAAGATCATTAGAAAATATTTTTAATGCTATTGTGATTTAAGCTAATCAATCTTTGTAGACTATTTAGTAAATGCAACAATGATTAAAAATCATGCACATGAGTAAAATATGATATCATTTTGAATTAATGCAATTGTTATCTAACTAAACATAGTTTAATTAGATGCGACAATGATTAATTGTTTACAATAAAGATCGTATGCTAGTTTATTAAATAAATTAAGACAAAATGTACTATCTTGTAGAAATTGAAACAATTAATAGCTAATTGTTTTATAAAGGAATATCTAACATATGATCTTAAGCATGAAATTTCCTTAAATGCATAGAATTCATAGGTTCTTTAAGATGCGTACCTTGTTCATCGGCTAATTTATATGCTCCTGATCCACAAGATTCAGTGACAACATATGGTCATAGCCAATTAAGGTTGAACTTCACTTTTTTTCCAGGAGGTGCATTTACATTACATTGATTTTCATAGAGTACCAAATCTCCAACTTTGAATGAGCAATGTATTACTCATTCATTGTATGATTGTTGGATTCTTTTCTACTGATCTTTAAGATGGTCAAGAGCATTGATTCATTGTTAATCAAGCATCTCTAGTTGTTGTAGTCTTTTCTCTCTTTCCATGTCATTGTCAATAATGTCCCTTAAGGAAACTCGCAATGGAGGAATTTCCAACTCTAAAGGCATTATCGCATCAACACCATATACAAGGTTGTACGGTGTGGTACTAGTAACTATACGAACACTTGTTCTATAGGCCCATAACGCATAGGAAAGTTGAGTGTGCCAATACTTTTGATGTTTATTAACAATTTTCCATAGAATTTGTCCAATGATTTTGTTCAAGGCTTCTGCTTGGCCATTTGATTGTTGATAGTATGGTGTAGGGAAGCAATGTTGGATGTGGTATATTTTAAGGAATTTATTCACATCCTTGTTCTTAAATGGAATACCATTATCAGAAACCAAGGAGGAAGGAATGCCAAATCGTGAGATTATATTATCTTGTATGAAGAGATAGATTACCTCAGCTGTCATAGATCGTAGCAGAATAGCTTTGACCCACTTCATAAAATAATTAGTGGTAGTAATGATGAAAGTGTGTCTATGAGAGGAAGGAGGAGTTATCTTTCCAATTAGATCTAAGCCCCACACAGTAAATGGCCAAGGTGAGACTTGGGATCGGTGTTCCTAGGCAGGACCTCGAATTAAGTGGTTATGTTGTTGACATTGCGGGCACTTCTTGACGAATGCAAAGGAGTCTTGCTCCATTCTTTGCCAATAAAACCCCATATGCAATAGTTTATGTACCAGAGACTTTCCTCCAAAATGCCCTCCATAGGCACTGGAATGAGCTTCTTCTAGTGCAATTGGAATTTTTGATTTATTAAGACAATGAAGAAGAATGTTGTTATAGCTTCTTTGATATAAAACATTTGATAAAATGATATAACATGTTGTGAGTTTGCGTATGCGAACTCTTGTGTTTTTAGATGTCGAATTAGGAATGGTACCGTCGCATAGATATTGGAATATATGGGAGTACCATTCGTCTGAGTGATACTACTAGTGATATAAGATTGTGAATGACGAAGTGATAATCTTCAGAAGAACCTTCATGGGATATGAGGGAAGATGTGCTTTCCATTGCATCCACATGTTGATTGTCTTTCCTTGGAATTGTGTCAATTGTAAAAGATGAAAATTGTTTTAATAATGACAAGACAAGATCGCGGTATTGAGATAACTTATCTTTCTTTGCTTGATAAGATCCATGACTTATCTTATGATTAACTGTGAGTCACCATAAATAGTGATGTGTTTAATATTTAGGGACAACATGGAAAAAAGTTTTGCAATGAGAGCTTCATACTCAATGATGTTGTTTGTGCATGAGAAGTTTAGATGGTAAGAAAGAGGAATCGACTTACCTAAAGGAGGTACTAATATTATACCAGCACCAGAGCTAGTTCAAAATCTTGAACCATCAAAATATAATTCCCATTTGTCATCTTTATCCAAATTTAATATTTGATCATCATGGAATTCTTCATTATTTTCAATAGAAAATGGTGAAGGTGCTTTAGCTAAATAATTGGTTAAAGCTTGTCCTTTTATCACTTTTTGAGAGATAAATTTGAGATCAAATTCTGTTAACAACATAACCCATTTAGCTAGGCAACCTAAGAGATCTATTTTAGTGAAGAGGTGCTTCAAAGGATCAAATTTTACAATGACATGAATTTCAGCATTTAGGAGATAGTGTCTTAACTTTTGTATTGTAAAGACAAGAGTGAAGTATTGTTTCTCTGTAACATGTCAACTCATATTACCCAGATTAACAATCAAATTTACCATCAAGTAAATAGTCATGATCATCATAATCACATTTTTTCTTAACAATAATCAATTGCATAATCATTATTTAAAATGCATATCTTTTCTGAATAATTTCAAAACTAAAATTTACAACTTATTCAAAGATAACATAATAGTAAACTCCTTCACTTTACAATCATAATGTTTTGCTCATGGGAATTGTAAGGGTAAAATGCAGATCAATCAAATAAATTTTATAAGACCCAAACATCAACAGAATAGGAGATAACAAGAAAGATTAAATGAAAATAGCAATGAATAACACAAAGCAAACCTTCCCTGAAATCGATGCTTTTATTGTTTGCCTATTACAACCGTCCTTTTGCAGATGAAGTGAGCCCTCAAAGAGTGCACTCTTTTAAACTGTGTTCAAGGAAGTCGATGGTAAATCTCTGTTGTGATATGCAATGAAGATGAGCTCCAAGGCAAGTATGTGATCTCAAGCTTGTAGATGGTAAAAGGGTGCCAAAGGTGCGCTGGTGATATTTCTGCAAAGTAACGATGTCAAAAGCCTGGATGATTAGAATGGAATGATGAAGCTTCATTTATAGACTCAGAAGAATGAGAATCAATGGTTGAGAGGAGATATGAAGATCAACGGTTGAGAATGGTTGAGGAATGTGTAACCAGTAGAAATGTGACAAGTGTCCTAGCTCCATCATGAAAGAGGGGATGTGACAAAATTGATTGGAGAGTTAACTCCATTGACTGAATAGTTAATAGACTTGATTGATCAGTTAGAAGAGTGGATTATGGAACTGACTGAATTGATTGAGGAATTGACTCAATTGACAAGTTAGTTAACACTTTTGATTGATTAGTTAACTAACCTCTTATTTGAGAAGAAATAGGCCATGTGGGTGAGGGAAAATAAGGAAATTAAATATTAAATATATTTAATTACATGTGCAACCTGATGAGGTGGACAAGGTGAGGTGGAAAAGGTGAGGTGGATTTTTGAATTTAGAACTTAGGATAGAGGAATTTGGATTAATTAAATAATTTATGATTATTTAATTGTGTAGGACATTTAGAAGAATTTTAATTAAATAAATAGATTTTATTTAATTATGGAACAGTGAATCGATTAAATAAATTTAGAATATTTATTTAATTGATAGAAGAATGGAATAAATATTTAGAATATTTATTTAGGATGATTTGTGTCATTTTTAGACGTATACATTTTGCCCCTCTTTGATGCAATGCAGTTTACAGCGTTGCTTCAAAGAAGTCGATAGTCTGACAGTGATACATGCCCCAGTTTGCCCCTGGTACAGGCTTACTGACGATAAGATGCCCCCTCAGGAGATTGGACGGGAAAAGGGCGAAAGATTCAGAGACGGACAATCTCATGAAGACTAAGGGGTTAGGATAAGCAAGAGGAAAAAGGACGCGTTTCAGGGAAACAGGAACAAAATTGGAGGAAAAACGGGCACGGGAAGTAGTCACAGTCATCACCTAGCCAGAATTAGGGTTTGGAGGCTATAAATAGGAGCTGGGTCCACAAGAATAGTCATTTGTACACTTGTTTGCTCTGGATTGGATTGAGAGAGCTTGGAGCAAACTTGGAGTAGCATGGCAGCCAGAGCAGCAGACATTCCATGCGAGGAGCATCGATTCGAGCGAGTCCGTCGATTCAGGCGGCCAGCAGAGGCAATTCCCCTGGTATGTGCTTCAAAAAATTTCTCCTAGGGTCGATTTAGGGTGTCATAAATGCATGTAGAAAATAGGTCAAACATATGCGCCGAAATGCAGAACGGCGCATATGCCTTGCGAAGCGGCGCTTTTGTCATTTAGTGGCGCATATGCCAGTTTCGGCGGCGCATATGGGAAAACAGCGCATACGTGCATTGTAGCTGCGCTTGTGTAATTAGGCGGCGCATGCGTATTTAAGTGGCGCATATGTCGAAAGTAGCGGCGCATGCGTGAGAGCTGCGCATATGCTGAATCTAGCGGCACTTTCGTAATATGGCGGCGCATATGCTGAATGTTGCGGTGCATGTGCTGAATTGGCGCATATGTGCATAGTAGCGGCACATCTATGTTTAGTGGTGCGTATGCTGATTTTAGCGATGCATACATCAAGAAACGGCGCTTTTACCACCTATAGTGGCGCATTTGCTGGGGATAGCAAATTACTTAGCCAAATTGATTTGATTAGCATCCTGTTTGACGCGGGAATCGGTGAGCTATCTCTGAGATTGTAGGAATCTAGTCAAGAGATGTAGTGTGCTGTTTTGATCAATTTGAGATGATAAGTTGAGTTGATATAGTTCAATAGATATGTTGAGTATGGTATATGCCGTTTGAGACTAACGCATTGCCTTGCTTGCTTGCAGGAGGATATTCGAGACACACTGCAGTCAAGGAAGATGTTTCCCATGCCCCTATTGCAGAGATACATGCTAACAGAGACTGACAGAGTGGCACTTGGTGCCATGGGTTTGGACTATGTTTGCTTCATGCCTGAGGTGTGGGCAAACCGTGGACTGCTGACAGCTGCTATGGAGAGATTTCATAGCGAGGACGGGACCTTTCACTTTCCTATGGGAGAGATGATTGTGATCTAGCATAGATAACTCATGTTCTATGTTGTAAGAGAAGTGAGTTATAAATTTATTGACAAGTTCATCAAAAGTTTTGATTCCTGGTGGGAGGCGCGAGAACCACTCCATAGCTTGACCACCTAAGGATCTTGGGAACAGTCTCATCAAGTAGGTCTCGTTGTGAGCTACTTCTAAACATGTGGCATTGAATTCCCGGATATGATCTCTAGGGTCCCCTTTCCCTTTGTATTTGTCGAACTTTGGGACTCTGAATTGAAAGGGGAAGGGCTTCATGACCAAACTTTTGTCAAAAGGATACGGAGCTATATCTTCCAAAGAGTAGTGCTTGGAACTTGTGCCGGTCTTAAGGTTGGATATTTCTTGTTTTAGACTTTCGATTTGTTGTCTTACGTCATCCATAGGAGCATTTTGATCTATGGGTTTCTTGCCTCTATCTTTTGTATCTCTCTCATTTGCATGTGGGACTGTGTCATTCGTGCCCCTCTCATGATCATCACATCTCCGCTCATGATCATTGTCGACATTTTCCATGATGGAGCTTATGTCAAAGTCTGCGGGGAGTTTGACTCTGAGATTAGCAAGATGGTGGAAGTATTTATCGGGGTCTTCAAGGAGCACCCTCTCTACCAAGCGTTGGAATTTTCTATCTTGGATGTGTGCTACTAATTCTTCATGAGAAATTTCTTCGTCACCACCACATGGTGGGGTGAGGTGATTAGATGAGTCGGCCATTTCAATTTGCTTGTTGTACTGGGATCGAGTAAGAACCATGCAAGGTGGGGTGGGATGAAGTGGACCAGGATTAGAAATTTTGGTGAGGTGCTGACTGAGACTGTTGTGAATGGGATACCTAGGACAAGATTTGGACAAAGGATTCTCTCACTCAATGACTTCAAGGAAGATGGTTGACACAAGACGCGAGCCGCTAGTAAGGGTAGTTGATACCAGTGTTACTGTGTAGGGCTTAGTCGTTCAACAAGACTACTAGCAAAGGTACGGTGACCTACTAGGCTTACATGAATTCACTAATGACACGAAAAAAGGACCTATGTCGAATTGGTATGGGACAAATTGACTTTGGGACAAGAGGGATTTGGACAGAAAGTGAATGGGACGAGTGATGAAAGAGAGAGACTTGGGTGAAACGGATGAAGACTGACTGTAAGGTTGAATCTGACCTCAGAAAGTGAAACTAGGCTGAAATGGGTACTCTAATCCAGTGAAAATATTTTCTCAAAAATAGGGCAAGTGCTCACTGTCGCATATGCGCCGAAACAAATGCGTAGCAGGAATGAACAAATGTGCCGTAAGTCGCAGTATATGCACAGCTCTGGTGAAATACAAATGCACAGCAACAGTGTGTATATGCACAGCAATAGTATATATGCACAGCAAGTCGTTACAAAAGTCCAGCAAGTCGCTACAAATGCACAACAGAAAGGAGTATATGCGTAGCTCTGATATTTTTGGCAAAATCTTTGGATTTTTCTTTTGTTTTTGGTATTTTTTGGCTGGAAAAGGTCTTCCTGATCTGATATTATGAATTAACAGCAAGAAAACATAGCAAGCACAAAGAATATTTTGTAGTTTTTCATTGTTTTTGCAATTTTTTTGACTCTATTTTGGACTAAATCGAACAAAAGCAAGCACAAAAATCTTAGGCAAGAAATGGATTATAAAGGATTTGGGCCACTAGAACAAGAGGTATTTAATGCGGGCAACCGTTCAAGTGGTTACATGTGCAGTGGCACTACTCTCCGTTATGGAGTCTCCCAGCCTCAAAGGGCTGCGCCTGAGAGGGTTTTGGGGGAGGTTGGCCGTTGGTGTAACATAACAGCACTCGTTGCAGGAAGTTTTCACCTCAAGCACAATTTATTTTAAGTGGCTTGGTAGGGCTTGGTGTTAGCCTGTTACCACTCAGGGTCGTTCCCACTTGGACAAGCGTGCATCCAAGGGTAGGCCCCTCCTAAAGGTTAAACAAATAGAATGACAAGTCTGGCACTCTGATCACCCAGAAGAGGGGAGAGCATAAACCTATTGTCATTCGCAAGCACAGAATACACTGATTAATCCACCCTAGTTAAAAGTGAAAAACTAAATGGGCTAATCTACTCAAACACAGAACTTTGAAGTGATTTTAGCAATATAGCAGTGGTTCAGTTTTAACCCCAGAAATCAATGGTGAGTTCAGTTTTTAAATCTGCATAGCACGAGATAGTTAACTTTGAAGTTTTGGTCTCACGATATAGCAATAGTTTATTTTAACCTCAAGATCAATGGTGAGTTCAGTTTTAAACCGCGTAGCACGAGATAGTTAACTTTGAAGTTTTGGTCTTACGATATAGCAATAGTTCTTTTTAACCTCAAAATCAAAGGTGACTTCAGTTTTAATCCCAGATAGCAATAACTTGGAAAGTGTTGCCATGCAAGTAACAAATGATCCAGTTACTGCTTTCCTAATTAGAGCTAGGTGAGGATTTGAATGCACATCAGTTTTACTATCCTTTGAAAAGTGAAATGTGAACTATTTAAATGCAGCTATATGGAACTAAACTCGAGCCTATCCTGCAAAACAGCTCCAGCAAACACTTGCGAAAAGGTTAGCGTTAGCAAATTCTCCTAGAAAAGTACTAAAACCTCAGTCTGTTACAAATGCGCAGCTTCAGTGATTAGATGCGCAGAAATAATCAACAGAAGCGCAACAATAATGAATGCACCGTAATATTGCACGTATGCGTAGTTAAAAAGAATAAATGCATAGTAATAATGGATGCGCAGTAACAGTCTTCAAAAGCACAGTAAAAAGGAACATATGCACAATATAATCAAAAGCGCCGTAACAGTGCGCAAAAGCGCAGCGAAAACACACAGATGCACAGAAATGACAGAAGCGCCGTAACAGTCTTTATATGCGCTGCAGAAATGTTTAAATGCACCGAAGTAACCTGTGCGTGACTTTGCGTGACCTGTACGGAACCTGCCTTCAAAAAAAGCTCAGATTTTGATGAGATAAAGGGGTAAAATGTAGATCAATCAAATAAATTTTATAAGACCCAAACATCAACAGAATAGGAGATAACAAGAAAGATTAAACAAAAATAGCAATGAATAACACAAAGCAAACCTTCCCTGAAATCGATGCTTCTGTTGTTTGCCTATTACAACCGTCCTTTTGCAGATGAAGTGAGCCCTCAGAGAGTGCACTCTTTTAAACTGTGTTAGAGGAAGTCGATGGTAAATGGCTGTTGTGATATGCAATGAAGATGAGCTCCAAGGCAAGTATGTGATCTCAAGCTTGTAGATGGTAAAAGGGTGCCAAAAGCGCGCTGGTGATATTTCTGCAGAGTAACGATGTCAAAAGCCTAGATGATTAGAATGGAAGGATGAAGCTTCATTTATAGACTCAGAAGAATCAGAATCAACGATTGAGAGGAGATATGAAGATCAACGGCTGAGAATGGTTGAGGAATGTGCAACCAGTAGAAATGTGACAAGTGTCCCAGCTCCATCATGAAAGAGGGGATGTGACAAAATTGATTGGAGAGTTAACTCCATTGACTGAACAGTTAACAGACTTGATTGATTAGTTAGAAGAGTGGATTATGGAATTGACTGAATTGATTGAGGAATTGACTCAATTGACAGGTTAGTTAACACTTTTGATTGATTAGTTAACTAACCCTTGATTTGAGAAGAAATAGGCCATGTGGGTGAGGGAAAATAAGGTAATTAAATATTAAATATATTTAATTACATGTGCAACCTGATGAGGTGGACAAGGTGAGGTGGAAAAGGTGAGGTGGATTTTTGAATTGAAAACTTAGGATAGAGGAATTTGGATTGATTAAATAATTTATGATTATTTAATTGTGTAGGACATTTAGAAGAATTTTAATTAAATAAATAGATTTTGTTTAATTATGGAACAGTGAATCGATTAAATAAATTTAGAATATTTATTTAATTGATAGAAGAATGGAATAAATATTTAGAATATTTATTTAGGATGAGTTGTGTCATTTTTAGACGTATACAGGAATAATGATAAGTTTACATAAAATTTTGACTATCAAGTCATATAATAGAATATATTGCATCTAGAGTATTGATATCTGTCTTCATAAATCTCATCTTGTAATCTTATTGGGAAGGAGAGTATTGTAGACTAGATAATGCAAAATGAGAGAAAAAAACACTAAATCAAATGCAAAAACACAAGAGATTATACCTCACATGCACAACCTAATCCCATCAAGGGAAAGAAGGAGCCTTTGCACCCAAAAGAAACTCCTAAGACTAAGATGATCCCTAGAATATTGATTCAAATGTGAAATGCTCTTCAAATATGCAACTCACTATAAACTCAAAGGTGATTTTGGCATGGTAACTTTGCATGAAAATAAATGATGAAAATGACTTGTGAGAGGTTGTATTTATAGACTTTTGGAGAAGATTTTGATCCAAGGGTGGAGATTGATTGGAGAGATCAAGGGTGGAGGATGAAAGTGAGGTGGAGGGCCTAGATTTGATCTTGGAAGATGGAGGGCTAGGAATAAAAGTAAATCTTTTATTCATTTTTGGGAAAGGGGTGAATAAATGAGGTTGGGTGAGATGGATTATTTGTGAATTAAAAATTCACATGGGGAAGGGTAAAATGAATTAAAAATTCATTTGGGGAAGAGAGTTATGACATGTGTAAGGGATGTGTAAGAGGAGTAAATGTGATGTGTGATTTATTTGAATTTTAAATTTGGGAGGTGTGGAGAGAAGTGCTAATGAGGATTTGACTTTCTTAATTAGGGTGATTAACCTAATTAATGGGGCTGGAATAAATTAGTAGAAGGATTAGAGGGGGGATAAGATTAATTAATTAGTGATTTAATTAATTAATCCTAAGGCTAGGATGGGATAGGCTAGAGTAGGCAATTAAATAATAGTTATTTAATTGTCTAGGGTAGGGATAGGCTGATTAGTAGGCTGGATTAATTAGTTAACATGGTTTTAACTAACTAATTGGATTTAGGGAAAATGGGGATTTGATTTAATAAATTTTGCATATTTATTAAATCATTTGGCTAAGGTTTGGACTATTGAATTAATAAAATTAATTCAATTTTGGGATAAAATGGTGTGGATTTAGAAAATGAAAGGGGTGATTAATTAAATAAAAATTTAATTAATTAGTTGGAAAGGGAATTGGTGAGTTTAGGGATGTCGGGAATCAGTTTGGTGGTCGAGACATTTTTAGGTGTCTACATTTGCCCCTCTTTGACGTGGCATCAGGACCTAGGAGAGAAGTGGCGTCAGGTCGAAGAAGAAAAATATGCCCCAGCTACCGGGAAGGAATGAGATGGATAAGGGATGCCCCCTTGAGAGGTTGGCGGGAAAAATATCGATTTTGTAGGTAAGCTCTCGAAAGGATGTGACGGAAGTGAAAGTGGGAGAGGTGATGAAAAAAGAAGATGGTGGGAAGAAAAACAAAGGAAAAAGGCTGAGATCTGCACCCTGGAGGGAAAAGAAAGGGATGGAGGGAGGACATGGCCCACTATATTAGGAAAAGTGAGCCCAAAGAGTGCCACATTTGCACACTTTGACCTTCTAGAAGAAAAGACAAAGGAGAGATGGGCGAGCGCAACCCACAGTTCCCGCGACTTCATCACATCTCAGAGCGATTCCGAGAGGTCAGGCGGTCACCCGAGGCTGGACCCCAGGTAGGGCCTAACCCGGACTTTGTGATTTTTTATTTTACGCACTTGTTTTTGGGTTTCAGGAAATGGGTTAGGAGCGCATGGCGCCATAGACAAGGCGGATTAGCACAATCCTGCGGATTGGCGCTATTCGCCAGGGTAGGTTAAGGCGATTTTGTCACCATTTTGCAGGAATATTGGCGCCATCCTCTGGATTGGCGCCAAAACTCAGGGCGAAGCAAATATGGCTTTTTGACGCCATATTATGGGTAGAATGGCGCTATCGTCTGGAATAGCGCCATGATGGGGAATAGCGCTATAATTAATTTTAGCGCTAAAAGTTTGATTGACGCGAAAATGGGGGACTGCGCCATCGTCTGGATTGGCGCGATATAGTGCACACAGTGGCGCCAATGTCTGGATTGGCGCGATACGGGGAGCGCAGTGGCGCCATTTTCTGTATTGGTGCTATAGGCAGGGGAAAGTAGCGCTATTTTTAAATAGCACTTAGGGATTATCTGTGTGGGGCCACATGATTTTGGGCCTTTGAGACATTTAGAAGAAAAAGGTGTAGGGGGAAAGTAATTTGTATCTAACGAAGAAGTGGTGGATGCAGGATACGCGGTGGTTTATACTGCAGTCGCGAGAGCGACGAGTGTGATCCGTGAT